>JAUCMX010000023.1:2676848-2764424 GCA_033459395.1 Hemibagrus guttatus | reverse complement strand
AGAGTGTGTGTGTGTGTGTGTGAGGGAGAGTGTGCTTTTATTTATTTTCTATTGTAATGTTTGGTACTTTTATCACTTTAAAGGCAAACAGAAATCTCTCAGGCCAAGGTGAAATGAAAGCTGCTGCCAGTCAGGGGTTTCTTGGTTCCTCTGCTTTATACGAGGGTGTGTGAAATAAAAAATAAATAAACAGAATATTTTTCTAAAGCATTTGGCTTTGCTTAATCACAAGTGTCTAATTTTAGTCCACAATCTCCATTTCACTCAATGCCAGCGCTCCAGATCTTTCCAAATGTCTGGTTTCCCTTTTAAAAAAAAAAAAAAAAAAATGTAGCTTCTAATTTATTTTGCACTCAAGCTTTTCACTGAGACTCTCCCTCAGTAGATTTTTTTCTTAAAAATATCAATACCATTAAAATGCATTGAAGTCAAATTTCTGATCGATCAGTGGTAATTTCATCTTTCCACATTTTTGGAATCCAGACCGTCTGAAAAGAACCAGCTCCTGTTGCAGACTGAATGATGTCCATCTCTTCTTCTCTCCAGACTTTGCTCCTCTTTGTTGTCCCTCGCTGCCTCCACGCTCATCATCTCCGTGGTGTTCGCCTTCATCCCGCTATGCAGCAATCTGCTGATGCTGGTATCGGCGATGGCTGTTACAGGCCTGGCCATGGGCATCATCGATACCATCTCCAACCTGGAGCTGGTGAAGCTCTACCAGAAAGATTCAGCTGTCTTCCTCCAGGTCAGGAGATCTTCTACTCCTGATGTGTAGAACCAAATGTATCTAGACACCAGATCACACCCAAGTTGAATGTTGTTGAACATCCGGTTCCAGATTTGCTCTTATTAATAACCTTCACTTTTCTGGGAAGGCTTTCCACTAGAGTTCAGATCGTGGCTGTGGGGAGTTGGGGTTGAGTCAGGGTTCTGTGCAGGACACTCGAGTTCTTCCACTCCAACTATAAAACATGTCCAGCACCATCTGGAGCTGCTTTATGCGCTGGAGCAGTGTTTAGCCTCTGTAGGGGAAGAACCACATATAGAAGTGATTAGTCAAGTCTCCATATACTTTTAATGCCCGAAGGTTCAGCTCAAGACCTTGCTAATAAGTTGTATCCTCCAAAACGCTGTTGATTTGCCAGTTTATTAAACCCTAATGCTTTTGGAGATTTTCCTAAGCGATGCAGTGGGTAGCATTCCCGATCAGAACTCTGGATCAGAGTTTGAGAAACTATCTGCGTGGAGTTTCCATGTTCTCCAGTTTCCTCCCATGAACATACCAGTAGGTGGATTAGCAACTCTAAATTGCCACTAGCTTTAAACAAGTTGGCATCCCATTTAGGGTCTATTCCTACTGTACCTCACATACAGAATGCCCAGGATAGGCTCTGGTTCCAGATCCACTTTCACCCTGACCAAGACTGTCCTTGCAGAAGATAAATGAATGTCTGTATTTAGACATTAACCAGCCAATGGGGGCAGTGGTGGTTTAAGTGGTTAAGGCTCTGGGTTGTTGTTCAGAGGATCAAGGTTCAAGCCCCAGCACCACCAAGCTCCACTGTTGGGAAATTGAGCAAGGCCCTTACCCCTCCCTGCTCCAGGGGTGCTAAATCATAGCTGCCTCTGACCCCAACTTCCTCAGCTGGGATATGCGGAGAAAAGAATTCCACTGTGCTGTAATGTATGTGTGGCGATAATAAAGGCTTCATGCCCTCAGTAGTTCTTCAAAGAACTGTTCAGGAACCATAGCTAGCTGAAACTGAGCTAATTCAAACAGCAATGTGATGAGCAATTTGTTCACATCTGTAGCGTCACATCTGAAGAGTCCCTTAAAGATTCCATGTAGAACCTGATGACTGAGTGTTTGGAATAAATTCATATGTTATTTTCCCCTCCAGGTGCTCCACTTCTTCATTGGTCTGGGTGCGTTGTTGAGCCCTCTCATCGCTGACCCGTTTCTGTCTGAAACCGACTGCATCTTAGGAAACACCACCATCAATTCATCATCCACCATGAGGCACTTGAGGAACACACTATCTGGCAGACACCTGCATAATGTGTCCCACATTACCATGCACACCGAAGGCGAAGTGGTCACCAACGTGTCCTACGCCTTCTGGATCATGGCCTTCGTCAATGTAAGTAAAGTCGAAGATGTCAACAAGAAAGGAAAATGTGCTCAAACTGCTTGCTTGTGTGGACAAATTTGATGGATTTGAGGCTAGGTCGGGGAAGATGGCTAGCAAGACTGTGGCTAAAATGACTGTCATAATGCAGTGACTAATGGTTATAATGTTTGCTTCAGACCTCCAGGGTTGAAGGTTTGATTCCCGTCTCTGCCCTGTTTGTGTATGAAGTTTGCATGTGTTTAAGGGGTTTCCTCTGGGTTCTCCGGTTTCTTCCCCAGTCCAAACACATGTCATAGGCTGTTTGGCATCTCTAAATTGTCCATATATGAGTGTGATTGTGCCCTGTACTGGCTTGCCACCCCATCCTGGATGTTTCCCACCTCATGCCCCAAGTTCCTTGAGATAGACTCCAGGTTTCCTGCAACCTTATGTAGGATCAATGCAACAGGAAATGGACGGATGGAGAATGGAAATTTTTCTCAAGGTTTTGCCATCGATCAAGAATTCTTATTAAAACATGATAAAAGTATTAAAATGACTTGTAACTAAAAGCAGGACCTGATATTAGGTGAGGTTTTGGTCTTGGACACATTTCAGCAAGGCACGACTGCAACACTTAATAAATAAATCCCTGTTGATGGAGATGTAAGAGCAGTGCAGTGAAGCTTCTGATTTTCAGTGTGGCACGTTGTCTTCATGTCCTCATGGAATCTTCTCCATACCACAAGATGAACAATCTAATCATGGCATCACTGAAAGCATCCTTACTTCCTCTTTATCTTCTGAATTCTCATTAAAGACAAGCTTTTTCACAGAGATCATTTGCACCTGAGGAAGCAAGACTTTATTTTTCAATACTGAACTTTATCTGTTCTTTACTCGAACAAATAAGGAAGCTGTTTATAGTGTATAGAACCTGACAAAATCCTGAGCCCCACCCAGTCTATGTAAACTATCTACAGCACTTAAATCCTAGAAAAGCTTCTGGCTTGAAAGGTATAAAGAGAGAACTTTTCACAAACACGAGCATAAAATTTACCACCCATTAGCTTAAACAAGGGTTTCGAGCTCATTCTACCTAGCCAAAGCATTTCTATGATCTCTTAAAGGGCCAGCGCACTTCTTTTTTTTTTTTTTTTTTTTAAATACACTTAATATCTCTTCTGTTGATTCAGATCCCATATTATTGGTCGACTAGAACGATTCAAGGAAAGAGTTCAAATGTGTGCACTATTAAGCCTAGATTATGATTTATGATTTATTAAATATGTCTTCTGAATTGCCAATTAAGAAGAATATACGGGTTTTCAGTTTTTTCATCATATTTATACAATGAGGTGATGCAAAACAACCAGCGTTTCATCTCTGTGAAATGTGTAAAGTGGCTCTCTGTTTTCCAGGTCTGACGGATAGATCGAACCCTTCAAGTCGCAGGCATTTTATTATTTTTGCGAGTTCGTGCAGGTTAAATGAAACAAGGCAGCAGATCTTGAGTTTGATACCTGCAGGAAAGAACAACCTTCAGCCCAATTTAGCATGAAAACACTAACTGTTAAACCTTTTGTTTGCAAATCAGATGTGACCCAATTCTACCTAGGGTCACACAAGCAAAAGTCCTCTCGTGGGTATTTACAGATTCTGGTTTCATTTGCAAAATGCCCCTCATTTAAAAGTCTAAACAGTTGCGTTGAAGATTGAAAGCTAGCATTAGAAACCTGCTGTATAATTTTTGTTTGGAGTTTTGTCATGGTTTTACATTTCCTTGTTTGCCGTTTCTTTTCTTCCTTCCTTCCTTCCTTTAAGAGCGCTCGGTAATTTGAACCGAACATTTTGGGGCCGGATCGAATTACAAATGTTTGAAAAGTGCTTCACTGCGCTCTCTTCCACTCTGCATCCAGCTTCCTGTTCCTATCGCTGTTCTGGTTCTGATGTATCGGGAGCAGCTGCTCCCGTGTTGCCCCGAGCCTAGTCCTCGTCTCCTGGGTGCAGTAAAGATGCAGAGGAACTCGGAGCAGGCTGATGTGAGCACAACCGAGCTGCAGGAACCGACAGGCAAGATCCAAGCACTAACTACACCTTCTTCTTTTGTTCTGACTGGGTGCAACATGGAGCCCAATAGACTAGCCAAATAAATTAGAATAAAAGCAAGCGAGTATCGGTTCCTAATAAAGAAACCGCTGATGCTAAGCTCAGTTTCTGTTTTCTCTACAGGCCACATGGACATGCTAAACTGCCATCACCTTAGCAAACTCAAAGGACTTCCTCCATCATTCTTCGGGCTCCACATCTTTGGAGGGATGGTGCTGTTCTTCTCCGATGGAATAGTGGTACGGAATACCGCTTCCGCACTACCAGATCCTGTTTCTGATTTGTAGAAAGTACTAGATAACTGAAGGATCTTCTATCCTTTGCTCCTCAGGGGTCCTACACAGGCTTCATTTACACCTATGCCGTGGCTCCACCCATGACTCTGCCACACAAGACAGCAGGTTACCTGACCAGCGTGTTCTGGGCAGCCATCACATTGGGACGTCTGGCTTCCATCCCGCTGTCTTACCGTGTTAAACCCGTTCACTTGCTCATGTTTAACCAGGTAAGAGAAAACTCGGTAATCGTAATTAACCTGGTCTGTGAAGATTCTAATAATAGCAAATCCGGTATTACAGCTGCTTCTCAAGCGATGGTGTACTTCTGGTTTCATGAGAGGGGAAATGTGCTATTAATACCCTGATAATGTTCTACAACCTGTTGTGTGTATCAGGAAAAAGCCCAAGCCTTCAGAGGAGGTCACAGTTTAGACCTCTAGTCTCAACCAGATGCCCTGTGAACCTTTCTGGTGTGCCTATGGATCTGTTCATTCACAAAAATGTTCATATTCGTTTACATCCCTACAGTTTCCTCACCATTAGTGGTCGGAAACCATTACTAGGAACCATTTCTCACTGACGGATATATCATATTGTTTTTTTAACCAGCTAATCCAGTCCTAACTAATGTGTGCTTGTAGTATAAAATCAGTTTGACTCGTTTCAGCCTCATCGTAATTCCAGAGTTTGGGAATGTACTCCAGCTGAGGGAGGTCTTGCGCAATGACACTGTTTCATACAATCAACTTGGAGATCCAGTTACAACAAGGTCTGTTTGTTTTAAGCAACAGGTCTGAGAGGAACTGTTTACAGAAGTATGTGACCTCAGAATGATTTCCGCCTGAAAAATCCTGCTGAAAGACATTAGCAAGCGCACACGCATTGTTAAGCGGATTCCTGCAGCCTGTAGAGTTTGTATGGAATTTTCTACTGTGTAGAATTTGTGTACTTAGTCTAGGATTTCTCCACAAAGAAAATCTGATCTGCTTTCATCATGCTTTAGGTCGCTCGGATCGATATCTATCGAATAAAACTACAATCGGTGCAATCATAGGCAAATTTTGCGCATGTGCCAATTTTTTTTAGAAACAGCTTTTCTATATTCAGAAAAACACTGTACAGTCAATATAAAGTCTAATATCTTAGTGGCTGAATATAGACTGAAGGTACTGTGATGTTTTCTCCAATTTTCTGCTTCTTTTCTGGCAAAATTTATAGCCTTTTTTTCAGTGGAAAGGAAATCAGCTTATGAGACGTTTTCAATCAGTTTAATGAGTGATGTTCAGGCTGTGAGTCTGATCTAAAGCGAGTCAGTTGGCTTTCAGTGTGTTTTTCCCTCTGTTGGATAACCTTACACAGAATTTTACTGGTTGAAGATGAAATCTGAGCTGCTCTTTAGATGAACAAGCACTTGGAGCATCTCAGAGAACAGAAATGGGTTTGAGATTGACATTTACTTTAAAGAAAACAGACATTGGTGTGGGAAAAAATAGCCGTTTTTTGTGTTATTTTAGAACATTTCTATGAATATATCACCCCTAGTAGACTAGGAGAAAAACAGAAATCCTTCTGAAACACTACAAATTCTTAAAGTCCCGAGTGTCTACCTTCACTGTGGAGTGGAACATGAGACATTCAATCATCAACATGGACACGATAAAAACAGGAGAGAGAACCAGTTTTTTGGTTAAAAAAAAGTTTTGTGAGGTTTAGATGTCTCTTAGAAAAACAATCAATTAAATAAACATGAGCAAAAACATACCAAAATATTAAAGAACGGAGATTTGATTCTTAGTTTTGAATTTTGTTGCTTTTTGAAAAAAGAACTTTTTTAAAAATATTTAGATTTATTTTATTACATTTAAGATTCATTTAATATAATTAAATTATTAGTTATTTAATATAATTAATTAATACATTTTATGCATTCTTATTTAATAAAATGTATTACTACATTTTCTTGTAAGATTAGTTGACATTTTTTTATCAAAACACAGTTTTATGTCGGTGTAAAATTCTTTGCCTTGAGAATAAAATATTCAGTTTTTAATTTTAGTGTATTTAAGTAGAGAAAGTTGTAGCACTCCTAAACATCATCCGGTCCAGTCTAACCCTCGATTGGCGGCATCTCAAACTTCTTTCCTGCGAGAATTAAAACTCTGCAGCCTTTTATTGTGAAGTTTGTTTTGAGATGGGATTTGCACCATAAAACCAATCCAACCATAAAACAAAGCACACATCCTTGTTCCTGTTGTCTCGGTCACATGGTACACTGCAGATGTCTAGACTGCCCATGTCACAACCCACGGGATTTTAGACGTTTCTTTGGGTAAGGTGTATCTTGTTTATGGAAGAGCTGATGAGATCATCAGGACCTTGATCTGGGACTGGCACTGCATCCATTGGCTGGGAATTGAACACGGGCCTTCCACATGGTAGGTGAGAAACCTACCACTGAGCCACCAATGCCACAGCAAAATGGAAGTTATTTTGACTCACTTCTGTGCCAGTAAAGAGTCTGACTGGTTTTCTCAAAAATATTCGTGATGTTATTCTAAACCTAGTAAAAGGGGTTTTAACCCACCAAAAATGTGGTAATTCATGCTTAATTATATGATTTGAAGTCAAAATCTACATTAGCTAGTCATCTTATGAATACATTTACACACGCTCGGGAGCAAGAGTAGGCTATGAGCGTTTTTTCCTCCCGAATTGACAGGATTTTCATGAATAACAGATTTCTCGTGTGAAGGTTTTTCATACGGAAATTTTCCGAATATTTCCGTTCATATCCAGCTTTAAAAATGAGGCCCACTGGAATCAAAGACAAAGTTCTGCGTGAGAACCATATCACAATCTCATGGCTAAGCAGCCATGTCCTTACTGTGTTGTCATTTTCTGTAATCACAGCTTGGAGAATCTTCATCATAGAACGAATGACTTTTTCAGGATATTGTACAGTGTAATAATCTTTTGGATTTTATTCTAATGTTACAGGTTGGAGTGATAGTGACCCAGTTGCTTCTGCTCATCCTTTACACCAACAGCGCCTTCCTGTTCATCGGTACCTGCTTCCTGGGTCTGTTTATCAGCAGCATTTACCCGTGTATGCTAGCTTTCACGGAAGACCTCCTTGACTACAAAGGTAGTTACAACACCTCCATAATTAAGCATCTTGTGTTTGGTTTGATGGAGAGGAGAGGCGGCTGACCGTATCACCAGTGTTTACACAAGACTTTCCGCTAAGATCAAGGATATGCCAATAGGATGTACCATCCTCACCCCTTGCTTTTATCTTCATCACTGACCAGAGCACAAGATCAAACCCATATGCCATGCAAGACTGGCAGTTTTGTTTTGTTTTTTTTTTAATTCAGGATTCATCCTGCCGGGCCTCAGACAGGGGACGCTACCTCTGAGCCACTCACTCGTTCGATCCATATTCAAGTAAATGATAATTGATCTCTTCGGAGCCAGTTTTATGAAGAGCCGAGGAATTAGCGCCGGCTCTGTGCAGCTAAAGTTTGAAAGACATTAATAACCTTCTGAATGCAAGTCTGGGCGAGTGAATAATCTCCTGATCCAGTGGAGAGAAATTAAAGCAGCATTAGCTCGTTCTCATAGGCTTTGACACGTTCCCTCCTGTCCAATTAATCTAAGCCCTCTTCTATTAAATTTGACGCCATCGTGACTCGTTCTCTTAGAAGTTTTTCGCAAAACACTCCGAAAATACTCGAATGCACCCTTGCCCTCTGAATTACGGCGGAGACGCCAAGCTTTACACCATCCAGCGCAACACGATTGGCTTCTTTTTTTTTTTTCATATATTGTTGAACTGATGCAAGATTTAGTTGAAGAATTTCAACTAAATCAACATTTTTCCTCGTGTCTCTTGACTCCATTGAAGAACATCTGTTTGTTTTTTGTTTTGTTTTTTTGTGAAGGTTGTGCCACTATGGTGCTCGTGACCTCCGCTGGCCTGGGAGAGATGCTTCTGCAGTTACTGGTGGGATCGGTAAGGAAACGTCTCGGTTGGACGCAACATTTTTTTTGTCATTGTTTTTTTTGACGCAACATCTTTTTCATTGTTTTTTGTGTTCCAGGTGATCAACACACACGGCAGTTACAGCTTCATGTTGTGTGGGATGATCTTCGGCTGCATGGGCTTCACTCTCTTCCTGGCACTGCTTTTAGTTCAACACAGACACAAAAAGTTCTTAGCAGGTACGACTCGCGTTACTGAAAATTCACTTGTTCAGTGGAATGTGTTAATAATACTAATAATACATTTTATTTATCAGCGCCTTTTGGTCATTCAAGGTCACCGTACAAATGCAAACGAGCAATAAATAATAAAATGGCACTAAACAACAATAAAACAATCTTTAAAAAAAACAGGGTGAGTCAGTTGACTAACGCTTAGACATCTTTGTAGTCTCCGATACAGTGATCTACCTTCAGCTAAATCATTTAGCAGTTTGTATAACAGCCTGTGATTGGCTGAGAAAGAATCTGATACAGGAAACCACGTTCCTGAGGCCAAGTTCTCTGTCTAAATAATCTCCTCCCTGAAATAAAGGCTCCATATTGTTTTTGGTAGTCTCTGATCCTCTGATATCTACCTTTTAGCTAAGTCATTTGCATAACTGCCTGTGATTGGCTGAGGAAGGATCTGATGTGGATCTGTTTTCAATAACTTTATCAGCTCTGCTCTAGTGTCTGCTGAAATCTTTTGCTGTGTCCACATCTGGATCAGCTGACCAGAGAGATAACTTAAAGAACCTGGTGGAAGAAAAAATGTCAAGGCTTGTGTCTTGTGTCATTGGACAGCTGCTCCCACCGCCAGCGCTGAAGAAGAAAGATCTGAAGCTGAACACTGACCGGCTCGCAGCATTACAAAGGCGAAGTCGGACCGAACGGGACGTGGAGTGAACAGGACGAGACCGGACCGTAGTCACTGGCTTCAAAGGATCCACCTCAAAGCCTGGACCTTTCACAGAATTGTAGATCCACCAAGACCAAAGCTGATTCGTGGTTGATTGGTGTTTATAGAGCAGGTAAATGTAAGGTGGTGTACATCTGGGGAAATTAGGGCTTTCTCTTCAGATTCTGCTGCAGTTGCAAAAATGAGGGGAAAACCTTCCAGGTTCCTCCTGTTTGGACATGTCAGGTATGCGAGTTGGGCTAAGACTTGTTTCTGATTCTTCTGAAAAGCTACATTTCTACCGTCGCTGATTACTTGTGATGTTTGTAACTGATCTCTCGAGCTGGAAAGAATTAAACCGTCTAAATGATTCAAATTCAGCATGAAGCAAGATGTTTTTATTTGAAGGGGAAACCCAGAATGATTTTTATTTTTTATTTTTGTGGTTTGTTCGATGAAGATGCCCTTGTTGATCACTGCTTGATTAGAAAGGTTAAACGAGCCTAAGGTCCAGCAATGTGGCGATTAAACTTCATATTTTTTTCATATCATGAAATTCTATCTTTTTAAGAAAGATTTTATTTTTTGCTGTCCAGTTCTCGCTTCTGATTGGTCAGGGCAAGCATTTTAAAAGTAACAGCATAGACACAGACTTCAACATAGACATTTTATTTACTTATTTATTGTTTTTATATTTATTTTTCACCATTTGTTAAACATTTATTCATGGAAGAAGTCTCCAGAATCGTTGCTATATTTTCTGGACAGTTTTTCAAGACACTTTCCACTTTTTCCAGTAATAAGTGTTTTTCTTTCTTTTTCTTCTTTTTGTTTTTCATCTCATTAACTTCAAATGTGAGAAAAGGAGAAGCTTATTAAGAGGTGTGACTTTTTATAGCTGTTTGTTTGTAACTTAAAGTAAGGAATTAATTTGTCA
Source organism: Hemibagrus guttatus (assembly GCA_033459395.1). Lineage (NCBI taxonomy): Eukaryota > Metazoa > Chordata > Actinopteri > Siluriformes > Bagridae > Hemibagrus > Hemibagrus guttatus. Next base: position 2,754,065 of record JAUCMX010000023.1, on the reverse strand, counting down.
ACATTTTATTTATTAATTTTTTTTTCATGAATCAGCATCCAAAATTCCCAGAACAGTCGGAATTCCGGTGAATCGCGTTCCAAACATGGACGATATTTCAAATACAGGTATTTATTTTAAACTGAGACAAATCTAATATGATCAGATCTTCCATCAGACACGGGCGCTTCATTACAAGCTTGCTTTTGTGTATAGAAAGTCGTCTAGAGCAGTTTCCTGAAATAGCTTTCTCGCTATGTGCTGTGCAGCTGCAGGCATCTCGGGCCAATCCGTGACCTCTGACCCTGAAGACACGGCCGTAGCGCGTTTGCGTGTATTAATATCCAGTGTAGTGCGATAAATTGCTGCTGTTTGAGCTTCACAGGTGTCCAAGCTGCTAACATTTTAACAGAACAAACCTCACACACGGCTACTGGCTCGGTTTTCTTTAATATTTCTCCTTTTATTCAACATCCACAACAGCGAACAAGCCAAAGCCACAGCTGTAAACATTAGCGTCGGGTGCCACGGATCCGAAAGATGGCGGGACGGGAAAAAAAACAAAACAGCATTTACATGATATGTTATAGGACTGGTCACTTATCAAGGCAGTGCTGAGGGCAAAAAGATTTTTTTTCTTTTTTTTTCTCCACTGAATTTTAAAGCTGTAGAGAAATGAATTTTGTAAGAAAAAATCATTCGTTAATAACTTGAGGAAAAATTTAAAGCCATAAAAGTAAATATAAAAATTTCTTAAAATGTGTAGCTGCATAGATTCCTCTTTTATAGTAGGGGAAAATGGAGGTATGCAGGTTTATTTATTTATTTCATTTTAATTTGAACAAAATTGTTTTCAAAATTTTAAGCTAAGTGCCACAGAGAAAGTTAACACTGAAAAGTTGTACACAAAAAATATATTACAGAAGTTTTGGGAATGCTACTAAGGATTAACTTTAAAAATAAAATTTAAAAAAAAAAAAAAAGGAAAGACCCGATTTTTAGACTAATCGCCTAAAAGATGCAGATAATATTTACACACAAGCAGACAAACGTAGAAAAACTATACATAATTGTCAGCTCAATTTTTTTGTTTTTGGTGGCAAAAATATTTCAATTAAAAATGTAATTTTAAGAGCTGAAGAATAAACAGGAAAGAATATAGAAGGAAAAAAAATCCCAGTAAAATCCCATTTCACATCACACTATGGGGGGGGTGTAGAAAATACACACTCTACTGAGAGGGCAAATACTTTTAGGAATGCTCAAGTCTAATAATTAGCTCTGGATTGATTTGGGAGGAAATCTGAGGTTGCAGGAAGTCATTTACTTGGCTGCTGCTGCTAGTTGGAGGAAAAGGAAAAAATAACACTGAAAAAGCCACAATTTTTTCTTCAAAAAATAAACAAAGCATCGAAGCGTCATTTCTAACTCTAATGAAGAGGTCCCTATGATCCTTAAACTATCTGTTTTTATTTTTAAACACTTTACACAATTACATATTAAACCTCGTTAGCTGAAATAGTTAGCATATGTTACAGCGACGTTCCTACGATTTCTGTATTGTGTCGAAGTTTGTAAAGTCTGTAGCTCTGTAAAGCACCGACGGCCAGAAAACTGACCCCTGAGAAACCCAGAAGGGGAAAAAAAAAATAATAATAAAACATTTCTTGCATCTAGTACGGCAGCGTGTAATCAGATTCGCTTTTAAAATCTTTTATTTTATTTATTTACTTTTTTTTGAGACATTGTATTTCTATACAAAGCCCTAAAAAATCTGGGACTTTTTTTTTTTTTTTAAATTTTTTTTAAATATAATTTGAATTAATCCAAATTTTATTTTTGGTTTAAAAAACATTTAACATTTTAAATCCTTTTTGGATTTTTTTTCTTTTTATAATTCTTAGAATTACTAAATAAAAAGAAGCATCAAGATGAAAACATTTCAGTAGCTAAAACTAGCTAAATTTATGATTTAGAAACATTTGTTTTTTTATGAAATTAAAAAAAACAACCATTTACTTAATTAACTGTAAAAATGAATTGTGCTGTAAATTGTAGCTAAAATCAATTCTAAAACTGTAAGAATCAAATTGGGCAATTATTTTACCTCGTTTTTATCCTTCATTATTTTTTTATTTTATTTTGTTAAAATCTCCCTGGCTTGGCTGTGTATTTCTAATGCCCCTGTTCTCGAACTCTAACTGTTTTGATTCTAAAGTTAGCGGCCGCACCTCGAGCTCCTGCACACTGCGTAAGTGCTTGCTATTTGAAAGTATTTAACGTTCCTGAGACTCGGTCTGAGAGGCTAAATAATTTCCCGCTTGGTTTGAAACTTTTTCTCTTGTCACGCGTTCGACGCTGCGCTTCAGGCTGAAGGCGTCCGGCGGCGTGCAGCCGTCAGTCCAGTTCTGCGTTTGAGTCGTGGCTTGACGAGATCCGAATTGGACGCGACGGTAGAGGTAGGAATTTACGTTGTGCAACTGTTTGATTCGTGTTTCCTGGCTTTAATCTCGACTGCAGATATTACAGCAGAAGAGAAATGTCCACTACAGTGAATTTCAAGTTGGTATAAAAACTTGCAAATTTTGAAATAATTAAAAATATTTTCCCTTTTTTTTTTTAAAAATTTGTGTTTAAGGCTTCAAACACAAAATACCCATAATAAAGTGTAGAAAATGTTTTTTTGTTTGTTGGATAATTCATTTCAAATTCCAGATTTCACGAGCACGGATATGACGCTACAATTCCAATCCATAAACCCAATTCTGTAGTGTCCTAAAAAATTCTAATCGGAATTTTTGGAACGGAATCTGCACAAGATTAGTTTTCTACACCTTATTATTAGAAAACTGGTTTGAACGAGTGTGCAAGGTTTCGGTTTGGTGTAATTCAACTACAAAACTTCGAATTTCCTTTCTAAAAATTTAACTTTTTTTTTTTTTTTTTAAATTGAGAATACAGCGACACGTTTCTCATTCCACAGACACGAGCTGGGATTTACTGGTAATTAAAATTCCATGCTGTTTTACAAAAAAGTGGGTGAAGTAGTCCAGAATATTTTTCAGAATTTTTTACGCCACTAGAAACTTGAATTTTGTAGATTTTATTTTCATTTATTTCTATTTAAATTGATTTTATCTAGGGTTGCGTCTCAGTCGGCTCCATCGTTCAGTAGTCTGATGATCAGCCTCCTTTACTGGAAATGAAGTCATATTTTCAGCTAAAAAAAACAAAACAGCAGACTAATCCGAACTCTGAGCTGAATTCATCTACGAAAATAATTAGCTCATTATTGTTGATTGTAGCTCTCAAATGTTACTGTAAGCTGTATGTTAAGTGATTTTTATTTATTTGATGATGTACCTGTGATTTTAAGTGTTTGAAAAAATCCAGTAGCTATCATATAAACCTGCTTGAAGTACCAGGACAGAAACGTCTGTGATTAACGTCTATGACGTATGATAATTAATTTCTGGCAACATAAGTGTGATATTTGAGTCATCAGTGTCCCAACTGGCCTACACAAGATCCTGATCACTACCTAGGGAGCGGATTGAGACGCAGCCCAATCTCAAATTTCTAAAAATACACGTTTTGAAATAATCTGATGCCCAAAATTCAAGTTCAGATTGTTTTGTGGCACAACACACTTTAAAATTCATCTAATTGGGGTTAGAGTTTATATTTAAAAATGAAGTACGGTTCGTTTAATCTGTTGATCGAATCAATACACTGAATTGGTGCTGATTGACATTTTAATGCTTAATTTCTATATTTCTTTTTATTTTAAAAAAGAAAGGCATAAAAATTCAAAATCCCTGTGGCTTAAATCGCACTTCCAGATATTTTTCCTTTTTAAACTATTTCTTTTTATGTAAAATTACAAAAATAGCTTCTTTTTTTTTTTTTAATAAGAATTTTTTCAATCAGTTTCGACTCCCGAATTTAACTCATTTTAAAACCTCACGATACAGGAATCTTAAACTCTTTAAAAAATAGTATGTTTGCTATAAACCCTATTTGAACAGTCGATATAAAAAATATTCATCTGGATGTCGAGTCCCTGTGTGCTATTTTTGTTTCTGTAATCAAACTAGACTAACATCTCTAAATATTTCTAAAGAGTTTTAAACGTCTTTGAGAGTGTGTAAGTGCGTCGTTAAATAGCCCGATGCGTCTCAAGGTGCAAAATAATGAGGAAACGGTTTGTTTACAACATGTAGGTCGTCTCCCTTGAGGTACGGAGGTAAAGGAACGAGAGGCGATTGTGTTATGATAAAAACTAGTAGGGCTGCATCGATACTGACGCCGGTGGTGCTTCTGCGAATTTCTACAATGCGACCTGATAAAACATCTGTACGCTGTTGAGCTAGGAGAGAAAATACCTACCATCATCTGTAGACGTGAGTGAGGAGAACAGCTCGGATCCAGGATGGTGTGATGTCATTTTTCATTGACTAGCTACAAGACTTCTTGATACAAGGTGATAAATGGATGTAGCTCTAATCATTTTTCTCATTTAAATAGTGACTAAATTCGCCAAGTTGATTTTAAAACAGGGAAACGCAAACGGCGCTAAATAAAATGCTCACAATGTGATGTCTCTTACTTGGTATCGATGCATCCCTACATATTTAAAAGTAAATCTCTATAACAGGCTCCGGAAGAAATCCACTACCACAAACAGCTGGGACGTTTATGCTAATCCTGGCGATGGCTCGTCGTCCATTTGAGCACTCCGGGATGAAGCGGATTTACACCCCGGTCCTGAATGCTGGTCGTCTGCGTCACCAAGCGGGAGACTCTGAGACGGCGGGTCTGCGGCTTTAATACGGGGCGGGGGAAAGTGTCACAGGATGAGGATGCGTGTTTTCATGTAAATTCAAACCCACCCATCACGGCAGTCTCTTTCTCTTTTTTTTTTAATCCTATGTTTTCTGTGGGTCTGGAGAGAGAGGTCCTGGTGTGTTGGTGCCGTCCAGACTGTGAACCGGCATCGAGAACTGGGTGGAGCTCAGGACAGACGGAAACTGCGGAGATGGAAGAGGCGAAGGTTTATATAAAGGAAATAAAAACATTTCAAATGTTTCCAGCCATTTTTAATGAACAATTTTCAGTTGTGAATAAATAAGTTGTTCATTTTCACGTTCGCTCGCATACTTATTTTAACACTTTATTAGGAACATCTGCTCATTTATGCAGTTTTCTAATCAGACCGATACAGGTCAAGAGCATCGGTTAACGTTCACATCAGAATGAAGAAAATCTGATCTCTGTGACTTTAACTGTGGCCTAGATGTTGGTGTTGGGCTGGTTTGAGTATTTCAGTAACTGCTGAACTGGAGAAATAAAAAAAATAAATAAAAAAAAACTGAGCAGCATTTCTGTAGATGGTCCAAACAGCCAGGAAGGATACAGTACCTCATAATCAGGTGAGAAGAAAAGCATCTCAGCAGACAAACACATCAGGATCCTCTACACTCGGCCAGAAACAGACATCTGTAGCCACCGTGACCACAGACTCGCCCCGAAGCGTCCGGGTGAAAATTAAGAGGAAAAAAATAAATCACAAGGCATTTTTTTCAGGCCATGTCCACACTAATACGTTTTCATTTTAAAATGCATTTTTTTGTATCTGTTTTGGCCTTCCGTCCACACCGGGACGGCGTTTTTAGTCAACGGAGACGCAGTCGCAGTGTGGGCTGTGAAAACGGAGGCTTTCGAAAACGATGACGCATTTTTGGTCATGTGACCATTCAGCCAAGATGGTGGACGACGTTGTACAGCAGTTGTTTTGGATGCTCTCCGCTTTGCCAGCCTTGTTAAAGATTAAAGTCAGTTTGTACTCCAGATTGCTTTTCTTCAAAGGATGATGCACGTCGAAGCGTCTTACGTTTTACTCGTGTGCAGTACAGGGACGTAAAAGTGTTTTCAGACGTTTCAGTGTGGATGACCAAATTTTGGGAAACGGTTGAAAATGATAATGTGGAGGCTGAGCATTTTTAGACCAAAACTTAAATTTAACTTAAATTTATCCGGATTAGGGTAGACGTAGCCTCAGTGTCTTTCCACTGTCCAGTTCCTGGGAGTCTGTGCTCCTGACCATGAAGGAACCTGATCTCTTGCTGTTGTAGCCCATCCACACTTGCTGTTTTGACATGCTTTTCTGCTCACTTCGGTTGATTATTTGAGTCACTATAGACTTCGTATCAGCTCGGACCCCTCTGGTCATTCTCTTCTCAACAACAACAACAACAACAAAAAAAGTTTCTGTGTGGCCTCTGTGACAACAATGCCACGGTTAAAGTCACAGAAATCTGACTTTTACTTTATTCTGATGTTTGATGTGAACGTTAACTGAAGCTCTTGACCCGTATCTATGATTTTATTCATTGTGTTGCTGCCGTGTGATTGGCTGATTAGATAACTGCAGAAATGGGCAGGTAGGCAGCTGTTCCTAATAAAGCTGATGGTGAGTGTATATGTACTTATTTTTCTTGTGTTTCTTTTTCTAAACCTCAGTGACGTTAAAAGATAAACACAGAAAAACAGGAATGCTTCCAGACTTTCTAGCTCTTTCTATTTTTGAAATAAAACAAACAGCGCTCACCCTGGACGAATGCGGACGGTGGATTAATAACAGGATGTGTAGACGAGCCGGAAGAAGACTCACCTGAAAGAGTGTGTGTGCGCCTTGTCTCCGGGCCGGGCTGATGGGCGCAACGGGACTGAGCGTGCTCCAGAAATGGATGTTCGAGAGCAGGGGACTCGGTGTGAGCAACAGCGGCGTCTACGGAAAAACAAATAACAGCTAATCAGCCGTAACGCTTACTTTACCTGCTGTTCAGCCGTAATGTTTACTTTAAAGTATACGTTTGTTCAAATTAATAGCTGTAAATAATCTCTATAAACAAGAGTAATGTGAAAGCACAAGATGTCCTCATCATGTTTGTATACCACAGTGGAGCTGAACGCTGGATTCTGATTGGTCAGAATGTGTGGATTCTTCTTTTTTATAACAGCAGCGCTAAGAAATGTGCGGTATATTTATTATTTTGTAATTTGTTTTTAAATAACAGATTAAAAAAATGTAATCTTATCATCTGTGATGTTTAACGTTTAAGGAACATTTCCCGGTTTCTCTATAACATGACAAATTGCATTTTTATTCTTTTATTTATTTATTTATTTATTTATTTATTAAGTGTGAGGGCACGTTTATAAGCTGCTATAAAGTAAGTGAAAACAGAAACTCACTTTGTATTGTGGCTATTCAATATAATTAAATGTAAATATTAACGGATAAAAAAAACTACTGTGTGGTTCTTTAATAAATGTAGGAAATTTGCTGTGGTATAAAAGGAATAAAGCAGGGGAGAAAACAGTACATCACATCATCCTGTTGATTATTTTCTTATTAAAGCATTTCACTTTAATTTTCAGGACAAACTAAGAGAGTCCATTTTTAAATATTCCTTTGAGCACAAGCTTCTTTTCTACATTTCTGTTACCGTCTGAATATCTGATCCAATACAGCACGATGATAAATATCAAAATCTTTAGGTTACTCGTTAACGCAAAAAGCAGTGATACTCGATTAGTTTTAGAACGCAGAGGAAGCCCACCCAGGCGCGAGGACTCCCTGCATCGTGACAGCCCAAAAAATCAAAAGCGATACAACCTCTCATCTGTCACGTGACTAAAAACGATGGCTGAGGGACAGCTGAGCGTCGTCATCTGGAGCCGAGCCTATATCTGGTCATAAAATCAGCCATTGTGTGGCCTTAATGGCCTTAATCCATCAACGCACCATTCAACCAAACCTCATCAGGACCCTGTTGGTGCGAGAACCCGCCCACGCAGCCGCTTTCACCACAACACTAACCGCCGACGCTAGTGCGTTACTGCCATCTACTGTCCAAATAACAAGCCTGAGTGGAAATATTAGTCCCTGGTATTAACAGAAAGCTAAATGGGGAATATTACAGCCTTCAGAAATGTCTGTTCTACAGAGATCTAGGAAAACCCTCAGATGGTCACCTGTGGAGTTTAGAAATGAACTGAAACATCGTTTCCTGACAATTCCACTGCATTTACAAAGTTCACAATGAGACCTCACTTAGATTATCCACATCATCCATCGGTCCCTTGTTGAGCAAATCAAAATCTTTTAAAATATTCATGAATAAAAACAATAATTAAATGAAAATACACCGATCAGGCATAACATTGTGAGCAGTGAGAGGTGAAGTGAATAACGCTGATTATCTCCTCATCACGGCACCTGTTAGTGGGTGGGATATAACGTTATAACGTTTACTAGCGTATTTGTATAAGTATATTTGCATTACTTCAACGCTACTACATTTTTGCACAATCCACATCGTCATGCTGCTATGTATATGTTTATAAACATATATGTAATTAGATACCTGGTTTTACAATTTCTCAAGTCTGCACATCACATTTTGTTCATTGCACATGTTTTTTTCGGCGCTGTGTGTGTTGAACAACACATGCCTATGCTTGTTGCAAAGACAAAACAGTGCAACAACATTCTTGTGTTGTTTTTGTTCTTCCTGTTTTTGCAACTGTTTGCACACTTTGCACTTTATGTAGCTAGGACAAACTTTCTGTCCTAGCTCTGTCAGGGTCCTTGAGAAACGTTGTTTCATTTCACTATGTACTGCGTCAGCTATATGACAATAAAAGCTTCTTGGCTTGACTTGATGTATTAGGCAGCAAGTGAACATTTTGTCCTCAAAGTTGATGTGTTAGAAGCAGGAAAAATGGGCAAGCGTAAGGATTTGAGCGAGTTTGATGAAGGGACAAATTGTGATGGCTAGACCACTGGATCAGAACATCTCCAAAACTGCATTTCTTGTGAGGTGTTCCCGGTCTGCAGTGGTCTGAGGAAGGAACAGTGGTGAACCGGTGACAGGGTCATGGATGGCCAAGGCTCATTGATCCACGTGGTGAGCGAAGGCTGGCCCGTGTGGTCCGATCCAACAGACGAGCTACTGTTGCTCAAACTGCTGAAGAAGTTAATGCTGGTTCTGATAGAAAGGTGTCAGAATACACAGTGCATGACGGGTCAGGGCTGTTCTAGCACCAAAAGGGGGACCAACACTATATTAGGCAATATTATATTAATCATAATGTTATGCCTGATCGGTGCAAATTAAATATATATATATATATATATATATTATGCAATCATGCAACTGAATATATTGTTTCTTATTGGTTTGGATATATTGTTATTTATTTTTATTGATCTGTATTTTACGTAAAATATATATTTAAACCAATATAAGAAAAATGATTAATTAATAGAATCTAAATCAGTGAAGTGCTTTGTCTTAAGGACAGTGTACTCTAAAGATTTCTCTAACACCTGAAAATGAACTCAAGTCTCACGATCACAATGATTTACAGGAAATTTTGAGCTGAACAAACAGATTTTTGACACGTGTCTAGAACGAAAACCTGCACTTATGTGACATGAGCACATTATGAACCTGCGGCGAGCGTTATCGTACGGTGATGGAGCCGAGCGTTTGGGTTGCGGGATTGTTTTCAGCGCAACAGAACAGTGTGGAGTAATGAAAGAATGATGAATGAAAAAAGAAATCGTGGAGGAAGATTACACAATGAGGCCAAATACAGCGAGTGAACTGGTCAGTGCACAAACCTGATGACCCGATATAGCTGAAATAACCAAACTAATTTATTATTTGTTTATTTTAGATAGTTAAAGTGCCAAAGCTGAGAATGAGAACGAAGCTGACATGGTTACGTCTTTAAATACCGGAATAATACAGATGCTATAGATGCTATGCACATATAGATATATTAGATATAGATGCTATGCACATTGTAGCCACTAGGTGTCAGTACAGTCCTCTGAGATTGAACACTTTCACCATCATAAAGTTGAACTTCATGGACTGGTCTACACCACCACCACCACTACAACACCACTGAGGATGGAGGGATACTGACCTGCAGGAAGGCCGGCGTTAGAGACGCTGTAGGGAGCGACGGGCTGGACAGGTTAAGGGGACTCAAGTCCGAGCTGCTCACCAACACCGTGGGCATGAGCTCCAGCCCTCGAGGCTTCTTAGAATTTTTGCCGCTATGACTGCGGCTCAGGGACAGAGACAGGTCTGAAGAATTGGATTCAGACGAGGGCTGGAACTGTGATTAAAAAAAAAATAGTGCACAAAATTAGGCATTTATGGAAGGAAACTCCAGTGTCAGTGCATTGTTAAAGATGAGTTTACGTCTTCAGGACAGGAATTTATGCTTTGTGATTTCTTTGTGGTAACATGAAAAGCTGCATTTTTAGTCGGGAGAGAAAGAACTTGGTCAAGGAACGACTGTTTTATGTAAGTAACATTAAGAACTAATTTGTTTCACAGCATTACACGAAGAAAATAAAATCATTTGATGTTAAAAGATCTCAAATAATATCTATTATATGTTGTGTAAGGACAGAACACCACACTTTACAAACAAAACATTGTCTGATGTCTTGCTACTCTATATTGCCAAAAGTTTTAGGACACCCCTCCAAATCATTGAATTCAGGTGTTGTTTTACAGGGGTTGGGCTCGGCCCCTTAGTTCCAGTGAAAGGAACTCTTAATGCTTCAGCATACCAAGACATTTTGGACAATTTCATGCTCCCAGCTTTGTGGGAACCGTTTGGGGATGACCCCTTCCTGTTCCAACATGACTGCGCACCAGTGCACAAAGCAAGCTCCATAAAGACATGGATGAGTGAGTTTGGTGTGGAGGAACTTGACTTTCCTGCACAGAGTCCTGACCTCAACCCCATAGAACACCTCTGGGATGAATTAGAGCGGAGACTGCGAGCCAGGCCTTCTCGTCCAACATCGGTGCCTGACCTCACAAATGCGCTTCTAGAGGAATGGTCAAAAATTCCCATAAACACACTCCTAAACCTTGTGGAAAGCCTTCACAGAAGAGTTGGAGCTGTTATAGCTGCAAAGGGCGGGACAACTCCATATTACATTCATGTGCATGTAAAGGCAGACATCCCAAAACTTTTGGCAATATAAGTGTATCTTTTTACAAATGCCAATATTAGCCCATATTTATGCCTTTAACTAGAAAAAGCTACGTTATCATTTCATCCTCTTCTGTATCGTGTATGAATTGTTTTGCTTTACTAAATAGATTTAATTTTCACTGCTAATTTTCTCAAAACTGAGTTTTTTAAGACTTCTAAATTTCTTACAGTTCTTGTTTATGGCATAAACATGTCTATAAAATTCTCCTAGCAAATATTATTAAAAATTATATATACATATTTATATTTGTGAAAGTATTTGTGGCCTTCACCTGTAGCTGCAGCTCTGTAGGTTGAGAGGAAACCGACTCTACGTCCGTGTCAATGATCAGCTCCTTGGAGTCGGCGAGAGTGCTGGGAGACGGCGAAGGACATCCCAGAGAGGGAGAAATCCCTGAGAGTGTGATGCTCGTCGGTGCGGCGTCGCTACCAGAGTTCACCTCGAGCGGCGTGGTGGGAGTGAGCTGCTCTTCCTCAGGTTCTGATATTGTGGGCTGCACAGGATGTGTGGGTGGAGTCAGCTTGTCCGCGGCGCTCTGTGTAGGCGCTCTGGTCGGGGTCAAAGTCCCGAATTTGATGACCGATGGAGGTTGCGCAGCGTCCTTCTTCTCTGCCATCTTCTCTCCAGGGTTTTCCATCTTGATGGACTTGAAGAGCTGCGTTCCAGCCTGGAGAGAGGTCAGCGTGAAGGATGTGTACAGACCTGAGTGGATGTAGTCATTCCGGCCGGACGATTTGGACTGGCTCGGAGCTGCGCTGCCTGATTTGAAGTTGTCCTTGGTTGCTTTGTTGCTGGTGGGTTGCACTTTGTTTGATTGCTGCTCTGGAGAAGGAAGAGGACTCGCTTCGGCTCCCTCGGCTCGGGCTGCGTAATCGACATTTAAGATGTCCGGGTAGGAGACGAAGCGGTACACAAACTTTTGGCCGTTTACTTTCTTAATGATGTTCTAGGTGAAGAAAAAAAATGTTTACTCAGATTACTCCATACTTTCTGTATGGATTTATGTGGACATGAATAATTGATGAATAATAAAATGACTGTACCTCAGCTGTCACTGTGTATAGTTTATCTCTGAACAGTGTTTCCGGATATACACTATATTGCCAAAGGTTTTGGGACACCCCTCCAAATCACTGAATTCAGGTGTTGTTTTTCAGGGGTTGGGCTCGGCCTCTTAGTTCCAGTGAAAGGAACTCTTAATGCTTCAGCATAAAAAGACATTTTGGACAATTTCATGCTCCCAACTTTGTGGGAACAGTTTGGGGATGTCCCCTTCCTGTTCCAACATGACTGCACACCACAAAGCTGGGAGCATGAAATTGTCCAAAATGTCTTGGTGTGCTGAAGCATTAAGAGTTCCTTTCACTGGAACTAAGGGGACGAGCCTAACCACTGAATTCAATGATTTGAAAGAGTGTCCCAAAACCTTTGGTCATATAGTGTAATACACCCAGCGGGCGATACAGGAGTTACTGTGTATTATGTCTTATAAACATTTAACACCACAGAACTACTGCAGCAGGAATCACTGAACCTAACACACAGTTTCTCGCTTCTCTGACCATTTACATTACGGCTTTTAACAGAGTTTTTACTCGCTATGATTATACTTTATAAACAAATTATCTGTACAACAATTCTGTCAATAATTGGTCATCGCAACAACGATTATACTCTGTACTCCTCTGCAGGAGTTGAAGCATTACCATGGCAACCTCTTTCTCACGGATCAGACTAGTTTCCTACTTTTTCCTCCCTCACTTCGATCTCTTGCTAATTAGACGCTTCTTCTGTTGGCACAGAAATCGATTCGACGTCCTAACTGGCGGAAACACAAGCGCTCGGCTTGTCGTTAGACTAGCAAACGATTCCTCGCTAACCGTGACCATCTCTTGCGAGTACGTACCTTGTCGTAGTAGTAGCGCAGGGCTCGGCTCAGCTTGTCGTAGTTCATGCTGGGTTTGTTCTTGCGAGCGCCCCACAGCTTGGCCACCTGTTCCGCCTGCAGCAGCTTGAACTCGCCGTCCTCATTGGTCCAGCAGATGAGCTGCTTGTTGCCTGGGTCCAGCAGCAGCTGCAGCAGGAACTGCCACAGGGTCACTGAGCTGTCCATGCTCTCCTCTAGAGGACAGGAAAATTACATATAACTTTACAATACTGTACACTAGAAGCAGGAAGTGGAAACTGTGGTTAGCTATTTTGAACAATCTGCACAAAATGTGGCTGTTTTATCGGCGTGTTCATCAGTCAGGCCTTTAGTTCCTTCTCAGATCACAGAGTAGGATTTATTTCTCATAATAACTCAACTTTTCTGAAATATGTGCATAAACGTTTACGTTTTCTTTTATCCATAACGACTTACATACAACTGAGCAATTGAGAGTTATGGGCCTTGGTCAAGGGCCAAACAGTGGCAGCTTGGTGGACCTGGGATTCAAACTCACAGCCCAATCAGTAGTCCAATACCTTAAACACTGAGTGACCACTTTTCAGACAGAGACATTAAGCAGGGACCTGCGTCAACACGTTCAGTGCCAAACTGCAGAGGCTTGGCCAAAAACTTAGAGATCTTAAAGGTCATGTGTAAATTAAACAGTGCGTAATATCACACAGGATATCGCTCAGGATCGAACCGGGAATCAAGGAGCTGTGAGGAACCGAGTCCAAGACATGCCACCTTGAACATCTCTACATCTCTCTAGCTTCTCCAAGAACCTTGGAGTTTTCATCACCACATTCTCCTGGATTTTTCCTTTAAGGAAAGAGTTAAAACTCCTTTAACCTTTAACTTTAAAAATTAATTAGATCAGTAATACACTATATTGGCAAAAGTTTTGGGACACCCCTACAAATCATTGAATTCAGGTGTAGTTTTTCAGGGGTTGGGCTCGGCCCCTTAGTTCCAGTGAAAGGAACTCTTAATGCTTCAGCATACCAAGACATTTTGGACAATGTCATGCTCCCAACTTTGTGAGAACAGTTTGGGGATGACCGTTCTAATTCATCTCCGCTCTAATTCATCCCAAAGGTGTTCTATGGGGTTGAGGTCAGGACTCAAGGTCAGGACAGGTCAGTCAAGTTCCTCCACACCAAACTCGCTCATCCATGTCTTTATGGACCTTGCTTTGTGCACTGGTGTGCAGTCATGTTGGAACAGGAAGGGGTCATCCCCAAACTGTTCCCACAAAGTTGGGAGCATGAAATTGTCCAAAATGTCTTGGTATGCTGAAGCATTAAGAGTTCCTTTCACTGGAACTAAGGGACCGAATACAACCCCTGAAACACAACACCTGAATTCAATTATTTGTAGGGGTGTCCCAAAACTTTTGCCAATATAGTGTACATGAATGGAGAGTAAATCTGAACGTGTTTCTATATAATAATGTTATGATTATTATGAACAAATGTGATGCTTTGGAAAGAATTCAAAGACAATTATAGATATTATTCATTTTAGGTCTGGATTATCTAGTTAATCTAGGTATTATGAGTTAATAAACCTAGCATAAGCGCACACAGCGCAGTTTGTTCGAACTACTGCGACCAAAGTTCACTGGCTAGTTAGCCACATAGCTAGCTACCCAGCACCACTATTAACCACATATTATTCCTAACTGCTTAATAAAGCTGACAATTTTGTCAGAAAACAAAACAAAACAAAACACCAAGTACACGTAAGCTTTCGCTTTTCAAACAACCGGTCAGCTAGCTAGCTAACACTTAGCGTGCAAGCTAAGGTAACTCTTGCTAACTTAGCTAGCTTTCCAGATAAACAAAACTAGCTTAACTACATGACATTTGCCAACACAGCGCTAATATTTGTTTAATCTTAACTTCTAGGGCGAGTGGACAAATTGGGAACACATACGTCGAATGGAGACTAGTTAACTAGTTAGATAGCTAGCTAAATGGCTCACCTTGCTAGCTAGGCTAAGTTAGTTTATAAACATTGCGCTCATTTTTTTTCCCCATCATGACTACCATCATCATCTTCATTATACCTGCCAAATTCGATCCATCCAAAATATCTAGTATCTCACGTCGAAAAAAAATAAAAGCAGTCTTCAAGTCATGTAAAAGATTAAAAATCCGAAAGGATTATTTTTACTTTTAATCCCATCTCATGTTGTTGTTTTTTTTCTCAAACCAAAAACAGGAAGTCTGCGTTTCATTCCTGCACTGAAGAAAAGCCGCGGTTGTATCCCAAATTCCTTTACACTCCCTACACATAGGGCATAAAGTAATGCCTCTAGCGACCTGAGAAGTGCCCTATATCTCAATCTATTGCGGTATTTAAGACGCAACCCACGACTAGCGCTATAAATGTAGAGGAAATTGTTGAAAATAAAGCATTAAAAAACAAAGTTCGAGAAGAACACTAATATGAAATGGATGTGTGTATTATCTGTGATACAAATGTGAAAATAATCTACAGGATTGTATTGATATTTGTCAAATCTTTTCAGGGGGAAGTTGCTGACCGCTGTTCGAATAAAGTTGCTGTCACCTGATGACGTCATAGAGACGCGTTACAGGAAGAACGACTTTCTGAGGAACCTGGGGAAAGAATCAAACAGAATTACAAAGATTTATGTATATATATTTATTATTATTTATAAAAGTAGTTTTTTTGTTGCAACATCACAAACTAACAGTTTGGTAATATGGTTGTTGGGAACAGTTGTGATCAATAATTAGTCTTGGGGAACAGTTGTGATTAGTCTGGGGGAACAGTTGTGACCAGTGATTGGTCTTGGGGAACAGTTGTGATTAGTGATTGGTCTGGGGGAACAGTTGTGATCAGTGATTAGTCTTGGGGAACAGTTGTGATTAGTGTTTGGTCTGGGGAAATAGTTGTGATTAGTCTTGGGGAACAGTTGTGATTAGTGTTTGGTCTGGGGAAATAGTTGTGATTAGTCTTGGGGAACAGTTGTGAGTAGTGTTTGGTCTGGGGAAATAGTTGTGATTAGTCTTGGGGAACAGTTGTGATTAGTGTTTGGTCTGAGGAAATAGTTGTGATTAGTCTTGGGGAACAGTTGTGATTAGTGTTTGGTCTGGGGAAATAGTTGTGATTAGTCTTGGGGAACAGTTGTGATTAGTGTTTGGTCTGAGGAAATAGTTGTGATTAGTCTTGGGGAACAGTTGTGATTAGTGTTTGGTCTGGGGAAATAGTTGTGATTAGTCTTGGGGAACAGTTGTGATTAGTGTTTGGTCTGGGGAAATAGTTGTGATTAGTCTTGGGGAACAGTTGTGATTAGTGTTTGGTCTGAGGAAATAGTTGTGATTAGTCTCGGGGAACAGTTGTGATTAGTGATTGGTCTGGGGGAACAGTCGTGATTAGTGATTGGACTTTGGTTTGGAATCTAAACCAGCACTAATCAGTTGTACTATAAACAGCAGGCCCACAGCTTTCAGAAGACCCTTTTTACCGATCAGCCATTTTTTTTATTCCATCTCCAAACCAGTCAAAATCTGGTATCAACAAAAAAGTGATAGAAAACAGGGACATTCTTCTTTGTTGACTGTTAAACCCAGGAATAAATAACTGGCAAAACAGGCGTAACATAAAAAATGCAGTACAACGTGTCAGTGTTGTATATAAATAATAATGCTATAAATATTAATAAAGGTACAGTGTGTTATCGTAAATGTACAGATTTTTAAAAAACAATTTCCATAGTAGCACCCTGAATCAAAATCGAATCAAATGTTTAAATCAGCTTCACATTTCAGCATCCTGTGAAACAGTTTAATCTGTTACAAATACCCCAATTTTTTATATCGAAATGGTATTTTAAGAGAAAACAACTGCCGGCTTCTGAAGCTGCCAGTTATTCCGAATCAGCCACACTTTTTAAACCCACTCCAGGCCTTAAAAATTCACCACAGAGAGCCAGACATTCCTGTTTAACAGGCCGTCCGGCTTCTAGAGCCGAAACTCGGATTCCTTTCCCACATGCTGTATATACCCACTATATAAAGCACCCACCTACTGCTGCACAGACAATCTGCAACAGAAAAACTCTCAGAACAGCAGACAACTGCTTCAGTCTGGAAGTTTTAGGTGGGAAAGATTTGACAAAAATCGGTTTCATGAACATATAATCCAATACAATATGAAACAGATTACAGTGTCTACTTACCATGTTTCCATTCTTCAGGTTTAAAGAATTAACGATTTCAAAAGGACGATACGAAATGATGTGTAGCACTGCAACGGTATCAGGATTACATTACTGTAAGGATCCACATTTTTAAAACTGAGCTGTTTAAACTCCCATACTTTATCAGAACAATCCAGAAATAATTTTCTCAACATTTGCCTGATGAGTTTCCTCTTTAAGACCACATTTTAAAAGAAATATACACCAAATTTAAGGGTACCTACATAGAGCCTTCATAACAGTTTCGTTAGCATGGCATACATCAATCATAAAGCATCACTTGAAGATTTATATAGATTATGATGATACATGAAGATAGTGTCAAAACTTGTGCTCTCACATTAGAGCTCTGTCTTTACTTGAAATGGAATAACCCTGCATAGGCCTTTATAACACAATCAAAGGCAGTGCATAAATCTCCCATAAGCAATGCTGAAGGATTCAGGTATAACCTTATGTCAAATCTTTTGCAGTCACATTAGAAGTTTAATATGTGACTTTACATGATAATATGTTATAAGTCTTTACACCAATATGAATAACCCTGTTATAATGTGTAATTTTCATAAATAATGCAGAAATAATTGTGCCTGACTTTTGGCTGATGAGTTTGGTCTTTAAGAAGCAAGATACCATATTTTGAAAGAACAAGATATAAAATTGACAACACATTACATATTCAAAGCGTTGCTACATAGGGCCTTCATAACACATTCATTAGTTTTGCATAAATCTTTCATAAAGCACTGCTGAAGAATTGATGTAAAGCTTATGTCAAAAAACAGACACTTTAGAGGCTTTATATAATATGTGACAAATGTATCTTAAAAGAAAAGGTTACAATGATTTAATGGGTATCTACATAGGTCCTTCATAAGCCATTCATAAGCACTGCATACATTTCTCATAAAGCAATGATAAAGCGTTCGTGTAAAGTTTATGAAGCAATAATCTCGTTCCTATTTAAATGGCAAAATATACAGGCTTGTTAAACATGTACATTTGTAGAAGGTTTACACCAGTACTTCATAACAGTGTTATAAAGGCACAGTGGAATAGTTTGAGAACAATAATGGCTTCTTTAAAATAAATAAAAAAAATTAACATGTAGAGGTTGTACATATGGCACGGTGCTTCATATTCTTTTCTAAATCCAAATGAACACAAGTGTGTCTATGAAGTAGATACATATATACAAAAGCTGACATGACACGTCAATACTTAAAAATGTCATAAAGCATTATAAATGTTCTTTTGGTCATTAAACAAAAAAAAAAAAAAAAGAAGAGAGCTCTTCTATAACCTAAAACATAACAATCATAATGTCACTTCATAAAGTGATGAGAAAAAGCCTTACAGTAATCTTCCAGGATTACTTCATAAGAGAATCATGTACTGCTTATGAATGCATTATGAACAGTGCAACAATGCACTGAAAAATAAAAGGTTTTTAAAGAAAAGTTTGGTCTTTAAAAGAAAAGTTACATCTTTTTTTTTTTTATTTAAATGTCACATTACAAATGCCATACGCTTGTAACTACTGATTTAATATTTAAGGTATCTACATTGACCCTTCGTAAGACATTCATTACACAGATATGTTAGAAATGTATAAATGATTCTGGAGGATTAAAAAAAAACTTTTTTTTAAGTGCAAAAGCTTGCTTTTATTACAGATGTCACCACGTGAGTTTGTATATACACCTTTCAGAAATCCTCCAGAAGGGGTGTATGAAGGTTTTATGAATGCTTATGAACATGAGGCAAACTAACAACTTGGAGAATCTGGAAGAAAAAACACTGGATGAAAAAACACTTTTTTGACATTGTCTCACAGATTTCCTTTAATGAAGTTTGTCTTAAAGCTTATGAACATGTTATGAAGATCTTGTGACCTGTAACTATCCCTCCAGTTTAAGGTAAACACATTTAAACAGATATGTCCACACGTCAGATGACACAAGACTGTTATGCAAAATAAAAGAAGCCCAAATGAGCGTTTCAGCGAATTGCTTCTTTCTTGTTTTATTGATGAATATAAGAAAATAACATTCTTCAGTTATTCAAAAAAAATATAACCTAGACATCTCCAGCTACACAGCTGAGCAGCTATACTGGATGGCTTTAATGAGGAAATTGTGTTAATGCATTAATGGTAGAGAGAGAGAGAAAGAGAGAGAGAGAGAGAGAGAGAGAGAGAGAGAGAGAGAGAGAGAGAGAGAGAGAGAGAGAGAGAGAGGGAGGGGAGGGCAGAGAGAGAGAAAGTGGGAGGGGGGTGAGACAAAGAGAGAGAGAGAGAGAGAAAGAGAGAGAGAGAGAGAGAGAGAGAGAGAGAGGGAGGGGAGGGCAGAGAGAGAGAAAGTGGGAGGGGGGTGAGACAAAGAGAGAGAGAGAGAGAGAAAGAGAGAGAGAGAGAGAGAGAGAGAGAGAGAGGGAGAGAGGGAGGGGAGGGCAGAGAGAGAGAAAGTGGGAGGGGGGTGAGAGAGAGAGAGAGAGAGAGGGCAGGGAGATAGAGAGAGGGGGGGGATAGAGAGAGGGGGGGATTGAGAGAGGGAGAGAGAGATTGAGAGAGACAGAGAGAGGGCGGGGAGATAGAGGCAGGGAGAGAGAGAGAGAGAGAGAGAGAGAGAGAGAGAGAGAGAGAGAGAGAGAGAGAGAGAGAGAGAGACAGACAGAGAGATAGAGGCAGGGAGAGAGAGACAGAGAGAGGGCAGGGAGATAGAGGCAGGGAGAGAGAGACAGAGACAGAGAGAGACAGAGACAGAGAGAGGGCAGGGAGATAGAGGCAGGGAGAGAGAGAGAGAGAGCGAGAGAGAGACAGAGAGAGGGCAGGGAGATAGAGGCAGGGAGAGAGAGAGACAGAGAGAGAGAGAGAGAGAGAGAGAGAGAGAGAGAGAGAGAGAGAGAGATAGAGGCAGCTGTTAGGGAAGGGAAAAGAAAAAAATTTAAAAAAGAAAGAGCAAATCTCTTCCACAAAGAAGATAAAAATAAGAAGACGCGTGTGCTTCAATACTATTGTTTCGTTGCCCTCATTGACCTCCTCTTAGCGGTCTGAAGAGATTGAAGTCCAGAGTGAAGACGGAAAATCGAACACGTTAATACCTACACCGCCAGTCCAAAATGTCGGAACATGTCATATTTCAGCTTTGTGGTTTAATTCACCTCAAAATAAATTCTTCATGAATGAAAATGTACAAAACGACAACAAATAGGTGTAAACAAAAACAAACAAACAAATAGAAATGTTTATTATTGAGAAATATTAGAAATGACTTTTATATTAGAAGGATGTAGATTTAATGTTAACGTTACTAATATTATTGCTCTAATTAGTAAGAACGTTTGAGATGCCAAAAATATCATAGCGTCATTCACAGAGACATTTCCACCAAACGCAATCTGTCTCACAATATTTCAAAGTTGGAGTAGGATAATAAACCTGCATCAAATAAAACTTTGGAATTTGTTTTATAATCAGTTAAAAAAATAAAAAAATATATATTTATGAAATGGAGAACGTTTTGATAGATTTACCATGAATGGAAAAAAAGTTATTTTTAATATTATTTTTTGTAATGGTTAAAAAAAACCTAGAAAATTCAGAAATATTCAGATTCATATCTGATTTTTTTTAAGTAAAAAAAAAAAAAAGAACTTTTTTAAAAATTTATTTAAATTTGTAACTATAAAAAAAAAATCTGATATTTATAAGAAGCTATCACAATATCTGTAATATCTCAGAAACATACATCAGTGGGAATTTATCGTGATATTGTCGATATTTTATCATCCCGCTGTTCTGATTGAACACCGCGTCTTTTACCTAAAATTGTGACCCTAACATTGCGTCCATCTATAAGAAAAGTTTCTTTCCATTTCTCTTATTCAGCATCATTTCATTTGGTCTGCTGTGAAAGCATCGACCCGAAACAGCAGATCCAGGAGTTTAAAGAGATTCTGACAGGCAGTGTAGCTAAATGCGTTCGTTATTTTCATTTATACCACAGCGCTGATTCTGACCGGTCGGAAAAGAAAGTTGATCAATTTTCTGAAATCACAGCAGCTCGGAGAGCGGAGCCAGTCACAGGATTCACAACAACAGATTTGTGTGTGATTGTTGATTCTGTGAGTACAGCGGAACCTCGGCATGCGAAACTTGTACGTTTTACAAGAAATCTGCATCGGCATACGAAGCATTTTCGGCATATGAATGAACCAAATCGAACCGAACGCCGGCTAAGTTGCGAGTACGTCCGGGAGCCGTTCAAAACTTGTTTGCGAAAGCCAAACCAAAGCGAGTTTACAATTTTTTTTTTCAGTCAGTGAAAGCTGTTGTGAAAGAGTCAACCCACGATACCAATGTTGCCTTCGGCATGCGTTCAAAAGCTAGGTGATTTTTCGGCCGTTTTGTTTTCGACAGCTCGGTGGCGTGGGCGGTCTGTTCTATTTTTAGCCAAAGCTTGGTGGCACGACTTCCTGTGTAAGCAGTTCAGTGCTTAGTCCCTTGTAAGCAGCCGTACAGTTTACATACACTTCGTATCGGTCATATTTTTGGGCGGGTGGAACGGATTATCTGCATTTACATTATTTCTTACGAGAAAATTCGTTTCGCAACACATTTTTTCACCTTAAGAACTCGCCTCCAGAACCAACTAAACTCCTATGCCGAGGTTCCACTGTATTTAAGGTATAGGGAAGGAGTCTCCAGTGTCCGGCGCTTTGTAACAGATAGAAGTTCAGAGAATGGCTGTTTCTAGCTACTGTAACGTAAGCGATAACAGGAAGTAATTAGGTTAAATCAGGTTAACTCTGAACAGATAAAATGTATAGTAATTTGTAAATAGCTGAGGTATAAAAGGAATAAAACACTTTATGGTTATGTTTGCCAATAACGCTCCTATAAAAAATCACAATAAAAAAAAAAATTTAAAAATGTTATTTGTCCACCATGTTTTTTTTTATTTTTGTCACATCAGAATGCACCGATTTCTGGACCTACAGCCAATAATCTGGCAAGATTCTGGCCAAGAGGAAGTAAGGAGGGCTAGTTGACGAGTGTATATGAAACACAGCACTGAAAGAGCGTAAAGCCCTCGTTCCGTGAGCACCGCCGATCTCGTGTTATTCGATCGCACGCCAGAGCTGGAGCTCGCCGTTAACCTCTAAAGCAGCTTCTTTTTCTTTTATTCATGATTTCTCTAAACAACACTGAGAGAAAAAAAATCAATAATAACATCAGAAGAAAAAGGCAAAGGCAATCATGAGTAGTGAGGAAGCTTTAGAAGCTACCAATCTCCTTTTTGTCAAAGAACAGAACTCGAAGGACGGAGTGTGTTAAAAATGTAAAAAAAAGAAACTTCATTTACAATCATAACAAGATAGCTTCATCACACTGAAACCTTCGTCTCCTCCTGATCGATCGGACGAAACGCGATACAGCTCTGCTCTGAAACGTAGCTTATAAACCCCAAGTTTTTACTTCCTGTCCTACAGGGATGCAGCGACACCGTTTCGCTTCCCGCGGAAAGCGATAACGTTACCGATACTGATACTGAGAGGACACGTACGGAGGAGTGTTATGCTTTTGTTTAGCCATTGTGAACATATGTGTGTGTGTGTGTGTCTGTGTGTATACATGCGTTTAGGCAACTCGTTCTTTATATCATTAGCTACATCATTATAATTGAAGTGCCTTAGCTAGCTACACAAGTCGTATCAAGTGTTTAAAAAAAATTTTGTTTATCAGAGTGAGTGATTGTCAAGAAAAAAAAAACATCCTGGGTAAGAGCTGCTATTTTTAACTGACCTAGCATCGTTTTTTTGCTTGTTTTCTTTTTTATCAGGTTACTCATACCGTCGGAGTACAACGTATAGCTACAGATCGATGTCACTTCCAGAACGACTTAATAAGCACAGTATCAGACTGACTCCAGTATTAGTTTCGATGCATCCCCCGTCTTTAGCTTATGTACGTGTTTTTTTGTTTTGTTCTTTCTTTACAGTACGTGAGCGGCAATTCCTTAAACGTAGTGAATGTCGTACGCCAAAGTCCCGCTGATCGCCGGGATCTCTGGTTTGGCATTAGCCTCTCTCAACAATCTGAAAGAGATGTGAGGCACAGGATAGACGCACTTTAGCATGATTTGGTTCGAGTAGGGATGTGATTGGGCCGGAAAAAAAAAGTTAGAAAGAGAAAAAAAGGCAGTAACATCAGGCCTTAGTGTAAAAAAAAAGGTAAGAAAGTAAGATGCATAAAAACAATCACACCGGACCTTGCATTGATTGATTTTCAGAGGCAGGACATTTAAAAATCTTACCTTAAGTGCTATACATTAGATACTATTCCATGATAGTATAACGATACGTATTATCCGATCCAAGCTGACACGGAAGTGCATGTTTAGGAAAAAAAATAATAAAAAATCGGGATTATTTCCGGTTCTCGGTTTTAGCGTACACAGCATACACGAGCAGGTTTACACGTAGCTTAGGAAAGACACATTGTCAATGTAAGGCAGTCTGGAGACGTGCTCACGTTTGGACGCAGTCTTTCCCGTTCAGATTTCTAGGGAATATTCACAAAAATGCACCAGTTTAGCACCGTGTAACCATATAATCCTTACCCCGGAATATTTCTGCATGGAAATCTCTCCCAAATCGGATTCACACCAATAAGTGGACAAGGGGTAGTGCGTAGTGTGCAGCGCATAGCTTCGGGGCTGGACAATCACATCCCTGAGGTTCAAGCTAGCCAGCGTTAGCACCGAGAAAAGCACAGACCTGGAGAGAACCAAGCAGGAAGGAAGGAAGGAAGGAAGGAAGAAGGAAGTGAAAAATAAAGGAAGATCTAGCTTTTCCAGGTTTAGTGGAAGGACGGCGATTCTTCTTCAGACGCTCGGTCTGGCCAGTCTGCTCGCTCGCGGGCTCCTGTGCACCTTGGTGTGTTTGGACAGGTGGTCGCTCCTGGCGAACTTCTTATCGCACATTGTGCATTTGTAAGGCTTCACTCCCGAGTGCGAGCGACGGTGACGGGATAATTCATCCGACCGGGAGAACCTACCATCATAGCCAGATGGGGGAAAAAACAAACAAACAACAAAAAATAAGGAAGGAAATATATTATACTGTAGCCATATTAAAAAATATTGGCACCCTTCATGTAAATAAATGACAATTCACACATAATATGAATTAAAAATTAAAATTTATTCCCTGTATATATATATATATTTTTTTAAATATTGGCACCCTAATTTAAATAAATTTTATAATTTAACACTACATATTATAAATAAATAATAATTAAACAAAAAAGAACATTTTGATTCAGATATAGATTTTAAGATATTATTTATTAATATTACTTTATTCTATTATTTCACACAGTAAAAAATGACTGGTTGTAAATTTTACACTTGTTTTAAAAGTACATCTTAATACGAAACAATAGTAAATCATGAATAATGTGTATTTTATCATTTCAACCATTCTAGTGGTCGTGCTTTCAAAATTATTGGCACCCAAGTCATTAATGTTCGGTCGACACTCCCCCAGGATTTCTGTTCTGTTAAAGGGTGCCAGTCATTCCGGAGATGACTGTATAATATCTACATATTAATATAATTAATTGAAATAATTGATAAATATAGAAGCATATAAGATTCTGTATTCACATTATAATATATGACTAGATAGATCATAATACAGAATTCAGTAAAAAAAAAAAAAAAAATAACTAAAGAAACATGACATCTTCCTTGGACATTCAAATAATAATAATAATAATAATAATAATAATAATAATAATAATAATAATAATAATAATCCCTAGCAGTTACTGAATAGTATGATTTAAGATACACAACTAAAACAAAAAAGAAAAGAAAATTAATTTAAAAAGAAGGCTGAACTAAATTTAATAAATAAAATAACATTGTAAAGTGACTAAATCAATTTAGAATCAATTAAAAAACTATTCGAAAGAGCAGTGCACCGCAGTCGCCCACTCGAAGGCTTCTGAAGTTTGAAAAAATTATTTTTAAAAAAATCAGAAAAAACGTGAAAAAATAATAAAAAAAAAAATGGAAAAAGAATCTTAAAGAAATCCATAAAAAGAAACAAATATATATATATGTTTTTTTAATCTGAATTTTTTTTTTTAATAATCTAAAAAAAGACAATAATAATGCTAAAAAATCCATAAAAGAAACAAATAATTTTCAAAAAATCTTAAAAATAATAAAAATGTTAAAAATACATAGTAATAAATAATAAGCCTCACCTCCAGCCACAGTCTGGCCAGCTGCACAGGTACGGCTTCTCGCCTGTGTGTCTGCGGAAGTGGGCCTTCAGGTGGCTGCTCTTGGTGTACATCTTCTCGCACCCTGGATGGGAACACTTGTGCACACGCAGGTTTTCAGTAGAGGGCCTGGGTGGGCGGGGAGGGATGGCTTTGACCAAGTTGGTCCCTGCAATGCTGACTGCCCTAAAGGTGATGGGCAGCGGGGCAATCTTCACATACTTTTGTTCTTGGCATCCAGTCTCGCCCACAATGGGCAAAACAGTCGCAGAGGTTGCCTGAGGGTAGAGCAGAGCAACGTTCTGCCCACCCTGGACACTCAGCACCAGGTGGGCCACCCGCAGTCCGTTGGCAGGGGGGTTAGTTTGGGGAAGCGGGTGGCTGATCTGCAAGGGTTGAATCTGCAGCATCACTGGAGCTCCGACTAACACTGGAGCAGAGCTAGCTGTAGCGCTAGCGGTCTGACTAGCAGGGGTTTGGGTGGAAGATTTGACAGCCGTACTGTCCAGCTGACTCGCAGGAGATGCCGTGTCTTTATCGACGACCTGCTCTGCTTTTGCGTCTGGAATGCCGAGGCCCTTCTCCACCTGCTCCATCTTCTCCATTAAGAACTCCTCGATGTCGTCAAGAGTCGGAGAGAAGCTGCTCGAAACGTGCAAGGTGAAATCAGGAAATCTGGAGACTTCCTCCATGCCTGAAGGCAGGTCAAAATTCAGGAGTCCATCCTCTTCTTCTTCATCATCTTCTTCTTCACCCAGACCGGCAGCGGTGTCGCCCGTCTCGGGGCTGGAGCAGGAGGCTGAGCTGCCTCCTTCACTGCCCCCTTCGCTGCCTGCCTCACTGCCCCCTGCCTCCATGCGGGGCAGTGTGAGCAGCATAACTGAGTCATTAGCGATGGCCACTGGTTTATCACTTAATGAAACCATTTATTACAGTCCGGATCAAAATAAAGGCAGGTGATTGAGAGAGTGGATCGCCGCAGAGTCCTCCCTTTAATAACCCTAAAGCACAGGAGGAAAAGAAATAATATGTAAATTATTACCGTATTATATAGTCAAATGGTAAATGATTGGCACACAATTTTGAAATGAGTTTTGTGCAGAAAAGAAAAATATTACTAAAGAAAACAAAAAATAATGTGTCAGAAAATTAATGAGAAAGAAAAACTCATGAAATGCTAAGAAAAATGAATGCAAAATTGAAATAAAGACCGACAAAAATTAAAATGTAAACCCTTATCTAATATTCAAGAGCAAAATCTTTGTCGCACACACAGACTTAAAGTGGGGTGCCAATAATTTTGCACCCTGCCTTTTATAATGCATTAAAATGAGACTACTGTATAAAACTTCACCATATGTTTAAGCTTTAAATCATTCTACTCGTGTTTTATCTCGCAAAACATATGCTTAACTGTATATTATATATATCAGATAATCCTATAAACATATAATCGATTGTTTATATCGGATTTCTGTTGTTCTTGAAATCTATAAATGTCAGTTTTATTTTTAAATCACTACTTTTCGAAAGTCTGTTCTGCGCAAGCCGTGCGCAACCACAATCCCAGGCACGCAAAAGTGCGTCAGCGCTCCGGATTCGCATGTCGTTTGCGAACAAAAAAAAATCGCGATCGGATTAAACGAAAAAAATCGTAGCTAGCTGATCGTAGCTCGGTAAAGATCCACTACAACACCCCACTCACGTGTCTTAACGGAAAAG
The DNA here is from genome assembly GCA_033459395.1 of Hemibagrus guttatus. Taxonomy (NCBI): domain Eukaryota; kingdom Metazoa; phylum Chordata; class Actinopteri; order Siluriformes; family Bagridae; genus Hemibagrus; species Hemibagrus guttatus. The sequence goes on along the minus strand of JAUCMX010000023.1, from coordinate 2,726,803 downwards.
CGCATGAGTAGAAAAAAAAAAGGGGAAAGTCTGCGTTTTTTCTACGCAGGGTCATCGAGAAGCGCCCCCCCTTTCCTTCCTTTTCCAGTGCCCCGCGTGCGACTTTAAACGTTAAGCTTTTAACCGTGAAAAAATGACGCATTGTTGTTAATTACCTCAAAAGTGAGACGGATGGAGCTTTCCTGTGTGCAACTGAACAAAACCTGGCCTGGACGTAGGTCCTTTTTTCGTATTATTGTAGCTGAAGATCTCGTCCTTGCTTCGGTTCCATGTTGGCATTTTCTCGGAGGCCCCCGTCACATGACGACACGGATCCAGTTCCTTGCCTCTGATTGGCTGTTGTTCTGGAGGCTCGCCTTAAGCCTAGGCATCTGATTGGTCGAGCCGCCACGTTTCATGCATTATTTATTTTGAGGAAAGCCAGGCGAAAGCACGAGGCCACGCTGAAAACAGAGCCAAATGAGACGTGCAGCACAACAAGGGTGCATGCGTGGACAGATACACTCCCCGGCCACTTTATTAGGAACCCCCACGCCAATACTGGGTGCTTTCCAACACTCGTACACACCCAGCTGCACCGAGAACCCGAACCGTCCGATTGTATCATTCATTCTAAGATGCAGCACATATTGCCAAAAGTTTTGAATTCAGGTGTTGTTTTTCAGGGCTTGGCCCCTTAGTTCCAGTGAAAGGAACTGTTAATGCTTCAGCATACCAAGACATTTTGGACAATTTCATGCTTCCGACTTTGTGTGAACAGTTTGGGGATGACCCCTTCCTGTTCCAACATGACTGCACACCAGTGCACAAAGCAAGGTCCATAAAGACATGGATGAGTGAGTTTGGTGTGGAGGAACTTGACTGACCTGCACAGAGTCCTGACCTCAACCCCATAGAACACCTTTGGGATGAATTAGAGCGGAGACTGCGAGCCAGGCCTTCTCGTCCAACATCAGTGCCTGACCTCACAAATGCGCTTCTAGAGGAGAAGAAGTTGCTTTCGGCTGTTCCCTGTTCGGAGTCGCCACAGCAGACCGACTGGTCCGCACAACAACTTGGCACAGGTTTTACGCCGGATGCCCTTCCTGACGCAACCCTCCCATTTTTCCAGGCTTGGGACCGGCACTGCATCCAGTGGCTGGGGTTGAGGCATTGGCTGGGAATCGAACCCAGACCTTCCGCATGATAGGCGAGAAACCTACCACTGAGCCACCAATGCCTCTAAATGCGCTTCTAGAGGAATGGTCAAAAATTCCCATAAACACCCTCCTAAACCTTGTGGAAAGCCTTCCCAGAAGAGTTGAAGCTGTTATAGCTGCAAAAGGCGGGACAGCTCCATATTATTCATTTGCATGTAAAGGCAGACGTCCCAAAACTTTTGGCAATATAGTGTATTTGTGACATATAACTTAAACATGTTCCTTGGAAGTTACGGTCAATATTGACTCGATTGTATCGCAAGCAGATTTCTCAGCACAAATTGCTCTACTAAAGTACAGTGAACTCCTTGTCATGTTCATGGAACCAGTTTGAGACGACTTACACTTTATCTACAAGGAACAAGGACTGCACCCTTTGTTTCTGGAGAGTGTACGATGGCCTTGACATTTAATAGTCAATTTTAAAATCGGGAAAATGATAATTAGCTTAATATAATTCTGAAACTAATATTTGCCATCTTCTTTGCCTTCCTCATCATCCTTTCAGTGATGTGCATAAATCAGTCAAGAGGTTTTCCAGTTATCAAATCATTCTTAAACAAGCCCGAGTGTATACATGATGATCCGTTTGGATCAGTTTTATACAGAATTGATGAAAACGCCCCCGCTTTAATTGGAGCATGGTGATGGGTTTGAAACTGACACCAATATACACCGATCAGGCGTAACATTATGACCACCTGCCTAATATTGTGTTGTTCCCCTGCCCTGTCTGACACCTTTCTATCAGAACCAGCATTAACTTCTTCAGCAATTTGAGCAACAGTAGCTCGTCTGTTGGATCGGATCACACGGGCCAGCCTTCGCTCCCCATGTGCATCAATGAGCCTTGGCCGTCCATGACCCTGTCTCCGGTTCACCACTGTTCCTTCCTTGGACCACTTTTGATAGATACTGACCACTGCAGACCGGGAACACCCCACAAGAGCTGCAGTTTTGGAGATGTTCTGATCCAGTGGTCTAGCCATCACAATTTGTCCCTTCGTCAAACTCGCTCAAATCCTTACGCTTGTCCATTTTTCCTGCTTCTAACACATCAACTTTGAGGACAAAATGTTCACTTGCTGCCTAATATATCCCACCCACTAACAGGTGCCATGATGAGGAGATCATCAGTCTTATTCACTTCACCTCTCACTGCTCACAGTGTTATACCTGATCGGTGTATATTATAATTCTACAGCTAGTTCCTTTTAAAAACGTACAGATCACTGAGACCCAAATTAGTCATGGGTGTAACATTTCTTTATTTACATGCAGTCATCAGAAACAGTATAATATTCATTATAATAATAATAATAATAATAATAATAATAATAATAATAATAATAATAATAATAATAATAATTCATTCTACATTTGACAACATTTCAATATTTTACAACAGTTTAAGATCTAAAAGATTCCCTTCATCATGTCCAGCAAACAGATAAATAAATATACCTTTAATAATTTGACAAAGTTACCTAAAAGTGAGCTGATGCATGTGAAATTGTGTAGACAGCAGCAGAACAAACCTTCTCGTGAAGTGTCACACAGACAAAAAAAACCTTTTGCTAGCACTGAAATGTTAAAAACAACAACTTTTAGTGAAGAAGGATTATTCAACATATGAAAAAAGCATATCTAGCCAAAGAATATAGCTAGAACCCAGGCTCTGGGGTGAAATTATAATAATTGTGATAATACAGGGTTAAAATAAAATAAGATAAAGACAGTGAGTTGCATTCTAATTAACAAAACAGACATGAAAAGTCTTGTTTTAATTCCCCTCACTTCCCCCAAATATAGTCAAGTAAGTCGTGAATACTCGCTTTTACTTTTCTTTTGAAAGTCGAGTTTGAAGTTCAACGTCGTCCTTATAAGTTGCTAGGCAACCAGGAAACCAGGCACAAGGCTATTATTTTGCTACCTAGTCTGTAGAGATATCTTCTGCAGACAACATAAAGACAGAATGACGGCACAAACGACACCAAGCTGTTAGAAATAGCAAACATTCCCTCGGATCTGTGGGTAAATTTCCAAGAAAAAGGCCTCAGCGAGCACCATCGCTGTATTTCCAGCACAATTAGCATAAAATGCTAATCAAATTTCAGTGGGCTTCGCCATTTTGGGGGAAAACATACTGTGAAGAATTTATTTTTTTTGTTTTTTACATCAACTCTAAATTATGGATCTTATATATTTGGAAGTGAATGATTAAAATATAAAGCACATTATTTAATATTTTAGCTATTCACTGAAGCAGTAAAACCTTCTATAGACCGAAGTCGAAATGAATAATCGGTTCAATCCATGGAGCTATATTCAGATTGAAATTAAACCCATTTTATCCAAGATCCCAGTCATAAAATCCCTTAATATCTTGGAAATAAAGATCATTTCTAAACCTGTATGGTTTACAAAAGCTTAACAAAACGTCGTTTCAGCTCTTTATATTCCATAAAGTGGTACAAAGGCCAAATAAATACATCATACATTCAAATAAGTTATGAAAACGGCTCTGAATGAAATGAACTTTAACCATCAGTACATTAATATACAATACATTCACACTAGCAGGGATTAGTATAGTGTGATCATCGCTAGTACAGTTAAATTGCTTTGCTAATCTACTAATGAAGCTTAGTATGTAACATGTAATTAAAAAAAAACTACCCTTTTTCACACAGAGTAGTGCATCAGTCCATTTGTGTTTAACTAGTGAGCTTATAACAGCTTATAACAGTTGCAAGAGACGACAGTAGCAGTCGCTCTATGACCACAAGAGATGAATTACAAGCGACATGCGCGACTCTTGCTAGTGTAAATACAGTGCAAGAATTTGCAACAGACTTTCGGCTAACTAGCCTGATGCGCTCCAGTAGTGTCTATAAAAAACCGACCTTCATCAGTGATGAAGCCAGATGTGTTTGAACAAGCTGGAAGTGATACCATTAACATATTTTATACATTACACATTTAGCTAGTGAATGGATATGGAGTATGAAAATAGTTTGAAATATCTGAAACTTTCAGTCTCATAATCATGTGATCACATTTGCAGGTTTCCTCATCACCACATTTAAGGATTTTAGGCACTTGGCAGATACCCTTATCCAGAGTGACTTACATTTTGGCTCATTTTATACAATTGAGGATTAAGGGTCTTGCTCAGGGCCCATCAGTGGCGGCTTGGTGGACCCGAGATTCGAACTCACAACCTTCTGAGCAGTAGTCCAACACCTTAACCACTAAACTACCACATCCCATACCACAAGTTTTTGCCATTGTTGTCATTTCTTCATGCACCTGGAGAGCACACACACACACACACACACACACACAAAAAAAAGGCCAGAATTCTGTCAGGAGCTAGCGGGATGGGACAGAATTCTGTTGAGAGCAGGCAAAACTGGCCAGAATTGCGTCAGGAGTGGGCGAGAGTCGTAATTTCATTAGGATTGAGTGAGGTTGGAGAGAATTCAGAAGCAGGTAGGATTGGTCAGAATTCCATTAGGAAAGGATTACCTTGTGACAATTCTGTCAAGAGCGAGAGGCATGGGTCAGAATTTCTTCAAGAGTAGACGAGAAAACTCCTTCAGGATTTGGTGAGGGAATTTTTTTTGGAAATGCAGGAGGCTGGTGAGAATTCCTCTGGAAATGGGAGAGGCTGGTGAGAATTCCTTTGGGAATGGGAGAGGCTGGTGAGAATTCCTCTGGAAATGGGAGAGGCTGGTGAGAATTCCTTTGGGAATGGGAGAGATTATGGAGAATTCCTTTGGGAATGGGATTAAAATACCAAACACACCCATTTAAGTCATGGCAGCTGTTCGGACCTCGAGCACATTAAAGGCACTTATAAGCATGACAATACTGCAATTGATCCCTGGACAGAATGCACTTGAAATGTTATTTATTTATAGCCTTAAACACTATAAAGATTCAGACGGTCTACAGTAGAGTCACTTTAGCATTTCCATTTCCTGCCTGGTGAAGACAATCCTGCTGGAAAAGACGACGGCGAGCAGGCTGAGGACCAAAGCACACACCATGTAGGCGGTGACGCTGCTGAAAAGCTGCACGATGGAGCCCATGAAGAGCGATGGTACGACCTGAGACAGGAGATATGCGCTGTCCAGAATGGCCATGTCCAGACACATTCCTCTCTGAGGCTGGTAGGAGACGGACGACGCATTCACGTACAAGGAGACATGGGAATCGAGTGACGGGGAAACAGCCGGTTTGGACGCGGAGGGAGCTACAGCGTGACCGTTCAAACATCCGTTTGTGTTTCGGTACGAGCCAGAAATCTGCTTATGAGTCGATTCAGCTGGGTTTTCTCTGCAGGATAGGAGTCTGGGTCTACTACTGGAAAAAAATACCTGAGGAGAGCAAAAAAAGACGTGATATGAAAACTTTTACATGTAAGTAATACGTTATGTCCTGAAGATGTACATGTAAACAGCATAACCCATCAAAAAAAAACAAACAAACAACAGTGACTAAATAATCACAGGACTATTGGGTGCAAAAATATGTACACCCCACCCATGAGACGGAAATTAATTACTCAAGACATTTAGAGATTGCAAGAGGATACAAACTTTTGCACTTAGGACAAAATGATGAAATTTATACAGACAATAGTATATTTAGCATTAAAACAGTGAGGAGAAATAATAAACCAAAGAGTCATATGAAAGAGTCATATAAAAATAAGATGAATCATATGGGAGGAAAATGCAACACCACCAAAAAAAAAAAAAATATGAATGAATCATGTGGAAAAGAACTGTGTAAAAAAAAAAAAAAAAAAAAATCACATGGAAATAAAACGTGAGAAATAAATAAATCATGTGGAAAAAACATCTACAGGCCACATAGATGAGTGACGTTTCTGAAAGAGAGAGAATTGTTGCTGCAGCTCACCTGCTTGTCTGAGTGGTAAAGACAGGTGAGTGTGTACGGCAGGATCTGCAGAGTACAGAAGGTGTAACCAGTCATCGCCGCCATCGCGGTCACCAGGATGACGCTCTTCGAGACGGTCATTACAGCCGTGCTGAACGCCAGCAGCCCCAAGCTACTCAGATACAGAACACGCGCACCAACACACTCCACCATCCGCTCCATCAGGATAGAGAAGGTCACCGAGGTCACACACTGCAGGAACAGCCCGAGACTGGCCATGCGCACACCTGACCAGATCAGACAGGTAATCCAATCAAAACATTACAGTATACAGCTGTAGGAAGAGTAAAGTCTCACAATCAGACGTCAGTTCCATTACGAGTCTGGTTCCTCTCACGGGTTCTCATCAGAGACTGAAATCAACATCTGGATTTTTATAAAGCTGCTTGGTGACAATTTCTGTTATAAAACACACTATGTAAATAATGCTGAATTTATATTTCAAACAAAATTAGGTTTGTCTAGAATTAGCTTAGCTTGAAGTTTACTCAATGAAGGAAGGATGTCTTGCATGTCAGTATTTATTTATGAAAAAAATAAATATATCTTGTACATAATGTAGCTATGGATTTATTTAAGGGAAAAATTATATATTAGAAAAAAAAGGTATAAAAAATATACCAAATTAAACAAATAAAGCAGTAGTAGAGACATCTAACTTTTATTTAAAAAAAACTATATATAAAGAAAAATAAATTATAATTATTTAAATATTTTATTCTTTAATATTTAATTAAAAATAATTAATAAATACATGTATTTTTTCCATTATATTTACTAAATTATTTATTAAATTAAATGTATTATTTACTACTTATAAATTTAATTATAATTAAATTATTGTATTAAATATTTTCTTATTTTTTATTAAATTAATTTATATATTAAATTTTTTTGCCTACAAATTAAAACGTTTTTCCGAGACATTTGTTAAATTTGAAAGTGACAATTTCATAATTTTACAAATTGAACCTTTTATCGTATAAACGACAGAAGTAAACAGTTAACAGGTTAATAACAATATCAACATTAGGCAACATTAATGGACTGTAATGGCAAGACAATACCTTCCTCATAGCGAAGTCTCTCCGGAGAGCCTGGTTTAGCGCTGGGCACGCCATCATACAATCCCTCCCCCATAAAGTCCGTATAAAACAGCACGAATGTCATCAGAGCCATCCAGCTGCACAGCTCGGCCACAAACAGCCGAGAAATCACCCTGGGAACGTGGTGGCACAGTGACCAGAGTCTGGGCATGACTGTGAACAAGCTAACCATAGCTCGCTTCAGCGCCTGAGCCCTGGAGAACAACCCGGATGGCCAACAGCACACGGAGTACAAGCTCAGAGATTTCCTGGATGACTCCGTCACAGTTCTGACCATCTGCTCCTCGGAAATCATGGCTGTGGTCATGAGGCATAAAAGGAAGATCCCAGTGAGGATAAAGTAAATGAAGGCCTCCTGGCCTCCCAGGTAAGAGGACGCACCCAGGCCTGTCCAGTCCACGGCTGGGAGCATATACCCAATGCATCCTCCCAGGCTGAGCATGATGGAGTAGACGGAGAACGCCCGGTGACTGTCCGCTTCTCCGGGGTAGAGATCAGACACCAGCGCCTCCAGAGGGGTGAAGCAAGCCTGACCGCAGAACTGCAATACGCAGATGGACAACACCAACAGCAGAACCTCCAACCTGGTTGGGAAAAATGACAGTGACCAACAAATATCACATCATCTGCTGGACAACTATGGTGCAAAAATATGTACACCCTTATGACGAAATGAATTACTCAAAACATTTAAGGAGAAGTCAAGGGCATACAAACTTTTGCACTCAGACAAAATGATGGAATTTAAACCAACAAGATAGAAGGATGTTTAAAAAAAATAAAATAAAAAATAATAGTAATAATAAAATCATCATCATCATCGTCATCAACACACAAGTACAAACATTTACACACCCCTAAGAGAAGCTTATATGAAACCCATAAAAGATACAGTCATACGAATACAGTGAAGGGTGTACAAACTTTTGCACTCATGATTAGGGATGCACCAGGTATCAATCAGATTTCTTGCTTGTTTAATCACAGAAATGCATTTAAACGATTAAGGTAAAGTGAACGTACCCATGCTGATGCTGTTCAGAGATCCGAGAGGCGATCTGGGAAGCACGAGGAATGACCACAAGGCCGAGCAGCACACCGACACACAGGGCCCAGATGAAGGGACGTCGGCGGCCATAACGACTGCAACATCTGTCGCTCGCCGAACCCAGAGGTGGGACAAATATTAAACCCAGGACAGGGCCCACACCTGCACAGCAAGGAAGAGCGTAAATAAAACACATCTATTTCCAGACCTGTTTCCCCCTGGGTACTCCGGTTTCCTCCCCCGGTCCAAAGACATGCATTGTAGGTTGATTGGCATCTCTAAATTGTCCGTAGTGTGTGATTGTGTGAGTGAATGAGAGTGTGTGTGTGCCCTGTGATGGGTTGGCACTCCGTCCAGGGTGTATCCTGCCTTGATGCCCAATGACGCCTGAGATAGGCACAGGCTCCCCGTGACCCGAAAAGTAGATCGGATAAGCGGTAGACAATGAATGAATGAATGAATAAAGTAAAACAATTACCGACTTCCGACAAAGAATTGGACAAAAAATTCCTTCTGACAGCTGAAAGATTAGCAAGAGAACTTTATTTTTATATATATATATATATATATATATATATATATATCCCCAAATAAAACCAAAAAAAGCCCAGGAAACCATTGAACAAAAAAAAGGTAGGGAAATACAGCCTAAATCCAGATGTGCTGGTGTTTAACATCAACACAGCTATTACACTAAAACCAACCAGTGCTAGAAACTACAACCGACATTTTTATTTAGTTCAAAATGATGCATTTAAAAAACAGGAAGTTTTCCCCCACACCCAGAATTTTACCACTTGGGAAAAACTCCAAAAAATGCATTTGTGTTGCATCTGACTGAAAAAAATGCATATCAACCACAAAATTAGGATTTTTAAGTCAGATATTTGAAAGCTTTCTGACAATTACTGATAACTGTAACTGTGTAAAGTCATTTAAGTTTGGACGAATAACAAAGTTTGTCCCTAATCCAGAATCCTCATATTTTGTCTGGGATACTGTAGTCATTTCTGGAATATTTTGGAATTTTGCTGCATTAAACATTTTTGGAGTGGAAGCTACAACTGACGGCAAATTGAAAAATCTTCAGCCTCAAGGTTGGAAATTCAAGTCGGAAATACATGCACAAATTTCTTCAGCTAAACCCCAAACATGAGGCAAGAAACAAAATGAGAGACTAGCGAAAAAACATCCAGTCAGAAATTTGGAAAAATGTTCTCCAACTCAACGTGCCCAAAAAACACACAAAAGATTTAAAATAAGAATTGAACCAGCTTCAGGTTGATTACCTTGAAATAATAAACATATCCAATGCTAATGATAAAGCCGTGCACTAGCAAGAAACATTCCAACTCACCAAGCACCATGGTCATGAAGTGTTCCTGCACTCCAGCCTCCAGGAGCAGGGGCGGGATGTAGATGGTGCCGGTAGCCATGCATATCTCCAGCCCACACGTCAACACGTTGACCAGGAACAAGTCCAAGATCCTCTTACGCATGGTCAGAAGATCAGCAGGTTCACTTTTCTTTACACTAATGCAGCTGCTGGGTGAAGAACGTTCTAACTGTGGATTTGGATGTGATCTGGAGGTTCATCCTTGACCATGAATCCTCCATGATGTCACCTGGAAAACAGTTTAGTTAAAGTCTTAACATTTGCTCTGACAGATTTCAGCATGGAACCTAATGGTGCAGGTTTGAGATTTGGTCTTGAGAAGTGAACGACTCGAGTGTGTCACAGGTGTAGGTAATTAACTTCACCCTCAACTGTGTGGCATGTTTAATTTGGAAGTAGGTGGGAAGTAGTTTGGAAAAAAGAACAAACAAACAAAAAACAACAATGTTACTCTACTGAAAATACTAAAAAACATCAACAAAAAAAAGGAACGTTACTCTGCTGAAGATACAAAAAACCCCACAATTTAACTTTACTAATGATACAAAAAAACTAACAAAAAAACTCAATGTTACTCTGCTGAAGATACAAAACAAAACAAACAAAAAAAGCAATGTTACTCTACTAAAGATAAAAAAATAAAACAAAAAAAGCAATGTTACTTTACTGAAGATACAAAAAAACCCCAAAAAAAACCACAATTTAACTTTACTAATGATACAAAAAAACTAACAAAAAAAAGCAATGTTTCTCTACTGAAGATACAAAAAAAAAGAAAAAAAAGGCAATGTTACTCTACTGAAGATACAAAAAAACAAACCAAAAAAACCCACAATGTTACTTTACCGAAGATAAAAAAACAAAAAAAAAAATGCAATGAAGATACAAAAAAACCCCACAATTTAACTTTACTAACGATACAAAAAAACTAACAAAAAAAAGCAATGTTTCTCTACTGAAGATACAAAAAAAGAAAAAAAGGCAATGTTACTCTACTGAAGATACAAAAGAAAGAAAAAAAGCAGTTTCTCTACTAAAGATACAAAAAAAAGCAATGTTTCTCTACTGAAGATACAAAAAACCCCAAAAAAACCCACAATTTAACTTTACTAACGATACAAAAAAACTAACAAAAAAAGCAGTTTCTCTACTGAAGATACTAAAAAAAGAAAAAAAGGCAATGTTACTCTATTGAAGATACAAAAAAACAAACCAAAAAAACCCACAATGTTACTTTACCTAAGATAAAAAAACAAACAAAAAAATGCAATGAAGATACAAAAAAACCCACAATTTAACTTTACTAACGATACAAAAAAACTAACAAAAAAAAGCAATGTTTCTTTACTGAAGATACAAAAAAAAAGAAAAAAAAAGGCAATGTTACTCTACTGAAGATACAAAAGAAAGAAAAAAAGCAGTTTCTCTACTAAAGATACAAAAAAAAGCAATGTTTCTCTACTGAATAAAAAATAAAAACAAATAAAAAAAAGCAATGTTACTCTACTGAAGATACAAACAAACAAACAAAAAAAACCCCACAATGTAACTCTACTGAAGATACAAATAAATAAATAAATAAATAAATAAATAAATAAATAATCCATGGTTACTCTACTGAAGACTGGTTTAAAAGTATTCTATTTCACACAATTACTTACATTTCAAAAGCTACTTTTCTACTTACCAAATTTTCAAATTCATCACTACATTTTTTCTTTAATCATATACACAACCTCTCAAAAGTTTGGCATCACTTGCATATTTCAGCTTGATTTCAGCTACAGAGGAAGACTCCATCAGCCGGTCCATCTTGTGGGAGATGCTCCAGGAAGCATGGGGTGAAATCTCATCAGATTATCTTGAAAAATTGACCGCTAGAATGCCCAGGCTATATTTGCTGCAAAAGGTGTGTTTTTTTTTTTTGATGAAGGCAAAGTTTGAAGAAAGCATTCATCATTTCCATCAAAATCATTATTTCTGACTCTGACATGTCAGCATGTCCTGTTCTTTTGCAATACTTTCTATTCAGACTAATTTCGTGTGTTTCCTTGGAAAACAAAAATGTCTGAGTGATCCCAAATGAGCGGTAGTGTATATGTAAAATCGTTAGTTGTCTAGCAGTTAAACAGCTAAAGTGAGAATAAGACAATCATAGTCTGCTGCTATGTGAATTTTTCTATATATCACCAGCTAGCTATTAGCAGCTTATATACTAGATAACACTTGAGATATTTGTGATAAAACATTAGCCTTCAACCACTGTTAAACTCCTGAATCTGATTGGTTGGAAGATGTTTTTGTTATTCTTCGTATTATATCGTTTATATAGCAACAACTATGTACGTATTTGATTCACCAAAAACTAATCCTAAAAATGAATAGCGCTGCAAGAAATGTGTAACTGTTAATTTGGTACAGCTCTCTGTGAGGAGACGCTCAGTGAACGCTAAAGGAAGGAAGTGTCAGCACTTTGTGTTAAAACAGTTTGTAAGCCACAGGAACGTCTTTCCGTCTCTTGGTAACTCGAATTTTTATTGCAAATTTTCTTGCATAAATTTAAGAAAGAGAACAAAAGAAAGGTTGGTGAGCAGTTGGTGAACCTATAACCTACTTGTGCTATAACACAAGTGAAAATAAGAAGTAACTTTTTTGAAGTTTTGCAGATGTTCATATACACCAATCAGCCATAACATTATGACCACCTGCCTAATATTGTGCTGGTCCCCCTTTTGCTGCTAAAAAAGCCCTGACCCGTTATGCACTGTGTATTCTGACACCTTTCTATCAGAACCAGCATTAACTTCTTCAGCAGTTTGAGCAACAGTAGCTCGTCTGATGGATCGGATCACACGAGCCAGCCTTCGCTCACCACGTGCATCAATGAGCCTCGGCCGCCCATGACCCTGTCTCCGGTTCACCACTGTTCCTTATTTGGACCACTTTTGATAGATACTGACCACTGCAGACCGGGAACACCCCACAAGAGCTGCAGTTTTGGAGATGCTCTGATCCAGTGGTCAAGCCATCATAATTTGGTCCTTCATCAAACTCGCTCGAATCCTTACACTTGTCCATTTTTCCTGCTTCTAACACATCAACTTTGAGGACAAAATGTTCACTTGCTGCCTAATATATCCCACCCACTAACAGGTGCCATGATGAGGAGATCATCAGTCTTATTCACTTCACCTCTCACTGCTCACAATTTTATACCTGATCAGTGTATGTTCCAGTGTATCTTTAACTGGATAAAAGTTCATTTTTAAAATAAGAATTGTAAATGTTGTAAAAACCTGTGGTGTGAGAGAGATAAATCACTTCAGGACATGATATTATAGGATAATAATCAACAACAGGGAGAGGCAGAGTTAATGTTAACAGCCCAAAGTCGATTAATATCCTGTTACATTATATACTGAAGATAATGCGTATTACACCGCGGCAATTTTCCAATGATTCAGTTTTTTATTTATTAAAAAATTGTCATATTTATTTAATCCATTTACAAACACTTATTTATTAATGTACTGCTAAGTAAATGTTTTTGCTTTTTGCTAACGTTCAAAAAAATTTGAGTTTATTATAACTTCAGGTTACAATACGTAACTATTTTTGCAAATTTTCTGGCATTATAAATTTAAGAAATACGTAATACAATAGTAACGTATTGCAATACAATACGTAACTATGCAATATAATGAATTAATACAATTCAGTTTTATTTGTGTAGCGCTTTTAACAATGGACATCGTCTCAAAGCAGCTTTACAGGAAATATATTTTAGAAATATAGTACAAAAAGTTTATAATTAATATTAGATACAAAGTTCAAGATTAATATTAGACTTATATTTCAATTAATTTGTATTAATCCCTAATGAGCAAGCCTGAAGCGACTGTGGCGAGGAAAAACTCCTTTGGGTGGTAAGAGGAAGAAACCAGACTCAAAAGGGAACCTTATCCTCATTTGGGTGACACCAGAGAGTGTGATTATAAATGATTATAAACACCAGAGAATGTGATTATGAATAATGTCCTTTCCACACTCATATGCAGACAGTTGGAGTAAACCACTGTCTACAAAAATAATAAATATCGTCTATCAAAATAATAACTAATATCCTGGTTTGTAACATGCCTCGTATGATGCCGGAGCCTTGTTTCCTGAAACTCTGCGATGGTACGACTTTCCTGTGTTTGTTAGCTCTAGTTTTTCCACTGATCAGCGCTGGTTACTGAAATGAAAAGCTCACCACATAACTGTACAATAGGACCCAAGCAAAGGCTATAATTAAACCTGCTCGAGAGTAACATAAGAAATCTATGGAGGCTATGTGTGAAATTTCCTGCGAGTAAAATGTCCTGATAGCTTGGACGTGTTTTTGTGTAAACAATAATGTTCTATTTATATATTCTAACAATTTTACCAAAATAGGTAGCAGCAGCTGTTACAAAAATTTTAAATCTAATTTCCTTTTTTGGTTAGCTACATTTTGAATAATTTGGGCTGTTCTAAAAATGTGCCAAAATGTAAAACATTTTACACTACAGTTTTTGTTTTTTTTTTGCTATCAATTTCAAATAATGGTAATAAGTATTAGGCCACTGTTTGCTTCTACTTCTTCTTTAGTTTGTTAAAAATTATTATTAAATGATATATCCTTTTCGACATTATTACATAGGGACTTTATTTTATATTTTATTTTTTAAATAATAGATATATAAATAATTAGATTGTGAAATCAATATTTTACTTGTAGTTTCATTATTAATGATTCTTGTGTTCATTCATTGTCTGTACCATCTATTCTCTGGTCACGGGGAGCCTGTGCCTATCTCAGGCGTCATTGGGCATCAAGACAGGATACACCCTGGACGGAGTGCCAACACACACACTCTCATTCACTCACGCAATCACACACTACGGACAATTTAGAGATGCCAATCAACCTACAATGCATGTCTTTGGACCAGGGGAGGAAACCCCCAAGGCACGGGGAGAACATGCAAACTCCACACACATGGCAGAGGCGGGAATCGAGCCCCCAACCCTGGAGGTGTGAGGCAAACGTGCTAACCACCAAGCCACTGTGCCCCCCTTGAGTCTTGTGTTTAATATTACTTAAATTCAATGCTTTCCTGAAAAGTGCTGCAGCTGTAACTATAGCTGAAATGAATTTGCTTATTCATTTTTATTGAATATGATAGATGACATAGCACCTAATCCATCCACTGAGCTGGTAAACAATCTAACGGCATGTGAACAAGCAGAGAACTACATTGTAAAAGAAACAGTTGTGATGATGGTATGTTAGAACAACAATAATAGAGTCCTATGAGTACCTGTGATGAATCACCTGAAGAGATGTTCGCAGAGCAAAGAGAACACACCTAGACAGATATACACTGTAGACACACAGCTTTTTAGGATTTGCTTAATGATTAAATGGGGGCATTGGTGGCTCAGTGGTCGGTTTCTCGCTTATCATGCGGAAGGCCCGAGTTCGATTCCCAGCCAATGCCTCAACCCCAGCCACTGGATGCAGTGCCGGTCCCAAAATGGGAGGGTTGCGTCAGGAAGGGCATCCGGCGTAAAACATATGCCAAGTTGTTGTGTGGACCGGTTGGTCTGCTGTGGCGACCCCGAACAGGAAGCAGCCGAAAGCAACTTCTTCTTAATGATTAAATGATTCACTAAATAGATCCAGTTAATGATTCAGAAACAGAAGAGTCACCGTAATACTAATGTTATACAGTCAAAAGCCACAAGAGACTTGGCAATTGTAGATTTAGCAATACTGGAGGAAGCAGGTATTTATAGAAATGTGTCATTTTTAGACACTTATCCTTAATCTTACAGTAACCCTGAATATCTGATACTCATACACTTGATTTTTTTCTTTAAAATCTTTCGTGGTAAAATGAGTTTAAAAAGAAAAACAAACAGCAAGAATCTATCCATCTATCCATCCATCCATCCATCCATCCATCCATCCATCCAATCAATTCATCCATCCATTCAATTCACCCACCCACCCCATTCCAATCTTATTGTCACAAAGCAGTTTTATAGAAATATATAAATTTTAAATTGATCAACAATCCCTACATCCCTCCATCCATTTTTTTAGTGGATGGATAAATTATGAATGTTATTGTTTAATTTAAAAAAAAAAAATTAAACAACAGCAGCAATAATAAAAGCAATAATAGTTTTGTTGTTCTTGTTAATCATCATCATTATTATTATTATTATTATTATTATTATTATTAGACAAAATGTGTCTATAGTGGAGAAAACATATTGGCTCAAAAAAAAAATTATAACTGTAGCACAGCCACACTGCACAAACCTTCAATATAAATAATAAATATAGTTATTTAAAAATACAGAAGTAATAATACAACTAAAAGTTAGAGGAATAAAAAATGGGATAAACTGTTGGTGACAAACATAATTTTAGTTGAGTTCAGAAAATTTAAAAAATGGTTTTCATGAATAATATACAACTGTCCGTCAACGTGTCTTATTATTTTTTACATCCACTCCGTGAGTCCACTGTAACAGTTCAGCGCTCAGTGCATCGAGTCTGTAATCAAGCTGCAGTGTCAGTATAAAGAAGAGTAGTGTTGTTTCTTACTGCAAACTCCCCTGTGAGGAAACATTCACAACGTAACACTCATGAAATTCTCAGTCATTTCTTCCTAATTTCTGCCTCAGTGCCGAGATTCAGTGTGCGGAAAACGTCTGGTGTGTTATCACGTGGTTTTGTTTGAGCTGCAAAGTTGTGGTGTGTGTTATAACAGGAAAAAGTGACTGAGGATCTCTGGAGCTTACAAGCAGGAAGCTGAAATGTAACTGCCAGAGATGCATCACCACCCATTTAGTCAACTCCAGTCACACTGCTGTGCAAACACTCACAGACGATTATCATGCTCGATTAAGAACTGTGTGTGTGTGTGCGCGTATGTATATATATATATATATATATATTCAATGTAAATCAACATCTTGATTTCTATAAAGCTGCTTTGTCACAAGGTCTCTTGTTGCTCTTTTAATATTTTATTCCTTGTGTAAAATGCCAACAATTACTAAAAAAACCCGTATTAAACAACGACACGCAAATCTTTGTAATGGTTGACGTACAGCTCTGTTAACGTTCTGAAACATTTAATCAAGTTTCATCTATATCAAATCATCTATAAATATGAACTAGCTTTTCTTTGAGGCATTGGTGGCTCAGTGGTAGGTTGCGCGCCTATCATGCGGAAGGCCCGGGTTCGCTTCCCAGCCAATGTCTCAACCCCAGCCACTGGTTGCAGTGCCGGTCCCAAGCCCGGAAAAATGGGAGGGTTGCGGCTGGAAGGGCATCCGGTGTAAAACATTTGCCAAGTTGTTGTGCGGACCAGTTGGTCCGCTGTGGCGACCCCGAACAGGGAGCAGCCGAAAGCAACTTCTTCTTCTATGAACTAGTTTTTCTTTGTTAAATTGTAACCCGAGTTTCATTATGAGAAACAAATAGGCCTTGACCTCTAAGGCTAATTCGAGAAAAGGAGTCTGTTTGGACTCTGAAGCTGTTTTGGAGCTGGAACGCTAACTAGTGGCCTAGCTTGGGAAAACTAGTGCTCGGAAATCTTGTATAAATATAGCGAAGTGTTTTATTGCGTATGAGCAAAGCTAGGTGTGACGCAGACTTCCTGGAGAACTCAACACACTGGGCAAATAAATAGTGAGGGATATTTAATAAGCTGAGAGAAAACAGCAGACTCTGACACATCTGTGTACACTGCCATCATTCGTGAACATGGGAAAACAAGGAAACTTAGGTTTAACCGAGCATGGAGCAAAACAGGAAGTTGAGATTAAATGTAATATTCGTGAATAAAGCGCAGGTGTAGTAGATTTCTGCATGAACAGGTTTAATCTATAGATGTTCTATAGAACCTTCTTCTGTTTTGTGTTTATTTGATAAATTGTATTTAAAAAAAGGAATTTTTGACGCATACAGAAATTGCGTGGCGAATCGAATATCCAGCCGTCATCTCGCTGCTTTAAAAGGTGCTCATGAACACTGATCTTTAATCAAGCTTACAGTGTTTACTGATACACATTCTGGGCAAGATCGCTCGTAAATTCGTGCGCCGTAAATCGATATAGGATGAAAAACTAAATACGCAGATGTGACACGAGTGTTTTCTGTAATATCGACTGCTTTAAGGCTTTAAAAATTAAGATTAAAATAAATTAATTAATAATAAATTATTAATAAATTAATACAAATTAAAGCTTTAAATTTTTTAAATATATTTTATTAAAAAATTCCAAAATATGATTTTTTTTTTTAAATGTTATTATAATTGAATTAGATTTGAAGTTTTATGAATAGATATTAACAAATATAAACTGTACTTTCATGAATACTGAAATCTTTAGCAATATAAATATGAATTTTACTCTTTATGAGTACATCAATTTAAAACTTTTTTTTTGCATCTTACATGAATCTGAATGATGAATATCGCAAATATTATTATTATTATTTATTTATTTTCTAAAAGGGAAAAAACCTAACCAAGAATTAAATTCTTTTTTTTTTTTTAAAGTAAATAATTATAAATAAATAAATAAACAAATAAAGGGGAAAAAACAGAACAATCTAAAAAGCTAAGGCACTATTGAATTCTTGGAACATTTATTTATTTTGATTTTTTTTTTTTAAATGAATTTGTCAAGTGTAGAAATGATAAATAATCTAGAGAGCAAAAGAATATATGATTGATGTTAAATTACCGTTTTAAGTGAGTAAAAGTGTTGAGTGAGTCACTGATTAAGACACGATTTTTCCTTTAAAGCCTTAACGTGTTTCTCAGTAAGTGTGGACAGTGTAAACGATAGCATTATATTACCTACACACACACACACTGATTATATATATATATATATATATATATTTTTGAATTCATATACTCAAACTTACTCCTAAAGAGTGAAATTCAGATTTATATTGCTAAAGATTTCACTATTCATTAATGTTTTACATACATATATATATATATATATATATATATATATATATATATATATATATATATATATATATATATATATATATATATATATATATTTTTTGGTACAAAGGTAGATCGATAGAGAGAGAGATATACAATACATACGTTCAGACGTTCAGGTTCAGTGTGTGTTGAAGAAGCTCCTTGCTGTGTTCAGTCGTCTTCTCACATGTACAGTGTGTCACGCTCTGACCTGGAGTTTCATCTCAGCTGAAGGGGAGGAGTCTAATAAGGAAGTCTGTACTGCTGATGACTGGGAAAAAAAACTCTACAACCTTCTTAAGCACCGACACTGAAGCCTGCATCATCGCTCAGTCACTGGGAAAGAGCTGAATCATGTAAGAGCTTGATCTGAGAAATCAGACACTTTTTTAACAATGAAACAGTTATTACATGTGTGAACTGATCCATCAGTTTATTTTCTGATTCTGGTTTACAGTCTGCTGATTTCAACCTCTACCTTCAACCTTCATTCACTACAGGGTTTTTTTTTTCTGGGTGTTCTTCATAATTCATTCTGAAGTAGTATAGGAGTCCATTACAACATAGCATTAAAACCAACGCAGAGCTCTCCCTCACCACGAATAAATCTGTTGTTTTATCTCGAATTCTTCCTGCATGGAAGAGTCGTCAGAAGGAAGGCTTACCATCACAAAGGGAAATAAAACGATATCTAGATAAAGCAAAGGGGAATGAAGTGCAGTGGACTGGTGAAGTCCAGGAGGAACTGTTTGGCCACAAGGTGCAGTTTTGGTTTAAAGAAAACTTTTAAGTTTATTATGTTAAGGAAAAGAACTTTATGGTTCAAAATGTAGTTCTTCTCAGGGATCAATGAAGTGCGTCCATCCCTCCATCTGTCTGTCCATCCAATCCATCCCTCCGTCCATCCACCTATCCGTCCGTCTGTCCATCTAATTTGTCCCATCCAATTCATCCCTCCGTCCATCCACCTATCCATCCATCCATAAAAAAAAGCAATAATAAAGGAATAAAGGAAGGATAAAGGAAGTATGGTGGCTTGGTAGTCATCATGTGTGTGTCACACATCCAGGGTTAGTGGATCAATTCCCACCTCCACCCTGTGTGTGTAGAATTTGCATGTTCTCCCCATGCTTCTGGAGTTTCCTCCTTCAGTCCAAAGACATGCACTGTAGGCAGATTGTCATCTCTAAACTGTCCTCAGTGTGTGTGTGTGTGATTGTATCTTGTGGTGAATCCATCCCTCACCTGCTTCCCTGAGCTCCATGAGTGTCCATGTGACCCTGCGTAGGATCAGTGCTACAGAAAATGGATGGATTGATTTAATGGGGAAAAGAAACGCTTCTTCTGATGGGAGAGAGTTAATCAGTGGAGACGTGCGATGTTTTTGGGAAACACTGCACAAAGGGACGGAGGAATAGAGTCCAGTAAATATCAACAAATCCTGGAAGCCAGTGTGGCCCAGTCAGTCAGGAAGCTGGAGCTGAAAAGAGATTCAGGACAAAGACACCGAACATGTGTAGAACATCTATAATAATAATGACATCATCCTCCTCCTCCTCCTCTTCCTCCAGGTTTAATGGATTCTTATAGTCTGTTTATGTGACTGGGAAAGAGCCAAAACTCATCCTGAAACAAAGTGGCTTTAAGCTGAGGTGGAGCTGAGATCTGATGATGAAGATGATGATGATG
Organism: Hemibagrus guttatus; assembly: GCA_033459395.1. Lineage (NCBI taxonomy): Eukaryota > Metazoa > Chordata > Actinopteri > Siluriformes > Bagridae > Hemibagrus > Hemibagrus guttatus. The sequence goes on along the minus strand of JAUCMX010000023.1, from coordinate 2,706,338 downwards.
ATTTTCCATTATGAATAAGATGAATGCATTAGCATCAGCCAGCCTGGATGCAGCTAAGCTTTAAAAGACTCTTACAAAGTCTGTTATTTTTCCATAGCGTTCTAAAAGTATTTGATTCCAAAAAATAATAAAATAAAAATCGAATCTGCAATTCTTTCTGCACTCGAGTGCCGCACCCCTTCATTTCACTGCTTAGTTTCATAGTTGGTTCACTTCTCGATGACTCAGAGCCGCCGTTCTGCAAAAGTGGTCAGCTCGTTAAAGCAGACGGCTGAGAAAAAAAGACACCAGGAAATAAAAAAAAACCCCACAAGACGAACGTTTGCTTAAATTCTAAAACATGAAATGATCTAGGGGTGTAAACGAAAACCGCCGATCAGCGAATCACAGCATCAGGGAGCTTTCACAGATGCAGTGGCACGCTAATATCGTCAGATTAACACGTTCCTTTTGACATGCTATCGTTTCTATAGCAACAACCCACTTACAGGAAGATGTACGCCTTGCGCCCTGGATGGTGAGATCTTCATTCACATGACTTTTTTTTTTCTGTTCACATTTCAAGAGAAAAAATAATAACAGATTGTAAGAACATCTGTTTGAATGTAACTATAAATGGATAAAAAAGTATAATGTATGAGTTATGGATAATATTAATAAGAATAAAAGTAATTATTCTGATTGTTGGTAAATTGGTGTGGCGTGTCCACACGAGGGACGCGACAAAAGTTAAGGAAAGTCCAACTTTGTGCAAATACGAAGCGACGTATTTAACGTGAAGGTAGTAGAGGTCATGTGATCCGTCATAAAGAGCACACACTGCTTCTTCTTCATCATCTTCATCTCGTATGTGATAGGATGATGCAGATAATACCAAATCTCCCTCAGGAAAGATTCATCTTAGGGGCAATTTGGAACGCTAGTTTGCTCCACCCACCGAGAAACGCCGTTGCCATGGCAACCCGGGAGCAGGGACGCCTACCGAAGATTTCATACGACGGCAGCCGATAAGCAGCGGTTTGGATTCACGGTTAAAAATAAACGTTTGTACGTGATATGATTTAAGACTCGCAGGCTGGAGCTTAAGAACAAACCCGTATTGTGTTGTTTTCTTTCCCAGCTTGAGCTCGTGCAGGGAATCCATTCAGAAGAAGTGATGCGGAAAAACACTTCCTTATGGATAGCGTTACTCCAGGAAGTGAAGCACAGACACGCAACGTGTCTTTAACACAATAACTGATGTGTTCATGCACTGAGACATAAAGATACTCTTAACTTTTAATTTTTTTTTAAACTCACTTCACCTAAATCAACTGATTTAGGTGAAAATTTTGTCCTGATGTTTTATAATTATAAACATTTAAATGTTTTGGATGGGTAAATGATTTTTTTTCCCCCTGTAATTCTGGGAAAGAGTGACACCATGTGTTGAGGAAAGAACAGAGCTACAGAAGAAGGAGGAGGAGGAGGAGAAGAAGGAGAAGGAGGAAGAAGAGAAGGAGAAAAAAAGAAAAAAGGAAGAAGAGGAGGAGGAAGAGTGGAAAAAGAAGAAGACAGAAGAAAAAGAAGGATGAGGATAAAAAAGAGAAGACAAAGAAGAAGGAAAAGGGGAAGAAAAGGAGAACAAATGGACAAGGAGGAGAGGAGGAAGAAAAAGGAGGAAACAGAAGGAGGATGAGGATGAAAAAGACAGAAGAAGGGAAAGGAGAAGAAATGGACAAGGAGGAGAAGCTGAGGAAAAAGATAAGGAGGAAGAAGAGGAGAAGAAGAAGAAGAGGAGGAAGAAGAGGAAAGAGAAGAAGGAGATGGAGCAGAAAGAAAAAGAAGAGAAAAAGATAAGGAGAGGGAGGAGGAAAAGGAGAAGGATGAAGAGTTTTTCAGCTCTCAGACCAGGTGTCATGCAGATCCATATTTAATCATCAAACTCTGAGCTCAGCTTCAACACTGAACCTTAAACAGTTCTGAAAGAGATTTAAACTCTCTCCCTCCCTCCCTCCCTCCCTCCCTCCCTCCCTCTCTCCCTATTCTTAGGATAACATTTGAAGATCTATTTCTTACTTTATATTTCTTACGTTTTTAAACTCGAAATTTTACAAGACGACATTTTTTTTTCTAAATCAAGATACATTTTTATTTCTTTTCATAAAAAAAAAACAAAAAACAAAAAAATTACAAAAATTCTGAGAATGACAGAAAAATCAAAAGCAAAAAACATTTTTCTGAGGGGTGGTGGGGTCGGAGGACTGAAAATCGATGAGAGACGACACACTTGTTGGGGAAGCGGAGGAGAGGTACAGGGGTTTTGGGGTACGGGGTATGATACGGAGATACTGAGTGATGCCTGGCACAAAAAAAAAAAAAAAAGACAGAACCGTGTCGCTGGGTCGCTATTAAGCTTCATGAGGAGTTCATGCACATGAACAGATGAAGTGATGCTCAGAGTCCATCATGTTAAAGCGCTGAAGCCGGAACAGAGGCAGAGCATGAACAGGACGTTACATACTCCTCCATCTGCTTCGGATAAATTCACCTTTGCTTCGACGTCACGAGGGGAAAAAAAATACACTCGGATTTTCGGCGCTTACGGGGGAAAAAGTCCTCGGTTCAGACGGCAAAGTAGTCAGATCTCGTTTTTTTTTTTGAAAGGTTTGAATAATGCAGCAAATAAAGCAAGGTTCCTGTGGCCTGGAGTCCAATGAGAGGAAATTTCCAGAGCGTTAAAGCATTTACATTTTCATCTCCGAGTAAAAGCAGAGTGTAAAAAGCGTGCATGGGATCAAATCATCACCGAAAAAAAAAGGGGGGGGGGGGGGGTTATTCGTTTACACCGTTACACTGCTTAATCTTTCACACACACACACACACACACACGATGTACATTAAAACCGCAAACACGAATCTGAGATGACGTAGTGGATGAAATAAAAGGGAGAAAAAGGAAAAAAAAAAAAAAAAAAAAAGGAAGCTCTTAGGTGACACAAAAATTCAATAAAAAAAAAAAAAAAAAAGGTAGCTCTTAAGTGACAAAAAAAATTAAATAAAACAAAAACAAAAAAAAGGAAGCTCTTAAGTGACAGAAAAAAAAGTTACAAGAATTAAACAAGTGTTTTCTGGATGCCGTGCCTTAACTCGCTTGCTTTGAGAAATTTGTTGCTGCTTTTTAATAAACGGACCGTTGAATCCGAGTCACGCACAGCGTTCCTGTTCCAAGAAACAAAAAGGTTAGTATCAGAAAGAAAAAAAAAAAGGGGATTCACCTGCACACCTCTAGATTAAAAGACTAATTTGAGAAGTTAATTACAAAATACTGGAAGATTAAAAAAATCTAATACATATAAAAAAAAAAATTAAAAAAATAAAGGAAGAAGAACGAAAGAAATCCAGCGAATAAACTCAGGTAAAAAATAGCACACAGCACACACTGATAATAAAGAGAGAACTTTAAAGAAAAAAAGGAGGAAAAAAAAGAAAAAAAGGAGGAAAAAAAAAAAAATTAAAAAAAAAAATAAAAATCAGACGAAGAAAAATGGGACGCCGCGTCGTCGAGCCGTACGTTCATTGTTAGGAATTCGGTCGTTAGCGGGGGAAAAAAAGAAGAAATAAATGATAAATTCCTAGCAGTCACAGCATTCAGGGGGAAAAAAAAAATCATAAAATGTAAAAGAAAAAAAATTCCTAAATCCTGGCTCGGTTCGAACCTTTGACAGCACATCTTAAGTGTTTTCCTGCTCCAACACTCCACTTTTTTTTATTTTTATAAACTCTTCAAAAATTAATTTCACTTTGTTCTGGATTCAAAAAGGCTCAGATTGGTCCTAAAGCAGTGTTTAGACTTCACTCACAGTTTTAATGATTTTTTTTTTTTTTTAAAGGCCATTTAAACGTGTTATTGTCATTATTCCCATCAGAACAAACTCTGCATTAGTACCTATGGTTTACCCCGTGTAGATATTTTTCAATTTATGCATTCAGTGTGTAATGGATTGAAAAAGGATTTAAAATCGCAGTTAGGTGTAAGCGGTGATTTGTGAGATTATCTGGCAACCCTAGCAGTCAGTACATAATAGCTGGATTTCGATTCGCTGTAGCATTTGGGGGTTTTATTGTAAAATCGTGTGTGCGCACACACACAGTGTTTATCCTCCATTTACTGCAACAGGAATTCACACACCAGAAAAAAAAACTAATATAAGCTGTAAGAAAGGGGGTGGGGCTTCCAGTCGGTCATTTCTGATTCATAAAAAGATCAAATGTCTGTAGGTGTGTTTATTTCTACCGCTTGAAGATGCTGGAAAATGTCTAGCCGAGTGTGTTAGAGCAGGAAAAACACCGGGACCGGCGTTGAGAAAAAGAAGGAACTATGTGGAGATGAAACCAGAACTCAAAAAGAACCGTTAGAGCAGCAGCCCGTTAGCAGTGGAGGAACATCGGGCTTTTCTTATAGTTCTGACCTATAAATAAAAAAACAAATGCATCTCTCTCTCTCACACATACACACACACCTCTCTCTCTCACATACACACTCACACACCTCTCTCTCTCTCATACACACTCACGCGGTCAGTCTGATGCATTCTGGGACAATACGGTTTTTGTGATACAGAAACTGTGGGTTTTAAAAAAAGCCAGGTCACCACAGAGAAACAATAATAATACAAAATAAAAAACCTCCAAAGGAGAAAAATAAACAGAGAGAAAAAGAAAGGAGAGCGAGAGCAAACGAGAAGCGAGGTGGCTAATCTTCTCCAGACACCGCGTCTTCTTCTGAACCGTCCTCCTCTTCCTCGTCTTCCTCATCATCAGGGGTGTTCTTCTTCTTTTTGGCGGACGGCGGCGGCGAGCTCTTCTTCTCCACCTCGTCTTCCTCCTCGTCCTCCGGCGGGCTCTCGGGCTCCTCCTCCTCTTTAGGTGAGGATTTCTCCAGGGCCTTCGCTGCACTCGGGCGACCTTTGCCCTTTCCCTTCATGGGACTCGGGGTGACTGGGAGACACGAGATGGGGTTAGTCTGAGGGGTATTGCCCCCAACGTACACGTCTATCCATCTCTCAGTCACTCTGAACAGCCATCCTTCTGTCTGTCCTTCCACCTCTCTGTCCCTATCTTTCTCTCCATCTCTATCGGTCCATCTATCTCTTCTCTCTACCCATCTCCGGATACACTTATCTTTCCTGCCATCTCTCAATCTATCTCTCTGGCAATCTGTCTGTTTCTGGAGTGTCTCTCTCACAATCACACTGTCTCTCCATCCAAATGTCTGCCCCTCTCTTTCACTCTCTCTCCATCTGCATCCACCCGTCTCACCATCCCTCCATCTCCACAGTCATCTGTCTCACCATCCCCATATCTCTACCCTCTTCTATATCCATCATTTGCATGTCCGTCTCTCCGTCCCTCTCTCTCTTTTTCTAGCAATCACTCTGTATCTCTGTCCTAATCTCTCCATCCCACACTCTCTCTCCGACCTTTCATCAATCTGTCCATCTCTACTACCTACAGATAAGAACAGCGTGAGGTGAAGCACTCTTCTCTCCATACCTGTGGCCTTTAGTCTGGGTTTAGGGGATTTCTTCTCCTTCTTTTCCACCTTGCGCCCTCTCTGGCTCACTTTCTTGCCCTTCTTTTTGGAGTGACCGTAGTCGCTGTCGTCATCGTCGTCCACCATGAAGTCCTCGTCGCTCCCGGACTCTTCTGTAATGCACGAGCGCAAACGCGAGGGTCAGAATTAAACGCTATGCCCGAGACGAGCTTGAAAATAAAAAAATAAAACGCAAATCCAATAAAGCGGAGGTAAAGGAGGCCATTTGTAAATGTAATGCGGTTACTTATTATTACCGCCATCAGAAATCACTTCTAGACTAAATTTGGCGTGCAGTTGTAAGAGCTCGATAACACAGAACCTCGGCGGTGAAATCACGATCATTACGCCACAACCTCACGCGATCAAACACAAAGCAATCACTTTTGAGAAGCGTTTCTGAAAAACAAATCCATTTCATGGTCAAATCGAACACAGTCACCTTCTGTGCGTACAGATGACTCGGAGGGGGGTCAGGGGTGGTGGTGGTGGGGCTTTTTGACTTTTTAAACAAAAAAAAAAGAAAACATGAACAAACAAAAAGGGCAAGATAGAAGTACATAAAGATATAAAGAAATTAACATAGAAAGAAAGAAAGAACGAAAGAAAGGGGAGAAAGAGTGAGACAAAAAAAGGAGAAGAATAAGACAGAGAGAGAGAGAGAGAGACTGAGGGAGATGGGGTGAAAGTGAGAGAGACAGAGAGGGGGTGGGGGAGAGTGAGACAGGGGGAGAGCGAGAGAGAGGGAGGAATAAAAGGAAAAGCAGACAGACAGAAAGAAGAAGAAGACAGACTGGTAGACTGAGAAGCTCAGATGCAGAGACAGATAAACAGATGGAGATGCAGAGACAGATAAAGACAGAAACAGAGACAGAGGGAGAAAAACAGACAGAGACAAATAGCGAGATGGACAAACGAGAGAGAGAGAGAGAGAGAGAGAGAGAGAGAGAAAGCGAGTGACAGAAGCAACATTTCTGCAGAAACTTGAGCAAATTTCTAGAGACTTTACAGCATTAACACTGAGTCCATAGCCACACCCCCTGCTGAATGCTGATTGGTTGACAGGATTCCTGTCTTAAACTTAAAGCCTCGGGTTTGGAAAAAGGAAGAAATTGTGATTTCGTGCGATCTGAATTTCTCTCAGGTTTGTTTTTTTTTTATCTGAGGAAATGGTTCTCACGGTCCATGTAGGCGTGCTCGTCTTCGTCTTTATCTTCATCCTCACTCCCTCGGTCCCCGAGCAGGATCTCTCTCTGTTTGGACGCAGCCTTGGAGGCGGCTTGTCTCACCTGCCTGGGCTTCCGGCTCACCTCCTTATCCTCATCGCTCTCATCTGCGGAGAGAAACACAACACACACCTATGAGAAGCGCTACTAAACAATGCATCTATAACAAACTCAATAAACCTGAAGAGCTTAAGGAAGGAAAAGTAATGGCACCCACCTGAATCCCGTTTCCTCTTCAGTGACCTTCTGCTCGTCTTCTCCACTTTAGCCTTCTTCCCCTTCTTCCCCTTTTTGGCTTCGTAATCGCTTCCTCCGTCTTCTTCGTCCTTCTCCTCCTCTTCCTCTCCAAACTCGTTGTCTTCGTCACTGCCGAAATCATCTGACAGGCAAAAGGAAATTTGGGGGAAATGTTTAAATGCAAGATGGTGTTAGATTATCTGTAAAACAGGGCTGTGTGGATGAGAAAGAAAAAGAAAGAAAGAAAGAAAGAAAGAAAGAGATGGCAAGTGAGACAGACAGAGAAAAGGAGGGGTGAGAGAGAGAGACAGACATACAGAGAAACAATGTAGTGACAGACAGGGAGAAAAAGAAAGAGAGACCATGAGAGAGAGGTGGGGTGTAGGAGAGTGAGAGACAGACGGAGGAAAGAGAGAGGGAGAGAGAGTGAGAGTGAGAGAGAATATTGGGGACAGAGATATACAGATAGACAGGTATAGGGAGGGAGAGAGAGAGTGAGAGAGTGAGAGAGAATATTGGGGACAGAGATATACAGATAGACAGGTATAGGGAGGGAGAGAGAGAGAGAGAGAGAGAGAGAGAATATTGGGGACAGAGATATACAGATAGACAGGTATAGGGAGGGAGAGAGAGAGAGAGAGAGAGAGAGAGGGGAGAGAGAGAGAGAGAGAGAGAGAGAGAGAGAGAGAGAGAAAATGGAGGGAGATGGTGAAACAGTGAGAGTGAGAGAGAAAATGTAGTGAGACGAGGAAATTAAGAGAGAGAGAGAGAGACTGAGGGAGATGGTGAAACATGGTGAGGGTGAGACAGAAAATGTAGTGACAGACGAGAAAGTTAAGAGAGAGAGAGAGAGAATATTGGGGACAGAGATATACAGATAGACAGAGAGAGAGAGAGAGAGAATATTGGGGACAGAGATATACAGATAGACAGAGAGAGAGAGAGAGAGAGAGAGAGAGAGAGAGAGAGAGAGAGAGAGAGAGAGAGAGAGAAAATGGAGGGAGATGGTGAAACAGTGAGAGTGAGAGAGAAAATGTAGTGAGACGAGGAAATTAAGAGAGAGAGAGAGAGAGACTGAGGGAGATGGTGAAACACGGTGAGGGTGAGACAGAAAATGTAGTGACAGACGAGAAAGTTAAGAGAGAGAGAGAGAGAGAATATTGGGGACAGAGATATACAGATAGACAGAGAGAGAGAGAGAGAGAGAGAGAGAGAGAGAGAGAGAGAGAGAGGGGAGAGAGAGAGAGAGAGAGAGAGAATGGAGGGAGAGGGAGACAGACTGAGGGAGATGGTGAAACACAGTGAGGGTGAGAGAAAATGTAGTGACAGACGGGGAAGTAGAGGGAGAGAGGGAGAGAGAGAGAGAGAGAATGGAGGGAGAGGGAGACAGACTGAGGGAGATGGTGAAACACGGTGAGGGTGAGAGAGAAAATGTAGTGACAGACAAGGAAGTTGAGAGAGAGAGAGAGAGAGAGAGAGAGAGAGAGAGAATGGAGGGAGAGGGAGACAGACTGAGGGAGATGGTGAAACAGTGAGGGTGAGACAGAGAAAATGTAGTGACAGACGAGGAAGTAGAGGGAGAGAGAGAGAATGGAGGGAGAGGGAGATGGTGAAACACGGTGAGGGTGAGAGAGAAAATGTAGTGACAGACGAGAAAGTTAAGAGAGAGAGAGAGAGAGAGAGAGAGAGAATATTGGGGACAGAGATATACAGATAGACAGAGAGAGAGAGAGAGAGAGAGAGAGAGAGAGAGAATGGAGGGAGAGGGAGACAGACTGAGGGAGATGGTGAAACACAGTGAGGGTGAGAGAAAATGTAGTGACAGACGAGGAAGTAGAGGGAGAGAGGGAGAGAGAGAGAGAGAGAGAGAGAAAATGGAGGGAGAGGGAGACAGACTGAGGGAGATGGTGAAACACGGTGAGGGTGAGAGAGAAAATGTAGTGACAGACAAGGAAGTTGAGAGAGAGAGAGAGAGAGAGAGAGAGAGAGAGAGAATGGAGGGAGAGGGAGACAGACTGAGGGAGATGGTGAAACAGTGAGGGTGAGACAGAGAAAATGTAGTGACAGACGAGGAAGTAGAGGGAGAGAGAGAGAATGGAGGGAGAGGGAGATGGTGAAACACGGTGAGGGTGAGAGAGAAAATGTAGTGACAGACGAGAAAGTTAAGAGAGAGAGAGAGAGAGAGAGAGAGAGAATATTGGGGACAGAGATATACAGATAGACAGAGAGAGAGAGAGAGAGAGAGAGAGAGAGAGAGAATGGAGGGAGAGGGAGACAGACTGAGGGAGATGGTGAAACACAGTGAGGGTGAGAGAAAATGTAGTGACAGACGAGGAAGTAGAGGGAGAGAGGGAGAGAGAGAGAGAGAGAGAGAGAAAATGGAGGGAGAGGGAGACAGACTGAGGGAGATGGTGAAACACGGTGAGGGTGAGAGAGAAAATGTAGTGACAGACGAGGAAGTAGAGGGAGAGAGGGAGAGAGAGAGAGAGAATATTGGGGACAGAGATATACAGATAGACAGAGAGAGAGAGAGAGAATGGAGGGAGAGGGAGACAGACTGAGGGAGATGGTGAAACACGGTGAGGGTGAGAGAGAAAATGTAGTGACAGACAAGGAAGTTAAGAGAGAGAGAGAGAGAGAGAGAGAGAGAGAGAGAGAGAGAGAGAATGGAGGGAGAGGGAGACAGACTGAGGGAGATGGTGAAACACGGTGAGGGTGAGAGAGAAAATGTAGTGACAGACAAGGAAGTTAAGAGAGAGAGAGAGAGAGAGAGAGAGAGAGAGAATATTGGGGACAGAGATATACAGATAGACAGAGAGAGAGAGAGAATGGAGGGAGAGGGAGACAGACTGAGGGAGATGGTGAAACACGGTGAGGGTGAGAGAGAAAATGTAGTGACAGACAAGGAAGTTAAGAGAGAGAGAGAGAGAGGGAGAGAGAGAGAGAGAGAGAGAGAGAGAGAGAGAGAATGGAGGGAGAGGGAGACAGACTGAGGGAGATGGTGAAACAGTGAGGGTGAGACAGAGAAAATGTAGTGACAGACGAGGAAGTAGAGGGAGAGGGAGAGAGGGAGAGAGAGAGAGAGAGAGAGAGAGAGAGAGACAGGGTGGGGAGGTGTTGCTCACCTGCTGAGTCGTTTTTGGGCTTGGACAGTTTGTCATCGGAGTCATCGCTGGAAAAAGCAAGAAAAAAACCCCATTTTGTAGCGTTAGCTCAAACACCTTGACTTGTGTTTTATCTAAAAGCACGAGAGCCAGAATTCAGCCCGGAAGCCTTTTACACTTGGTTGCCATAGCAACGAGTTCTAACAGCAGGGCTGGGCTGTGATTGGTCGGACGAGTTCACGTTGCCGAATACTCAATAACGTGATGGGCTTTCGTGATATTTCGTTTTCTTCTTTATTAACCCCAGAAGTGAGACGTTAAGGCAGCTTCACCGCACCCTCGTATCAGTGATTTATTTTCTATTACAGCAGAACACACACACTGTTTAATCCTCACTCATTATTAATGTTTATTCACCGAATTCAACACCTGAACTCTCTGTACTTTTATCACTACACATCATTCATTCACTCACACACACTCTCTCTCACACACACACTTTCTCTCTCTCTCTCACACACCCCCATTTTCTCTCTCACACACACACACACACTCACACCCACTTTCTCTCTCTTACACACACACACACTCTCTCTCACACACACACTCACACCCACTTTCTCTCTCTTACACACATACACACACACACACACGCACGCACTCTCTCTCTCACGCACGCATACACACACACACTCACTTTCTCTCTCACCAACACACACAGTAAATAAATAAAGTTCAGACAGTAAATAGTTATACTCCTTGAAGCAGCAGGACTCTCACCTTTCCTCCTGTGAGTTCTTGGTCTTCTTGTGCTTGATTTCACGCGGCGCTGCACGCACCTTCTTGGGCTTGTCCGTGTCTCGCTCGTACTCATCTGGAAACGTAAAGAAATCGACCTAAAGCTTTGGTTCGAGATGTGAATCCAAAGAAAACACATTGGGTTTAACAATTTTTATTTATTTATTTTTTTAACGTCCTCCTCGGACAAGACAGTGATTTCATTTGGGGTTTTTTTTAGTCAGACTCATTTTAGTATCAAGAAAATGGCTTCTTAATTAGTGATGATTTTAAAAGGACAGAGCTATTTTAATCACCATATTACACTTCTACGTGTGAATGAAAGGGAGGGAAGTGGAACAGTAAGGTTACAGGGTGAAGAGGTGAAGAAGGTACAGGAGTTTAAGTACTTGGGGTCAACAGTCCAGAGTGATGGAGAGTGTGGGAAAGAGGTAAAGAAGCGAGTGCAGGCAGGTTGGAATGGGTGGAGAAAGGTGTGGGGAGTTCTGTGTGATAGGAAAATATCAGCGAGACTCAAGGGGAAGGTGTACAGGACAGTGGTGAGACCGGCCATGCTGTATGGTTTAGAGACAGTGTCACTGAGGAAGAGACAGGAGTCAGAGCTAGAGGTAGCAGAGCTGAAGATGTTGAGGTTCTCTTTGGGAGTGACAAGATTGGACAGGATTAAGAATGAGTACATCAGAGGGACAGCTCATGTTGGACGTTTGGGGGACAAAGTTAGGGAGGCCAGATTAAGATGGTTTGGACATGTTCAGAGGAGGGAGAGTGAGTATATTGGTAGGAGAATGTTGGACATGGAGCTGCCAGGCAGGAGGCAAAGAGGAAGGCCAAAGAGGAGGTATATGGATGGAATTAATGAGGATATGAAGCTAGTGGGTGCAAGTGTTGAGGATGCAGAAGATAGGGATAGGTGGAGAGAGATGATTTGCTGTGGCGACCCCTGAAGGGAAGATATTACACTTCTACGATTTCCAGTGACGTTAACACTAATTATGAGACATCACCAGAGCCTCAAGCCCCGCCCACTTCACCCACACACACTCAACTCTGGAGGCATTTTTCCCCCTCACTTACTCTCACAGTAAGTAAAAAATGTCTTGAGCTTTTAATATGAAATAAAATCGTTCAGTATATGTGAGCTTTAATGTTAGTTAATAAACAAAGGAAACAAATATTTAAGGTTAGCAATGGCTAAAAAAAATCTGAATTGAAAAAAAAATCTAAATATAAAAAAGGAAATATATATACACATACATACATACATACATAAACACACACACACACTGCCCGCTCAAAAAAAAGTCACTACCTGGATTTAACTAAGCGAATAGGTAAGAGCCTCCCATTGGATAATTACTGCATGTATGATTATGTTTCAGCTGGCAACAAGTTATTTAACCCGAACTGATGCAAGGAGTAGCTTCTCAGTTCTTAAACAACCGTGTCGGAAGACATCTTGTGGTCGTGGAAAAGATGTTAATCTGTTTCAGAAGGGTCAAATTACTGGCATGCACCAAGCAAAGAAAACATCTAAGAAGACTGCTGAAAATACTAAAATTGGATTAAGAACTGTCCAACGCATTATTAAAAACTGGAAGGATCGTGAGGAACCATCATCTTCGAGGAAGAAATGTGGTCGGAAAAAAATCTTGAATGATTGCGATCGGCGATCACTTAAACGTTTGGTGAAATCTGATGGTAAAAACACAACAGCAGAACTCACGGCTGTGTTTAACAGTGAAAATAAGAGCATTTCCACACACAGTGCAAAGGGAACTCAAGGGATTGGGACTAAACTGCTGTGTATCCTTAAGAGAACCACTTATCAGTGAGGCTAATCGGGGAAAAAAAGGCTTCATTTTGCTAGGGAGCATAAAGATTGGACTCTGGAGCGGTGGAAGAAGGTCATGTGGTCTGATGAGTCCAGATTTACCCTGTTCCAGAGTGATGGGCGCATCATGGTAAGAAGAGAGGCGGATGAAGTGATGCACCCATCATGCCTAGTGCCTACCGTATAAGCCTGTGGGGGCGGTGCTATGATCTGGGGTTGCTGCAGTTGGTCAGGTCTAGGTTCAGCAACATTATGTGCCCAAAGAATGAGGTCAGCTGACTACCTGAATATACTGAATGACCAGGTTATTCCATCTATGGCTTTTTTCTTCCCTGATGACACGGGCATACTCCAGGATGACAATGCCAGGATTCATCGGGCTCAAATTGTGAAAGAGTGGTTCAGGGAGCATGAGACATCATTTTCACACATGGATTGGCCATCACAGAGTCCAGACCTTAACCCCATTGAGGATCTTTGGGATGTGCTGGAGAAGACTTTGAGCAGCGGCCCGACTCTCCCATCATCGATACAAGATCTTGTCGAAAAATTCATGCAACTCTGGACGGGAATAAATGTTGAGACATTGCAGAAGCTTTTCGAAACGATGCCACGGCGAATGCGTGCTGTAATCAATGCTAAAGGTGCTCCAACAAACTCTTAGAGTGTGTGACTTTTTTTGAACAGACAGTGAAATATATATATATATATATATATATAAATAAAAAAATTGCCTCTGCCAGCAAGCAGCTCCCGACTACACAACTAATAACGTTACATACACTTCTTTAAGCTAAAAACATAGAAATTGCCTTTTGTAAAACAATTCTGGATGATTCAAATTGTTAATTGCAATAAACTTTATTTATTTATTTAAACAGTAAATATGGCACAAGCCTAGCAGAAATCTCAGCTCTCTGGTCTTTAATATCTGGGCGTGGACGAGGTGAAACATGACATCCAATGAAACGCTTTATATTATAGCTTTGCCCCGCCCACCAAAATAATACAGCAATGCAATTAAAAGAAGGGAAAAAAGTTGTAGTGCAAGATTCTCGACAGGTGAAACACACACAAGGACACGAGTTAACAGTTTTAAAAAACAAACAAATAAACAATATAAAGATTAGAGCTTTATTTTCTAGGCAGAGATGATTCATTTATGAAGCAAAGCAGGATCTGTTTTTATCTGTGTGCATAAAAAGAAGTAAAAAAAAATTTAAATACAACGTTACCTGCATCATCAGATTCGTTGAACTGTGAATAATTCACCACTTTTCTGTTCCTGTAGAGTAAACACAACACTGTTAAACGGTTGGCAGTGATGAAAAAGCATGGATGATCCAGACAACAGCCAGATGATACAACTCTGACGAAGCTTCATTAACGACCCTTTAAATGACTCCATTAAAATCTACTTCACAACAAACGCTCTGGAGGCTGAACTCAGTCCGTCCCGACATTCACAGAACCTGACTTTTCAGGAATTGTTTGTGAAAAAGTCTCTCCGATGGGACGCGGCGACGGAGAAAGAAAAAACATCCTGTGCAGCGTTCCTTTAATCCGGCACGCCGAGAGACGCATCCGGCTGATGTTCCCACGCGACTCTGATCTCCACCAATCCTACAACCGTAACGGCGAGCAACCTTCTGGTCCGAATCATCTCACAGCTGAGTAACGAAATATCGGCCGAGTCGTGAGAGATAAACCCCGCCCTAACCACTTCATTTACAGTCCAAAAGATCGGCCGTCTACCGTCAAGCTTCAGCAACTTTTTTTTTTAAATTAATCATTTTCCAACATTTCCTTGCTATCATTTCTTTTAAAGCATCACATTAGATGAATAGAATAATATAAATAATATTAATGCTTAATACATGTATGTTAAACAATTTAAACATTTAAAATGAAAATATTAAATTACATTATTAATTATCATTAATAGTTAATTATTAATAACAGCCATTTTAAAACTGTTCTTCAAAAACAATTCAATTAAAGGATTTTTTATTTTCTTATTTGTAGTTTTTGTTTTTATTTTGTAGATTTATTAAATATTGATTTTTTTTCGCACTATTTAAAGAGTGAGGTTTTTTGTTTTTTTTAATATTTGTTATTTTTCTATATCAACACTCGGTTAAATAAATTAATAAATAATTTTTATTTTGTTTGTGGGGGGAGATGTTGCCATTAAATATTATTTAATTTTCTATATTATTTTACATATTTTTATTGCTTATTGTCCTTTATTTATTTTATGGGAGTTAAATACTACACCATTTCTTCACCATTTTATATATAATTATAAGCATATATTATTTTGTATTATATAGTAATTATGTATTATTTTTAAACTATATGGTTTAGCAATCATTTTGTATTACACGAATTATTTATGCCACTATTTAAATAATAACAATAAACTTTATAATGAAATAAATTAAGCAATATGTACGCAGTCATTTATAATAATTTTATTAATATTATTTTCGCACAGTAACAAGGAGCTGATTGGCTGTTATTGAATTGTGCATTTTGTTTCCCGTGAGTTCCTGTATTTAATTTTGGATATGATTTAGAAGTTTTGTTTGTTTGCTTCTCTCATCCTAAATTAATTGTATTGTATCAGCAGACTGCAGATTTAACGCAATTTTCTTCGTTTTTTTCTTCCTCATAGCTTCATTGCCTACAAACTAATAGATCACCAGCAAAATAATAAAATAATTAAATCTTTTTTTTTTTAAATATATATATACACACACACATACATATATATATATATATATATATATACATATATATACATATATATACATATATATACATATATATATATATATATATATATATATATAATCCTGCAGCCACCTGTGTAATGTTGCTGTTTATATATTTTTTCCAAACAAAAAATAAATAAATAATTACCTTTATCATCAAACGTTTTATATCTTTATCTAAACGGCATGTTGTCTTTAAATATTTTTTTTAATTAAGGCATATTTTTTAAAAATTATCATCAAATGTAAAATCAATACATAAATATAACAAATATAAAATCAATAATTTCGATATTTACGTTTTTTTTTAAGCAAAAAAAAAAACAAAAAAACAACACCTTTTGACTAGATATGAGAGCAAATGGGGGTGTGGTCACACTGCCTGCCCCGCCCCTTTGTTGCGTCACTCCGTCATGTTAATTGAGCGCGAGCCGCAGCAGCGTCTTTTTTTTTTAAGCAAATGCGTTTTAAACATAAATAAAAAAAAATCAATAAATAATCGTCGATCGGTACATAATCGATTATTTACAGATGGCGGAATAACACTGCGTCTATTACACACCGAGACAGGCTTTAAAAAAAATAAATAAATCACCCGTAGACCTTCAGTGTAAAGGTTTTATTCCCGTTCCGAAGCCTAGTATGAATGGGAGGCCATGTTCTTGCTCAGGGTGAAAAAAAAAATCTGAACCTGATTGCATTTATCAGACACAAATGTCTGCAACACTGCGTTGTAGCTGGATGATTCATGCACATTAGGAAGAAAAAGAAAATGAAGCATGCAAGACAGCTTTGCAAAAATGCATTCAGCACAGAACGAGCAAAGCGAGTGAATAAATACAACCAGAACGAATACCAACGAAAAATAACAGTAAAAAAACGAGGTTATTAAAAGCGAAGCGAAGCAACGCTGGCACATGCGTGAAAGCCAACAAACTCCTGAGTGCAAGCGTGCAATCAATGCAGCAGCACACGAGGAGGACATTTTAAATCCAACCTACCTCACTGGTCTTGACATTTTTGCAGGAACACTGTTGAGATTTTCTTTAAGAAAAGGGGAGAAAATAAAAAAATAGCTTCACCAACCGACACACTCAATGTAACGTCGCATAAAAACACCAACACCCGCGTTCTCCCCGAGTCGCAAAAGTAAATAAAACGGGTGAAAAGCTCTGCTGCGCTGAAGGGTTTTACTTTAATATTTTACCTTCAGCTACACAAAATGGTGAATAAAACAAACTGAAACTGCAGCCTTCGCGCAACCTAACCCTCAGGCTCTGTGGGCGGGGCTTCACCAGTATAAAACCCGCCCGTTCCAGTGGTCGCGGCGCGCGCGCTTTTCCACGCCTCGTCGCCATTGGCCCGTTCGAACGCGCGTTCGCGTTCTGATTGGCTGCCTCCTTTGTCCGTCAAACTGTCTCGCCGACCCTCCCCCCCTTTCCCCCTCGCTCTCTCCTTCTCTCTCTCTCTCCCTCTCTGTGCGCAGATAGGTTGCGCGGTCACTGCTTCAGAAAACAAAAAGAGGCCCCGTTAGAGATGTGGAGTGGCTTCAGTTTACGTGTAAAAACACATACTGCGCGGTTTGGACACTTCAGACTGTTGTTCTTCAGTCACCTGGATCGATTTACGTTCTAGGAGACGTGTTTGTACGCGTCTGAGATTGATTTTTTCCCCCTAAATTGTGACCTATTTAGGTTTACACTGCTGTCCAAAATGGCATCCTACTCCCTGCTCCATGTTCACTACAAACTTAAACATATGTAATAGAGGGACAGGATCCTCTAGGGTATATTGTTTGGTCAATAAACTTCTGCAGTGCATTGTGGGATTTCATGGGTGTTATATATTCTACATCTATGTTAAGTGATATGTATATTCAGCAACCATTATGCCTGGATTCCCTTCAGCTGTATGGAACGTTTGATACAGTCGGATTTTTTTTGTTGTGGGATTTTACAATATTTTGACATTTTCCACAATATCTCTCTCTCTCTCTCTCTCTCTCTCTCTCTCTCTCTCTCTCTCTCTCTCTCTCTCTCCCTGATGGTAAGAGGGTTATAACAATGGAAATCGACGCTCAAAACCATAACATACTCTTCAAAGCGGGTTTCTCAAGCTTTCACTGAATAAATAATAATGTGTATCTTCCAACAAAAGAGTTTTACTCCTACATGAAAAACTTTAGAAATCAAACCGAGGCCTGAATACTCGTAAAAAAAGAGTGTACTGCATGTAATGTTCACCATCAGCTGAAAATCTCCAGCTATAAACCCTCGAAGTTCTGTTTCGCAAGCCACTATGTTTTGCAATTTAATTCCCTGTGAGAATTTATAACTCATCTGTCAGGTCTTCCAGTGCGTTCTGTACCTGACGGTGATGTGAAGCCTCTTTAAACGCTGCATCACTGAAAATCATCAGCCTTGTGCATGTGGAGAGCTTCTTGTTATGTTTATTTGTGTCTGACCCGGTCGTGGTGTCGGCACTCAAAATCCTGCATTTTTTTCGTAGAAATAAGCCGGGAAAATTCATGTTTTCTCGTGGTCACTCGCCGAGTATTGAAGTGAGGAGAGACTGTTTCCATGGCAACCAGGTGAGGCAGATCTTTCTCCTCGCCTGCTCTCTCTTGCGGTCTCTGTTTTGCCGATCTGTGTGCTGTTTACCTCCACTAACCTTCAGACGGGCCTCTCTCTGTACGTCTCCGGCTTATTTCGACGTGCATCCTGCTGATTAACACACAGGTGATGCAGAAATTTGATCATCTTGCATGCACACACGTGTGCAGGATATAAAGAAATGCATCAGCATTTCAAAACATAACATTAATGTGAGACCCAGAAACAACAGAAACACAATGCATCTTGGGAAACATTAAAATAAAACAAACAAACCAAAAAAAAAATAAAAAAAATGGCAACATGACTACAATGTTATGTAGAATGTGATGTGTGTGTTAAGGCTGAAGAGTTTAAACGAATAAATGAGCAGCACAATCTGTAGTTTTGTGGGATTTAAAAATACACTATTATTATTATTATTATTATTATTATTATTAGTAGTAGTAGTAGTAGTAGTAGTAGTAGTAGTGGTATTATTATTACTATTACTACTAGTATTTAATTTTTTAAATAATACACAGCACAGCCATGTCAATGATTTTCTTCTGAATGTTGTTCATTTACTTTCGACTCTATTGCGAGCCAGTCGAAGATGATCTAATGTGATCCACAACTGTCTTTTATTAAAGTCCTGGAGGAAGAAATTTCTCAAAACACTGAGATGTTTGTTTGCTTTCGTCTGGAGTTTGATTGACACTGTAGAATTCAGCCAATAAAATGAATCAGAGTTTTTATTTCACATATAATTCAGTTTTGGCTTGGGAAAGTCAAAACTGTTTTGTTTTCTCTAAACCATGAAGGACACCGAGGGCATCAAAACTTGAACATCTTTCAGGAAAAAAAACAAAAACAAAACTGAACGACTGTTTACATGTTTAATAAAAACCAGTTGAGGAGAACTGGACATGTGATATGGGATGGAATTTCCCAGTAATTTTCAGCACAGGGGGTTTCAACTAACTGCAGGCTTCAGGTCCCTTCGGCCCAGTGGAGGTTCAGGTTTTCCTGACCCCCAACGTTCCTCTTTTAACTGGTGTAAGAACTCGTAATGAGTGTATGAGCGGAGAAAGACGTGCTAGTTCAGGAAAAAAATATACCTGAATAATACTTATAATACTTGATGATTATACACACCGACCAGGCATAACATTATGACCACCTGCCTAATATTGTGTTGGTCCCCCTTTTGCTGCCAAAACAGCCCTGACCCATCATGCACTGTGTATTCTGACACCTTTCTGTTTTGGCAGCAAAACGGCGACCGACACTATATTAGGCAGGTGGTCATAATGTTATGCCTGATCAGTGTATACTGTGAGTGTAGAAATGTAGCATAAGAATCCCATTGTATATAAGATGCTTATCACTCTTTATGCACATGATAATAAACATGACACTAATGTATTAACAATAAAAAAACCTACAACAACACGTTTGCAGAATTTTACTAGTGCATGAGGAATGTCGTAAAAGTCCAGATCAGTGATCATGAAGGCTTTTTATCCATCATCATCATCCAACATCTTTTCCCACTGAGATTGCTGCAGTTGCTTGTGCAGACGTTTTGTTGTAAAATGTAAACGCATATTTTAGTCAGATTGAGGAATCATTTGGTTTCATTCATTCATTGTCTACCGCTTATCCGATCTATTCTCGGGGAGCCTGTACCTATCTCAGGCGTCATTGGGCATCAAGGCAGGATACACCCTGGATGGAGTGCCAACCCATCAGAGGACACACACACACACACTCTCATTCACTCACACAATCACACCCTACGGACGATTTAGAGATGCCAATCAACCTACAATGCATGTCTTTGGACCGGGGGAGGAAACCGGAGCACCCAGAGGAAACCCCCGAGGAACGGGGAGAGCATGCAAACTCCACACATGGCAGAGGCGGGAATCAAACCACCAACTCTGGAGGTGTGAGGCAAACGTGTTAACCACCAAGCCACCGTGCCCCCCCTTTGGTTTCAAATTGAACTTATTCACATTGAGGACAATGGAAGGGTTGCCAGGTTTCAGCAAGATTTCCACACCACATACATCTCACAAACACACAATAAACACGTTCTTTCTATTTTTCTCCATCGTTGCATGAAAAACTAGTTAGCAGCAGAGTGAACACATTTCTGATTCATTTCTAAAGCCTTATGGCTTCACACAGAAACCCAACACGTAAAAAAACGTCACGAACGTTTGAGGCACGTCCAGTGTGCTGAGCCTTGATGTTCTTGATGATGCAGTGGACAGATAAATGTAAAGATGTAGACAGATGGTGAAATACAGCAGGATCTTCGAGAAGTGCTCTCGGTGCCAAATTAAAAACCAGTAAATCTATAAGTCTGATCATTCTTTAATCATAAATGATTATTTGTCATATCAGTGGCACCGAATGACCATCAGAGGTCAGTAGAACATCATATTCTACATAAAACTCTCAGCAGGGTTCGCGTAATTGTGTGTTTGAAGTCAATATACTACATTTTTATCTTGCTCTTTATCTGGAAATGTTTTTATTATTATTTTTTAATATTTCCCGCATGTGTCACCATGACAGTCTAATGTTTATCAGAAATCTGAGATTGTTTTATTTACCAGGATTAATTATGAAGTCAAAATAACAGCCTGATTTTAATTATTTTGGTTTTAACTCTTTTAACCACATTTTAGTACAGTAACTGAGAATAAGAAACTCTAACAGATTCACACTTCTATAAATACGGTTTATTAATGTACACCATCTCGGATTTATACGTTAGTCTCCATTTTAAACAGAATTTAAAACAACCCTGATAATTAATTGTACACTGACTACAGCATGGACTTCCCTCTTTCTTTTTATTACATAAAAAAAAGTGTTTGGGTTTTTACACATAAATGATTTACTTTCTTCATGTGAATGTAGTTACATTGAATTTGGCAACTTAAAGCTTTTGAGCTTAAAGATAAGGAGAGTAAATGGCAAAATAAAATAAAATACAATAAAATAAAATAAGAAAATAGGTTAAAAGAGTAGATAAATAAATAAATAAATAAACAAATAAACACATAAATTATTTATTTTCTTCATCTAGACTATAGTTACACTGAGTTTAGCAACTTAAAGCTTTTAAGCTTGAAGATAAAGATAAATTTAAAAATTAAATTAAATTAAATTAAATTAAATCAAATTAAATTAAATTAAATCAAATTAAATTAAATTAAATTAAATTAAATTAAATTAAATTAAATTAAATTAAATTAAATTACATTAGAATATTGATTAAAGTAAAATTTGAAAATAGATTAAAATAAAAACAGATAATAAATAAAAAAAAGAAAACTCCCTAAATGATCTTAAATAGATTTGTAAATATTTTAAATCATTTAAATAAATTAAAATAGAAACTATAAATCCTAAACTATATTAAAATATATATATTTTAATATTTATTAAAATAAAATAATATAGAATAAAGAAATCAAATTTCTAAATCAAATTAAAATATTTTTTAAATGTCAAATCTGTTATTTGTTTATTTATTTATTTATTTATTTTTATTAGACTTTTTTCTCTATTACAAATGTCACTATACTGAAACTCCAGTTAAGAGCATGTAGATTTATTTACGTATGGAACCACTGATTGACCCGTACTAATGATATTTGCTGGTTGGAATCTCATCGCTCGGAGGGTCTGGCTGCTGCTCAGGATGCTCCACATGAAGGCTGGAGATACATGGGATCACTGTGAATGGTTCCACATAGACACCATGAAGATGGTCTGAAGTCTCCATCAGTGAGCAGCTGATAACTTCAACGAGACACACTTCATGTTAAAGAGCATGCAGTAAACAGTTATAACAGGGAACTGATTCCTAATCTCACTCTCCGGTGTCAGATCTGGATAATGTTCCTCATCTGAGGTTCCTTTTTGAGGTTGGTTCCTCTCAAGGTTTCTTCCTCGTGTCGTTTCAGGGGATTTCCCTCACCAACATCACCCCTGGCTTGCCCATTAGGGCTAAATTTATAACATGTTGAGTTTATACGTTTCTGTAAAGCTGCTTTGTGACAAAGTCCATCATTAACTCTACAAATAAAATGAAATTCAATTAAAATATTTACAATTAAAGTAGCTTCATCCTGAGCTCAATGTCGTCCTCGATGAGAGAAACGATCTAAAGTCTGACTGCGTTCAGAGGAAAATATTTCTTTCCAAATTAACCCATAAATGTGCAATTTGAATAAATTCTGTACAATTAACATGTCCTGTGGCTGCGAGTGACGTTTCATCCTCTAATGACTTTGCTAGAAGAGAAGTGAGTTGTTTGAGGGGGAAAAGCTTTTCTCTCATTTTGATCACTTTTATTTTTCCTCATGTCGCTTTCAAAGTCCTGCTGTGAGCCATCTGGAGCTCGCCTCCGATTATAAACCAGCGCTGCATTTCGGAAACGTTTGAAAAAGATTTATTTGGTGAGGAAACTCACAGAACAAGCGGATTGACACGACACATCTGTGTAAGGAGAAACATCACGCCAGGTTCCTCTGTTCCTCTGATTCTCTCCAGAAACACGTCCTACCCCGGTGACGTCTGGATTCCCATTGGTCAGGAGGTGTTTTTAAAAATAATTTAATACATCATCATATATATGTTTCTATAGTAACAGATCTTTCACATAAACTATGTGATCGATGGCATGGTGAAGTTTTGTAGAAGGTGGAATTTTGTCTCCAGTGTCTCCAGTGTCAGCACTTTTGGGCTCCAGCCGCCCAAAAACATGACCAATGTGACCGATACTAATGGTATGTAAACTGTACGGCTGCTTACAAAGAACTGACCCGAGCCAAGCATTCCATGTCAAGGCTCCTCACAGGAAGTTGTGCCACCAAGCTTGGGCTAAAAATAGAACAGACCGCCCACGCCACCGATCTGTCAACGAAAAATCACCTAGCTTTTGAACGCATGCCAAAGGCAACGTTGGTATCGTGGGTTGACTCTTTCGAACAGCTTTCTCTGACTGAAAAAAAAAGTGTAAAATTTGTAAACTCACTTCGGTTGGCTTCGCTCGGCTTTCCACTGACGCTAACAAGTTCTGAACGGTTCCCAGACGTATGTGCAACTTAGCCGGCGTTCGGTTACAAATTACAAAAATACATTAATTAATAATACGTTCACATAAATAAGATAAAATAAGATCAGCTTGAGGGTGGCACGGTGGCTTAGTGGTTAGCACGTTTATCTCACACCTCCAGGGTTGGGGGTTCGATTCCCGCCTCCGCCGTGGGTGGAGTTTGCATGTTCTCCCTGTGCCTCAGGGGTTAAATCGGATAAGCGGTAGACAATGAATGAATGAAGATAAGATAGAACTTTCTTAATCCTGAAGGAAATTCTTTTTCGAGAGACTGCTTCAGATTACACAGGAGAAATAAATATAAATGAAATACAAAGAGAAAATTATATTATATATACAAACTTCATAAATTATATTAAATGTATTTTTAAATATTTCAAATGAATTAAAATAGAAATAATAAATAATAAATCATATTAAAATATCTATTTTTAATATTTATCCAAATAAAATAAAATAATAAAGAATGAATGAAAGAAAGAATGAAATGAATCAACTTTCTAAATCATATTAAAATATTTCTAATTAATTTATTTAATTAATTTATTTATTTTTTTATAAAACTTGTCTACTTGGAGGCTTGAAGGAAATTCTTTTGCCAGAGACTGCTTCGGACTACACAACAGAAATATATATATAGAACATATTGAACATTTTGTCCTCAAAGTTGATGTGTTAGAAGCAGGAAAAATGGGCAAGTGTAAGGATTTGAGAGAGTTTGATGAAGGGCCAAATTGTGATGGCTAGACCACTGGATCAGAGCATCTCCAAAACTGCAGCTCTTGTGGGGTGTTCCCGGTCTGCAGTGGTCAGTATCTATCAAAAGTGGTCCAAGGAAGGAACAGTGGTGAACCGGTGACAGGGTCATGGGCGGTCAAGGCTCATTGATGCACGTGGGGAGCGAAGCCTGGCCCGTGTGGTCCGATCCAACAGACGAGCTACTGTTGCTCAAATTGCTGAAGAGGCTAATGCTGGTTCTGATAGAAAGGTGTCAGAATACACCTTTCTATCAGCTAGTCCACACAACAACTTTGCACAGGTTTCACACCAGATGCCTTTCCTGACCAACCCTCCCATTTTTCCGGGCTTGGGACCGGCACTGCATCCAGTGGCTGGGGTTTGGGCATTGGCTGAGAAACCTACCACTGAGCCCCCAATGCCCAACGCTTCTTCTTCTTCTTCTTCTTTCGGCTTTTCCCTTCAGGGGTCGCCACAGCGAATCATCTCTCTCCACCTATCCCTATCTTCTGCATCCTCAACACTTGCACCCACTAGCTTCATATCCTCATTAATTCCATCCATATACCTCCTCTTTGGCCTTCCTCTTTGTCTCCTGCCTGGCAGCTCCATGTCCAACATTCTCCTACCAATATACTCACTCTCCGTCCTCTGAACATGTCCAAACCATCTTAATCTGGCCTCCCTAACTTTGTCCCCCAAACGTCCAACATGAGCTGTCCCTCTGATGTACTAATCCTGTCCAATCTTGTCACTCCCAAAGAGAACCTCAACATCTTCAGCTCTGCTACCTCTAGCTCTGACTCCTGTCTCTTCCTCAGCGACACTGTCTCTAAACCATACAGCATGGCCGGTCTCACCACTGTCCTGTACACCTTCCCCTTGATTCTCGCTGAAATTTTCTTATCACACAGAACTCCCGACACCTTTCTCCACCCATTCCAACCTGCCTGCACTCGCTTCTTTACCTCTTTCCCACACTCTCTATTACTCTGGACTGTTGACCCCAAGTACTTAAACTCCTGTACCTTCTTCACCTCTTCACCCTAGCACAAGTCTTACTACGACTGACTTTCATTCCTCTTCTCTCCAGCGCAAACCTCCACCTCTCCAGGTTTTCCTCCACCTGCTCCCTGCTCTCAGTACAGATCACAATGTCATCTGCAAACATCATTGTCCAAGGAGACTCCTGTCTGACCTCCTCTGACAACTGGTCCATCACTATAGCAAACAGGAAGGGGCTCAGAGCCGATCCCTGATGCAGTCCCACCTCCACTTTGAACTCCTCTGTCTGACCTACAGCACACCTCACCACTGTCCTGCTCCTCTCATACATGTCCTGCACCACTCTGACATACTTCTCTGCTACTCCTGACTTCCTCATACAGTACCAATGCCCAACGCTATATTACAATATTAGGCAGGTGGTCATGTTATGCCTGATCGGTGTATACACACACACACACACACACACACACACACCAATATATATATATATATATATATATATATATTTAGTGTTGTGTGAACTGTAGCATAGCTTCAGAGTTCCAGGAACTAGAGATCTTCAGGGTTATACACCCAGAAAGACGCTGTGTATGATTTGAAGTAGCCTAGTTGAAACTCCACCTACATATTCAACACTTCTTCTAATTTAGATCAGTAAAGACCTTCCAGATGTCTCACCTTACACCTGAAAATCTCAGAGTGGATCTGTGGGATCGTCCGGCTCTGACGCACACGGCAGCCGAGATCTGTCACAACCTACTATATAACCCCCCACCCCGCCACCAGGTCTCGCCTGATTGATGTCCCTTCATACGTGTGCGACTCCTCTGTTTCTTTCCTTTCCTTAAGTGGAAAACCGGCAAGGCGTCATTTATCAAATTCAGATTTGTCAGAGGTGATCCGGGTTGATTTATGACTTTTATTAAGACGTATTATCGATATAAATGACCTGTTTAATTGCAGACGGCGATATGTCAAGACAGGCTGCTCTGGCAAGATGATGATGATGATGATGATGATGATGATGATTCTTCTTATTGTTATTATTTCTAGTGTTGTTATTATTATTATTATTATTATTATTATTATTATTATTATTATTATTATTATTTTTTTTCTGGTGTAGCCTCAAAAAAAGAAGGAAAAAAGAAAAAAGTTGACCTCGTTTTTCACTCGGCATGTGATAGAAAAAGAAAGTCAAGGTGCATGTGGTAAATAAGCGTAGTATTACATTTCAGAATGCCCTGAGTGTATAATACGGTGCGCATTCATAAGGCGACACGGGTAGCTGTGTGTGTGTGTGTGTGTGTGTGTGTGTGTGTGTATGGGATGGAATATTTGAATAAATTCCCCTCAGTGCAGAGTGAAACACGGAATGATGGGTTCAGCTGCGGGACACCACATCCGAGCACGCCGACGCCACCACCGCCACTGCAGCGTCTTTAACATAAACAATATATTTTATTTAAGGAACATTTTCACCTTCATAGCTTTAAGATAATTAGAAATTAATTCGTGTCCATCCTTCCATCCATCTTTGCTTCATTATGTTCGAATTTAGCTCTTATAAAATGTATGATTTTTTTTTTTTTATTAAAGAATGGAATTTAATGCTTGTAACAGCTTGGGAAATGTCTGCGAAACAACTTCCTGTTCTCGTCAACCTTCTAGCAGCTACAAACAGTCGTGCCTTCTCAAGCGGCCCCTTTTTAATAAAATGAGCTTTTGTTTCCTTCAGGCGAATCCGTGTTCCAGACACGAGTCAGACAACATTAACATGAGATTCATCCATAACCACAAACAAGAAAACACTCTGAAGAAGAAACAGAAGAAGAAGAAGAAGAAGAAGAAGAAGAAGAAGAAGAAGAAGAAGAAGAGAAAGACAAAGACGAAGAAGAAGAAGAAGAAGAAGAAGAAGAAGAAGAAGAAGAGAAAGACGAAGAAGAAGAGAAAGAAGAAGAAGAAGAAAGGAAAAACAAGAAGAAGACAAAAGGAGAAGAAACAGAAAAAGAAGTAAAAGAGAAAGAAGAAGAAGGAGAAGAAAAAGAAGAAGAAAAAACAGAAGAAGAAGAAGAAGAAGAAGAGAAAGAAGAAGTAAAAGAAGAAGAAGAAGAAACAGAAGAAGAAGAAGAAGAAGAAGAAGAAGAAGAGAAAGAAGAAGAAGTAAAAGAAGAAGAAGAAACAGAAGAAAAGAAACTACAAGAAGAAGAAAAGGAAAAGCAAGAAGAAGTAAAAGAAGAAGAAGGAACAGAAGAAAAGAAACTACAAGAAGAAGAAAAGGAAAAGCAAGAAGAAGAAGAAGAAGAAGAAGAAGAAGAAGTAGAAGAAGAAGAAGAAAGGAAAAACAAGAAGAAGTAAAAGAAGAAGAAGAAACAGAAAAAGAAAGGAAGAAGACGAAAAAGAAGAAAAGAAGAAGAAAGGAAGAAGAAGAAAAAGAAGAAGAAACAGAAAAAGAAGAAGAAAAAGAAATAAAAGAAAAAGAAGAAAAAAGAGGAAAATGCGAAATGTCTGTGAAAAAAGGAAGAAGAAGAAGAGAAAGAAGAAAAAGATAAAGAAAAAGACGAAGAAGGAAAAGAAGAAGAAGGAGATGAAAAAAGAAAGAAGAGGAAGAAGAAGAAGAGAAATAAAAAGAAGAAGAAGAAAAAGAGAAATAAAAAGAAGAAAAAGATAAAGAAAAAGAAGAAGAAGAAAAAGAAGTAAAAGTACAAGAAGAAAAAAAGAAGAAGTTTAAGAAGATGAGGTAAAACACATGTTGTATAAAACCTGCTTTAGTTTCCTTCAGCAGAATCCAGTGGCGTACCGTGCATTTCACACCTAGGCCTTCAGTAGTGCTCCGTCTGAATCAACCCGCCCCTCAAAAACCAATTTATGTTTATAAAAACCATCTTAATATGCAGAAATACAGTATAAAGAGCCGTTGCATCGCAGATAGATAACTCCTGTAGCCACAATAAATGCCTTTATTGAATAGACAAACCAGGGGTGAACAAGTCTCCTCCTACTGCAGCTACAGCCGCGACACACATAAAAAACATCAATAATAACCTCATAAACTTGCAATATTATTTAGGAAAATCGCAACGTTTTACTCACCAAAAATTCGGATTATTTGTAAACAAAATCCATCCTCCTCTCTTTCCTCAAAAACAGTTCAATTACTCCGTTGTACAGATTATCCGTGCGCTTCAGTTCCATCACGATCCTATCCAATCAACGGGTCTGAATACGGTGACGTTGCCGTACGCCTGCTAGAGGGCCCTAGTGAAACCAACTCAAAATCTGATTGGTTGAAGCAAAAGTTTCATCGACAATTATTTTGTGTTAGAGGGCCTGCAGAACGGATTGTGAAGGCCTCCGGGCGGACTTCTTTGACTTTGACCCTGCCTGGCAACAAATGATGGCTGAAATGTGATTGGTTAAACGCTTTAATACGAAAATACATGTCTGGAAGCAGCGCAACCATCGGAAAAGCTATGAAAGGAAGCTGACAGACCATTTGGAATTATTTAATAAGTATTCATGGACAAAATATAATTAACATCAGTTTGTGATTCAGATATTTTTTTAGGCCAGCAGAGAAGGCCTTGCAGGCCCTGACGGTCCACCACTGGCAGAATCATCGTCCACGTTCCAGACGCGAGTCATACAACATTAACATGAGATTCATCCAGAACCACAAAGCAGAAAACAAGCAGCGAGGAAAAGCAGGAAGTGGAAACTGGAATTACTGAAACAAGGGAAAAACGAAAAGACGGCCCAGAAACGTAGCTCAGGATGACGAGCTGTCAGGACGACGCAGAAGGGAATAAGCAGAGAAATGAATCATGAGCTAAACAGGAAACAGGTGGACGGACACAACGAGACACAACAGGGAGATAAAGCTCAAGAAAAATCACAAGTGTAAACAAGAGCTGCGTCCCAAATCACATCCTTATACACTGCTCCATTACGTAGAATAAACAGTGTGAGTCGTGGGAGGAAGAAGAAGAAGAAGAAGAAGAAGAAGAAGAAGAAGAAGAAGAAGAAGAAGAAAAAGAAGAAAAACATAAAGAAGAAGAAGAAGAAGAAGAAGAGAAAGAAGAAAAGGAGAAGAAAAAGAAGAAGAAGAGAAAGAAGAAGATGAAAAAGATAAAGAAGAGGAAGAAGAAGAAGAAGAAGAAGAAGAAGAGAAAGAAGAGGAAGAAGAAGAGAAAGAAGAAGAAGAAGATAAAGAAGAGGAAGAAGAAGAAGAGAAAGAAGAGGAAGAAGAAGAGAAAGAAGAAGAAGATAAAGAAGAGGAAGAAGAAGAGAAAGAAGAAGAAGAAGAGAAAGAAGAAGAAGATAAAGAAGAGGAAGAAGAAGAGAAAGAAGAAGAAGATAAAGAAGAGGAAGAAGAAGAGAAAGAAGAAAAGGAGAAAGAAAAAGAAGAAAAACATAAAGAAGAAGAAGAAGAAGAGAAAGAAGAAAAGGAGAAAGAAAAAAA
>JAUCMX010000023.1:2666848-2671848 GCA_033459395.1 Hemibagrus guttatus | reverse complement strand
CTTCTTTCATTTTTAATATTTTTTTCTTTCTTTCTTTCTTTCTTTCTTTCTTTCTTTCTTTCTTTCTTTCTTTCTTTCTTTCTTTCTTTTTTTCTTTCTTTTTTAATATTTTTTTTCTTTTTTTTTTTCTTTCTTTCTTTCTTTCTTTCTTTCTTTCTTTCTTTCTTTCTTTCTTTCTTTCTTTCTTTCTTCTTTCATTTTTAATATTTTTTTCTTTTTTTTCTTTCTTTCTTTCTTTCTTTCTTTCTTTCTTTCTTTCTTTCTTTCTTTCTTTCTTTCTTTCTTTCTTTCTTTCTTTCTTTCTTTCTTTCATTTGTAATATTTAAAAATATTCCTTCCTTCTTTTCTTCTTTCATTTTTAATATTTTTTTCTTTTCTTTCTTTCTTTCTTTCTTTCTTTCTTTCTTTCTTTCTTTCTTTCTTTCTTTCTTTCTTTCTTTCTTCTTTCTTTCTTTCTTTCTTTCTTAATAATCTTTTAAAATATATATTCCACATATTGTTCACATAACCAGCTGTGAAGCGTGTGTGTGTGTGTGTGTGTGTCTGTGTGACAGAGAGAGAGAGAGAGAGAGAGAGAGAGAGAGAGAGAGAGAAGAGAGAGAGAGGAGAGAGAGAGAGAGTTTTCCTCAAGGTAACACAGTAATAAATGTAAGAACCTGTTCCATTTTTTAACAGAACCCAGTACGAGTTTCTCCCCCAGAGAGACGGATCGTCCTGCATCAGATGACCACGGTTACAATGATAAATAATTCCTAATCATAGAGAAATGTTACATTAAGACATGTTTTTAAGATTGAATGGTTACTCTTTAAGATGTGTGTTAGCAGCATAGCGCTTCTGTATGTTCCCAAACCCAGTGTGTGAAACTTTAAAGGTCTGTTTCTCAATAAAATCTTACACTCTGAAACTTTACACAGTTACGCTGAAAGAAATAATGAATCAAATAACATCAGGTCAGCTCCTGCTAGTGGACGCCTGCAGTCTGTGGGAAAGATGGAGATGTTACGGTTTTGACAGATTTGTGCATGACGGCTTCATTGGACGGTCATGTGATGACTCCTTCGGCCAGTAGAGGACACTGTGGACATTTGATGGACTGAATACAACCCTATACTTTTAATCATAAGCACTTGCATTCCAATTATCTGAAAATCCAAGTCTAATGTTAGTACATAACGGGAGCTGTATGAGGCATTATTAAAGGTTATAACAAGCATTATAAGATGTGAATGCAGGCTTATAGTTACCATTAAGGCTGTCTATAATGACCATGCTTTCATAACTCACTACACGTGGCAGTATTGAGCTGCTATAATCTGTCCATTTATGTATGATATGAAAAGGTAACTGCTTCTCGTACTACTTTCTTTGAAGGCTATATGTATAATACATACCATGTTATAAACCATTCATAAGGCTAATAAGGAACTGTTATGATTATTTCAAAAAGGCATTACAGGCATCGTGTAACATCATTAAAGTCATTATGTTAAATTCTAGTTATTATTAAAAACATTATGTACATTATTTATAATGCATTTATGAACTGTTATAATTACACAGCCCTACACTTCCAGGTTACAAAACATCTGCTCATAGAAATCTTGTAGACCCCAATACTAAAAAACTCAATGACAGGTTCTGCTATAGTTAAAACACATTATAGCAAACAATTTGTGTTTTCCAATCACATTCCGATAGGTTTCATAGACCTATAATGCTTTTTAATGATGATATGTCCTGATTTCAGTTTTCATAACACATTAGAATTGCTTATAACATCTATCCATCACAAAAATTTCAGAGAGTAATGTTAAATTGTTTATAATTTATAATTATTTTAGGGATAACTAGCTGAAGTGAACTTGGGTTCTGCTGCAGGACAATGATCCAAAACACACCCAACAAGTCCACCTCTGAATGGCTGAAGAAAAACAAAATGAAGACTTTGGAGTGGCCTAGTCAAAGTCCTGACCTCAATCCCATTGAGATGCTGTGGCATGACCTTAAAAAGGTGGTTCTTGCTCGAAAACCCTCCAATGTGGCTGAATTACAACAATTCTGCAAAGATGAGTGGGCCAAAATTCCTCCACAGCGCTGTAACAGACTCAGTGAAAGGTTATGGAAAACGCTTGATTGCAGTTGTTGCTGCTAAGGGTGGACCAACCAGTTATTAGGTTTAGGGGGCAAATACTTTTTCACACAGGGCCATGTAGTTTTGGATTTTGTTTTCCCTTAATAATAAAAACCTTCATTTAAAAACTGCATGATGTGTTTACTTGTGTTATCTTTCACTAATATTTAAATGTGTTTGATTATCTGAAACATTAAAGTGTGACAAACATGCAAAAAAATAAGAAATCAGGAAGGGGGCCAACACTTTTTCACACCACTGTATCTATCTATGTCTGTCTGTCTGTCTGTTTTTTTTTTATCTATCTATCTATCTATCTATCTATCTATCTATCTATCTATCTATCTTCTTCTTCTTCTTTGTCTTCTTCTTCTTCTTCTTCTTCTTCTATTTTTCTTTACTTCTATCTATCTATCTATCTGTCTGTCTGTCTGTCTGTCTGCTGTCTGTCTGTCTGTCTTTTTCTATTTTTCTATCTATCTATCTATTTTTTGTCTGTCCTGTCTGTCTGTTCTGTCTGTCTGTCTGTCTATCTATCTATCTATCTATCTATCTATCTATCTATCTATCTATTTTTTTTTTTTTTTATCTATCTATCATCCATCTTCCATCTATCCATCCATCTTATCCATCTTAAACTATCCTATCTATCCATCTATCTATCTATCTATCTATCTATCTATCTATCTATCTATCTATCTATCTATCTATCTATCTATCTATTGGAGACCATTTAAAAAACTGTATATGAAATTACAACAACAAAAAAAAAAATAATAATAATAATAATAATAATAATAATAATAATAATAATGTACTCATCATTTGCTTTATCTCAGTGTTGTGCTGTGAGCAGTCAGAGAGCAGACACCATGAGTTATGGCCACCAGACGCCCATCTCAGTGAAGTCCTTTAGCCTGAGGGGTCAGAAGTTCACAGCTGCCATTACCGCAGGTCTTCAGGTGAACCCCGTCAATTCCTCAGCCAGATTGCGCTTACTGTGTGCTCGGAGATTGATTCCCGCTTTTGGGCTTTCCTTAAGAACTTTTCCTATAAGGACTTTTGAGGATAAATCACTGAGGATTGAGCCAGTATGATTTATAGGATTACGGCCACTCCACACGTCTCACCGACTGTATAAATGCACTTGTACTGCAGTACACATCTCTCATCTTACATACAGGACCGACAAAACAAGGGGCTGTAGTGAGAGTTTTAGGAATAAACAACTACAGAATTACTTACAACAAGCAAAACTATTCAATTAACAATAATTAATCATTTAAGCTCATAGATAGATAGATAGATAAATGGGATAGATAGATAGATAGATAGATAGCACAAAAAAAAAAGATAGATAGATAGATAGATAGATAGATAGATAGATAGATAGATAGATAGATAGATAGATAGATAGCACGTAAAGATAGATAGATAGATAGATAGATAGATAGATAGATAGATAAAAGATAGATAAAAGATAGATAGATAAAGGGTTGATTGATAGATAGATAGATAGATAGATAGAAAAAAGATAGATAGATAGATAGATAGATAGATAGATAGATAGATAGATAGATAGATAGATAGATAGATAAAAGATAGATAAAAATAGATAGATAGATAGATAGATAGATAGATAGATAGATAGATAGATAGATAGATAGATAGCACGTAAAAGATAGATAAAAGATAGATAGATTGATTGATTGATTGATAGATAGATAGATAGATAGATAGATAGATGAAAAAATAGAAAAGATAGATTGATTGATTGATTGATTTTAAAAGATAGATAGATAGATAGATAGATAGATAGATAGATAGATAGATAGATAGATAGATAGATAGCAGTAAAAGATAGATAGATAGATTAGATAGATAGATAGATAGATAGATAGATAGATAGATAGATAGATAGCACGTAAAAGATAGAAAATAGATAGATAGATGATGATAGATAGATAGATAGATAGATAGATAGATAGATAGCAGTAAAAGATAGATATAGATAGTTTGATTGATTGATTGATTGATAGATAGATAGATAGATAGATAGATAGATAGATAGATAGATAGATAGATAGATGAAAAAAGGATAGATAGATAGATAGATAGATAGAAAAAAGATAGATAGATAGATAGATAGATAGATAGATAGATAGATAGATAGATAGATAGATGATAGATAGATAGATAGATAGATAAAGATAGATAGATAGATAGATAGATAGATAGATAGATAGATAGATAGATAGATGTAAAGATAGATAGATAGATAATGGATAGATAGATAGATAGATAGATAGATAGAATAGATAGATAGATAGATAAAGATAGATAGATAGATAGATAGATAGATAGATAGATAAAAGATAGATAGATAGATAAAGATAGATAGATAGATAGATAGATAGATAGATAGATAGATAGATAGATAGATAGATAGCACATAAAAGATAGATAGATAGATAGATAGATAGATAGATAGATAGATAGATAGATAGATAGATAGATAGATAGATAGATAGATAGATAGCACATAAAAGATAGATAGATAGATAGATAGATAGATAGATAGATAGATAGATAGATAGATGAATAGCACGTATGTAAAAGATAGATAGTAAAAGATGTGTATAGTATATAGTAGATATATGTGTAGTAAAAGGCTATGTAGTTGTACCGGAGTTCATAGAAACGAGGCGAAAACAACACCAGGAGACTAAAATGGCTGTCACGCTACAGACTGCGCATCTCAATGTGACTGCTGAGCTTATTGATTCGTTTACAATCTCAGACATGATATAACTGGTGTTACACGCTATTACAGAACAGATGTTATTTACCACTACAATTTCCAACA
>JAUCMX010000023.1:2561848-2661848 GCA_033459395.1 Hemibagrus guttatus | reverse complement strand
GGGCATCAAGGCAGGATACACCCTGGACGGAGTGCCAACCCATCGCAGGGCACACACACACTCTCATTCACTCTCAAAATCACACACTACAGACAATTTAGAGATGCCAATCAACCTACAATGCAGGTCTTTGGACCGGGGGAGTTAACCGGAGTACCCGGTGGATACCGCCGAGGCACGGGGAGAACATCCAAACTCCACACACACACATGGTGGAGGCGGAAATCAAACCCCCAACCCTGGAGGTGTGAGGCAAACGTGCTAGCCACCAAGCCAGCGTGCACCCCAGAATAATTATTAATAATAATGAATATGAATAATTAATAATAAATAAACCACTACCCTAGGGGTCTGACAAGGAACTGTCCCAATAACTCCTGACACCTAAAGTCTTGACTAAAAGAGTTCATGAATATTATTCCTAGGCAGGTATAAGACTCTCTGTTTGGCTACGAAGCTTTGGATCTTGGAGATAAGAGGAAGTTTGATATTCGCTAGTTAGATAACAAGGTCTGAGATTAGATCTTTGACCAAAGGTTTGATAACTGCTAGCTTTAAGGATTTTAGGTTCATATCTAGTGTCATTTTTAATAAAGATTCTGGTGGTATCTGAGGGAGGAAATGTGTGTAGTGCACAAGCTGATGATTTTAAAACTGAAAATATTTCATCCTTTAAATTAGTTCAGCCTCTTCAAAGATTCTAATTGCTCTGCTGATGTGCTTATATTATTTTCTACTTAGTTAGCTATCAAATTGTCCGATTTTAAATTAATACCCCGAATCTTTGCATAATATTTTCCTTTTTGTCATTAAAAAATCTGTCGTGGTCTGATTCCCAGTTCACTTTGCAATTGTATTAAACAAGAATCTCTGATTATTTTTGTTATCTTCTATTAGCGAGGAGAGATAGCAGCATCAAGAGGCTTTCTATGGTTAGGAAAACACTCCTTCAATTTAGTTTGATGCCATTTACGGTTCAACTTTCAAAAGGTTGATTTTAATGTCAGGGATTTTTTTTTTAAAGGGGGCTTCATTATCTAGAGTGAGGCAGTAAGTTGTCTGGTGGAGTTCTGTGGGATCAAACGGTGAACCGGTCAAGGTCAACAACTCTGGGAGATTTTCAATAAAACAAAATACAGTCGCTGATGGATTTGTTCACGATCCGGAAGGTTTGGATGAAGTGCACAGATTATGACTAAGACACAGACTCAGGCAACATGACGGTTTTCTATATTTAATCCAACTATCATTAATAACCAGGTTCTATTAGATTCTGACAATAGAACATTATCTCAGAAAACACAACATGTCAAACCTCAAGAGGGATGGGTTACAATAGCAGAAGACCATCAAGATCTAGTCCAATCAGCCAAGAACAGGAATCTACACCGATCAGACATAACATTGTGAGCAGTGAGAGGTGAAGTGAATAAGACTGATGATCTCCTCATCATGGCACCTGTTAGTGGGTGGGATATATTAGGCAGCAAGTGAACATTTTGTCCTCAAAGTTGATGTGTTAGAAGCAGGAAAAATGGACAAGAGTAAAGATTTGAGTGAGTTTGATGAAGGGACAAATTGTGATGGCTAGACCACTGGATCAGAGCATCTCCAAAACTGCAGCTCTTGTGGGGTGTTCCCGGTCTGCAGTGGTCAGTATCTATCAAAAGTGGTCCAAGGAAGGAACAGTGGTGAACCGGAGACAGGGTCATGGACGGCCAAGGCACATTGATGCATGTGGGGAGCGAAGGCTGGATCCAACAGATGAGCTACTCTGATTGCTGAAGAAGTTAATGCTGGTTCTGATAGAAAGGTGTCAGAATACACAGTGCACAATGGGTCAGGGCTGTTTTGGCAACAAAAGGGGGACCAACACAATAGGTGGTCACAATGTTATGCCTGATCAGTGTAAGTCTATTAAAACGTCTTAATAACTAATTCAATGTTATTTTTCTTTTTACATTTTTTTAATAATATGGACCGGCAAATGAAGTGATACTACATTCACAAGTCTTTACTCTTTAATTTTGTTGACCTTCAGATAGCAATGGCCTTAGCTGAAACACACACAATCTTAATTTATTCTACTGCCTTTTTCCCCAACAACACTGCAGCCTAATTGTCTCTGACAGCTTCGCCAACTTGAATCTAAACAGCTTTTCCCCAGCACTGCATTTTTTCCCTCCACTTCTGTACAATTCTAATTAGACCCAATCAGCCCGAGTGATATTTATCGATTCCCCCATCTCTGTTTGAAGGAGACTTTACCTCCCCGCCCCTGCGCTGCGAGCTAGGCTAACATTTACCCAAAGCCTTGTGTTACTTTTAGCATCAGTAAAGTAATTAAGATTGATGCAGGTATGTCTTTGTTCGTTTGAGTGCAATAAGCTGATAAAACAAAAACGGACGAGAAAGTAATTAATCTGTAGGAATGGCAGGAGAAAGAAATGAGAGGTGTTGAATCTCTGCTGTTATACAGTAAGCAGCAATCAGAGAGGACGCCGTGGAGACGTGGTTCTTCTTCTTTTCTAATTCTTGGCATTCACATCAGGTTTTCTTGCTGTTAAACATTTTGAAGTGGATGATTTTAGAGTTTTTTGGAATCAAACAACACCAAAAAAATAAAATAAATAATAAATAAATTAAAAAAAAGGAAAGAAACTTGTATGAATTAGTGAGAAGTGAGACTAGGGCTGATTTTTTCCTAGCCCAGAGTGTAGATCCATCCAGTCTATCAGTAACAGTAGTGTCAGGTGATTACACTGAATGACACACCCCCTAGATTTAATCTCCATTTGAGACACATCAATAACACTTTATCAGCAGTCATGGTGCTTAATAAACATGGATTATTTTCTTTTCATTTGTTTTTGCTCACATGCCCTCTGAGCTTTTTTCTTTTTCTTTCTTTCTTTCTTTCTTTCTTTCTTTCTTTCTTTCTTTCTTTCTTTCTTACTTTCTTTCTTTCTTTCTTTCTTTCTTTCTTTCTTTCTTTCATTCTTTCTTTTCAATATTATCTTTCTCTCTCATCAATATTGATCTTTCTTATCAATATTTTCTTTCTTTCTTTCTTTCTTTCTTTCTTTCTTTCTTTCTTTCTTTCTTTCTTTCTTTCTTTCTTTCTTTCATCATTCTCCCTTCCCTTTTTTTCAATTTTATTTTTTCCCATTCTAAATTATTCCCTTTCTTTCTTTCTTTCTTTCTTCCTTTCTTTCTTTCTTTCTTTCTTTCTTTCTTTCTTTCTTTCTTTCTTTCTTTCTTTAAGCAATAAAATAAAATAAAAAATCTTTGAATTAATCTCAAACCTGTAATTGAGCAGCGTCTCGCTCTGAAACCGATGTGCGTGTGATCAGTGTGTTTGGAGTCAGATATGTCATGGTGCTTAATGAACATGGGTTATTTAATAATGGTGGATTATTTATGCTTCAATTGACTTATCTCAGAAGAGGGAAGATGGATCCTACAAAGATGCTAACATTCACCTCTGTGTGTTACATAATTCAACATGGACAATTACGATGTTTTTCGGTTAGCAACAACTTAGCAAGCCGGCTAACCGTGATGCGATCTTGATATTCCCTCAAAGCATAGAACTTTATAAACAGTGTTAAAGATGTAATAGACAACTCTCTCTGTATGTTTTGCTAATCCAGCAAATACAGTAGGAATTGTTGCTTTGTTTAATGTTGATACTCTGAGTGGCCATGTTGAATAGATATCAGTTGCCGGACAGATGGAACTCTGATGGAGTTGAGAGAGCTTTATTGGTCTGGTATTGGTCAGGAATGATGAGTTTCAGCCTCTACCTGAATGCAACATTAACCTAATTATTTATTTCTAAGATGCCTTTGGAGGAGGAAGTAAAAGAAGACACACCAAACATACACAAGAAGAGTACAAGAAGTTAGAAACTAAACAGATAGCATAACTGATCCTGGTTTCAAAACAATACCTAGCGTTAACATTCGCTATCATTCACCAGTACTGTGCACTACTGACGTTACTCCTACCCCCAAGATGCATTTCTGTTGTTTTAAAATAATCACTTTTGCATTTTAATCCATTTAAATTTGAGATATGTTGCATTATGTATGTAAATGCATTGTATTTTTAACCTCTCCTGGATGCTGTGTTTACTTGATGCTGATTTCACTTCCTGAGCTCTTCATAACCCTGTTCTACAAAATATAAGCCTGTTGAAATAGGGCTTGATTGGCATGCCCTCTCTTTGCCCTTTGGATCTGTGGGATTTTAGAGTGTCAGGTTGCATGTATGGCTCGGCGTTCAGAGCAGGCTTTTCCCACTTGACCGGCGGCCCACCCTTTGATCAAAGACACAGCCTCTAGGCAAGCCGCCAGCGGCAAAGTTTATTGCGTACCCCGTTTTTCCTCCCTTACTCCGAAACAAAAAATTCAGTCGTGTAAATAAACCTGTGGTTGCCAAAAGCTTACAGCAAAGAAGATTCTTTTGACTGGATTGGAGTGTAGGGGTGGATTTCCTTTATCCAAAATTTTCCTATCATCTGTTTCCAAATGGCGTCAGAGATGAAGATAGACTCCAGCCAACCTCCTCTTGGCTCAAAAAGAAAAACTGACAGAGAGAGAAAGAGATGGAAAGTGAGACCACTCAGGGTCTTGTCAGTGTAAGAGGGTAAGAGGATGTCCTGCTGAGATAATTACTGCTTTTTGGTGCCACTTGGCTACCTGTGCCTGTATGCCAAACGCTAACCTCATGCGGACCATGAGATGGAGGCTCTGAGAAAAAGACATGGACTGAGACAAAGGGACAGCATAAAAGGCTAAATGTGTGGGAAAGGTGGTCAGGGCTGTCATCAATAGTCCATAATAATACATGACATTCTGAATTCTCAGGGTTATCGGTGCTTTATAATTGTTAAGGTTTTGTGTTCTCCTTTTGTGTTAGCTCATTGCTTTTTTTTATTGAGTCTTTCATATATCTGCATCCCATAAGAAATAATGTAAATGCAGATAATCCGTTCCAGCCGCCCAAAAACATGACCAATATTCCCAATACGGAGCGTATGTAAACTGTACGGCTGCTTACAAAGAACTGACCCAAGCCAAGCATTCCAGGTCAAGGCTCCTCACAGGAAGTCGTGCCACCAAGCTTGGGCTAAAAATAGAACAGACCGCCCACGCCACCGATCTGTCAATGAAAAAACAACCGAAAAATCACCTAGCTTTTTTGACTAGGTTTGACTCTTTCCAAACAGCTCGCTTCGGTTGACTTCACTTGGCTTTCCACTGATGTAAACAAGTTTTGAACGGCTCCCAGATGTACGTGCAACTTAGCCGACATTCAGTTTGGTTCGGTTCGTTTTGTTTGTATGCTTCGTATGCTGATGCAAATTTCTTTCAAAATTTCAATTCTTAAGGAAAAAATTCGTAAGAGAGGGCATTCGTATGCCGAGGTTCCACTGTATTACAGTAGCAACTGTAGAGTATATCTAGTCCATAGCATAACACAATGAATATTCTGGAACTAGGCCAGCTTTTGTCAGAATTATATATATATATTTTTAGTCAAAAACTTTTGTTTACTGCTGCACTTTTTGTCCAGACTAGTTGCCTCACTCGAGCTGAAAAAGAGACATGACAAAATCTTAGATCGGCAGCATTCTTTGGAAATATTTTTGACGCCTTCCAGCCTCAAAAAAACAGTTAAATTTCAGGCACACTCTTATTGACAAAACTCTGCCTTAAGCTAGTTTTACCCTGGATCATTTTGAGCTCTATTTTGCTCTCGCAGACAAAACCATGAGCTGAGATCAGCAGTCATGGAGTATGTAATTCACTGTCATTGCAACCACCGATGACCAAAAGAAAATTCTGGCAGTGTTATAAAAAATTTGTTGGTAAGATCTTTTCGGATTTAAAGATTTAAAGAGTTTAAGAGTGTGAGCTCTGCTAGGATGGTTTAGGAATACACAGAATCGTAAACCAAGCATGCTAATGGACAGAAAAATATTCTTATTACCTCAAACCCGTTTTAGAAAAACGTCTGTAATTATGAAAAGTTATTTTCTGAGACCATATCATGCTGATTGATGACAAACAAATAAAAGCCATTTTCTTTAATTGCAGGATAATCGTGTAATCTGTTATGAAGAAAGCGTTACCACACAGTCCGTTATAGAGATGTTACCATAACCATAATAATCTCACAAAAAATTATACTCACTCTCATGTGTGAAACTCTTGAATTCAACATGAAAGTTATCTTCATACGAACAACAGTTTTGTTTTTATCATATCGCTCACACTGAAGAGTTTGCGAACAGTCATGTCAAAAAATGCCTCCAGAGAAAATCCCACTCTGAAACATTAATTAGTTTTTGCCTTCACAAGATTTGAGCTTAATATTAAAATATTGCTTCGTCGAAGATCCGCTGGAACACTTTCGAAACCGTGTCGATATTTGTAAAAGCTTTAGTAGCTTATTAAAGATCATTATGGATTTCAGAAGGCTACGAGTGAAATCTTTTTCATGTCATTATGTCTTTCAGGCTCGCTGGAACACAAAGCTGTTACGTTTTCAAAGTTCTTAAAGTACTTATAGCAAAAAAATAATAAATAAAAAAACCCTTTATCGACTGCAGCGTCCTTGCCTCCATTTACACATAAGAGCATGTTGTGATGTGGATGGGCACCTTGAAAAGTCTTCACTAATTGTTTAAAGAGCAGGCCATTTTCCCTGTCTCTGCAGTACCATAAGGATTAGCGCCACAATTTTCACTTCAAACTATTGACCTCTGACTCAAGCTCAAACCAAGTGGGGATCTGGAGATTCTTTTTATTATGACACAGAGTAAGCTACAGTCCAAACTCTCCAGAGTCCAATCCATTAGCATACCTTTGAAAACAACAGACACTTTCTTTTTATGACCCCATGTCCATAAAAAGCTTTCGATCCTCACAAAGCTGTATAAGAAAGTTTAAATAACACATAGGGTTGGGGTTTTTTTTCCACACAAAGATTAAATATGTTAGTCTTCAATTAAAAAATGTCTCGGCTTATACTTCATCCCATTTGCATTCAGATATCTATTATGATTAGCGTCAGAGTCTCAGAAAAGTAATAGGCTAAGAGAAGATTAATAAGATAAATGACC
Source organism: Hemibagrus guttatus (assembly GCA_033459395.1). NCBI lineage: Eukaryota > Metazoa > Chordata > Actinopteri > Siluriformes > Bagridae > Hemibagrus > Hemibagrus guttatus. The sequence continues at coordinate 2,654,716 of JAUCMX010000023.1, read as the reverse complement.
TCAAACTAGGATGTTCATGCTAACAGACGTTACTTCAGATTAGCTATATAATGATACATTTCCTTAGACTACGTAGCATATATTAACAGAAATAATGCTAGCATAATTTACCACAGAATAGCTCTGATTATAAAGACTATGCATCACCCACTAGCCTTAGATTAGGTGGCACATGCTAACAAAAATGACCTCAGAATAGCGAATGAATGCTAAGATAAATTATTTCTGATCAGCTAGCAAGTGCTAACATATCTCACAGAGCAGGACCTAACACAATTTTGCAATTTTATACAAAGCAAATGCTAAAATACTGTAACTCCGAGTAGCTGTAGAATGTGAAATGATAAAAACCTTACAAAAATTACCTCAGAACCTCAGGATCTTCTGAAAGGAAAACACACACATATGTAGGCTGCCAGTAAAAGCACACAGGTGCGAACAATCACACGTTACCTGCTGGTTTCTACGCTCAACTATGCCCCCAAGGGCACTAAAATGAATGTTAAAATGTATTACTTCAAACTAGCTAAAGAGTGCTAAATTACTTCAGATTATGTAGTGTATTCCAACAGAATTTACTGCAATAGCATGCTAACACTAAGATAAACTATTTTATGCTACCTAGTTAATGCTAAATATCCTCAGATTAGGTAGTACATGCTAACAAAAATAACATCAAAACAGGAAGCAAATGCTGAAATAAATTACCTCAGATTAACAAGTAAATTAATAACAAAAATAACCTTTATTTAAGAAATGATATTCAATTTATTTAAATTGTGCTTAGTTAAGAAATTAATTGTCTCAGAGTAGCTAGTGAATGATAAATGAACTATGAATTAGATTAGGTAGGGCATGCTAGTATAAATTACCTCAGTATAGTGAGATTAGTTAGCAAACACCGTAAAACCTAACAGATGTTACCTCAGAATACAAAGAAAATGCTAAGTTGCCAAGATAAGTTAGCTTATACTATACTATATTAAGCTATACTAGCTCATACTAGTTTATTAGGCTGATTCTCAGTGAACAAATGTTAGCCTGAATTACTTTAGATGACCTAGCAAATAGGAAATAGACTAGGTGGCATGCTAAACAAATGCTAATAATAATTTCTTCAGCATAACTATCCTAAATCACTTCAGACTGGGAAGTGCATGGTAACAGAAATAAGGCCTACTGTAAAATAGCAAATGCTAGCCTAAATTACCTCAGATTAGCTAGCAAGTGCTAAAACAGAATAAGTTACAAACACAAATGATCTCAGCTAACAAATGCTGATGTAAATGGTCTAAGTTTCTTCTTCTTCTTTCGGCTTTTCCCTTCAGGGGTCGCCACAGCAAATCATCTCTCTCCACCTATCCCTATCTTCTGCATCCTCAACACCCACTAGCTTCATATCCTCATTTATTCCATCCATATACCTCCTCTTTGGCCTTCCTCTTTGCCTCCTGCCTGGCAGCTCCATGTCCAACATTCTCCTACCAATATACGCACTCTCCCTCCTCTGAACATGTCCAAACCATCTTAATCTGGCCTCCCTAACTTTGTCCCCCAGACGTCCAACATGAGCTGTCCCTCTGATCTACTCGTTCCTAATCCTGTCCAATCTTGTCACTCCCAAAGAGAACCTCAACATCTTCAGCTCTGCTACCTCTAGCTCTGACTCCTGGCTCTTCCTCCATGACACTGTCTCTAAACCATACAGCATGTCCGCTCTCACCACTGTCCTGTACACCTTCCCCTTGATTCTCGCTGATATTTTCCTATCACACAGAACTCCCCACACCTTTCTCCACCCATTTCAACCTGCCTGCACTCGCGTCTTTACCTCTTGAATGTTTAAATAGCACAAAAATAGTAATTGCTAGCAGTCAAAATAGCAGATAATCTGATAAATTACCTCAGATTACCTCAGCAAATGCTAAAACTAGGTAGGCTAGGTAGCAAATGAGCTAGCAAAAGCTGACATAAATGATCTCAGACTGAGTAGCACATGCTTTTTAGGTAAATATATGTCATAACTAATAGGTAAACATCGAAAGCCAGATCTTTTGAGCTCATTGTTTTCCCACAGCAACGAAATCAACAAAAATATTTAGCCCTTTTCTGCACCCAGACAGTTGGTATTTATATTCTGAACTTCTAACCTTGTAGAGGACTGTACATTTTCGAAATCCTTTTATACCGGATTTGTGATATCATTAGCGCTGACTCTGCCTCTCTGTCGCTGTGACTGTGTCGTGAACTCGCTTTTAAGAAACCGCACTCCTGAATTCTATGTGTAATGTTCAGGGTTTTTTTTTTTCTGTCAGCTGCCTGTCTGCTTGGTTAATGATAATGAGTAGATGTAAAGTACTCATTCAATCAGGAGAGACAGGGATGATGGTGAGGTTCACCCGTCGAGCGTCCACAGCTGTGTGCCGGCGTCCAGCTGCTTCAGGTGCTACAGCAATCCTGATTCATTCTCCTTATCACTGTAGGGCGGATCCACCCCTCTCCGAGACAATCAGAGTCTCCTAATTAACTCGTTAAAGTTTTACATCTAAAACTGTACGTGTCAAATGCAGACGTGGCGAACGAATGGACAAGAAGTTCAAAGACTTGGGGTTGTGTTTCTTACTTTTTAATAGTTTGTGCCCTTTTTTCAGGATGATTTGATTAGCCTACTAACTAGCTGGCTAACTGTAGTGGAGCTGATGCTAGCTTAGCAACTGAAGTGTAGCTAAAAACATCCTTCTTTCTTACATAAACACAGCCATCTATAGCGGCATTCTCGAATTGTCTGAACATGTTAGAAGCAGATCAGATGACAAACCTGCCATTTAAAAAAAAAAATAGACATCTTGATTATTAATCTAGCCATGGGGGTCACAGTCCAGTGACTTCTGTGCCGGTCCCAAGCCCAGATAAATAGAGAGGGTTGTATCAGGAAGGGCATCCGGCGTAAAACATTGCCAAATTTAACCATGCGAATCGTCAGTACTCTGAATTTCATACCGGATCGGTCGAGGCCTGGGTTAACAACGACCGCCATCGGCGCCGTTGACCTACAGGGCGCCATTGGAAATTGGGCTACTGTTGGTCGAAGAAGTAGAGGAGGGAGGAGAGTGCACAGACAGAGAGAGAAGAGGAAAGGTAAGAGTGTAGGACTGAGAATAGGAACTCTGAATGTTGGTACTATGACAGGGAAAGGTAGAGAGCTGGCTGATATGATGGAGAGAAGGCAGGTGGATATACTGTGTGTACAGGAGACCAGGTGGAAGGGTAGCAAGGCTCGTAGTATAGGAGCAGGATTCAAGCTGTTTCATTATGGTGTTAATAGTAAGAGAAATGGGGTAGGTGTGGTCCTGAAGGAGAAGTTTGTGAGGAATGTTCTGGAGGTGAAGAGAGTGTCAGACAGGGTGATGAGTCTGAAGTTAGAGATTGAAGGGGTGATGTTGAATGTTGTTAGTGGTTATGCCCCACAGGTAGGTTGTGAGTTAGAGGAGAAAGAGATTCTGGAGTGAATTAGATGAGGTGATGGAGAGTATTCCCACGGGTGAGAGAGTGGTGATAGGAGCGGATTTTAATGGACATTTTGGTGAGGGGAACACAGGTGATGAGGAGGTGATGGGCAAGTTTGGAGTTAAGGAAAGGAACCTAGAAGGACAGATGGTAGTTGACTTTGCTAAGAGGATGGACATGGCTGTGGTTAACACTTATTTTCAGAAGACTGACTTACAAGAGTGGAGGTAGGAGAACACAGGTAGACTACATCCTATGTAGAAGAGGCAATCTGAAAGAGATTAGTGACTGTAAAGTCGTAGTGAGAGAGAGTGTAGCCAGACAGCACAGGATGGTGGTGTGTAGGATGACTTTGATGGTCTGTAAGAAGAAGAGGTCAAAGATAGAGAAGAAAACCAAGTGGTGGAAGCTGAAAAAGGAGGAATGTTGTGAGGAATTTAGACAGAAGTTGAGGCAGGCTCTGGGTGTTCAGGTAGTGCTGCCAGATGACTGGGAAACTACAGCAGAAGTGATCAGGGAGACAGGAAGAAAGGTGCTGGGTGTGTCATCTGGAAAGAGGAAAGAAGATAAAGAGACTAGGTGGTGGAATGAGGAAGTTCAGGATAGTATCCAGAGGAAGAGGTTAGCCAAGAAGAAGTGGAACATGGACAGGACTGAAGAGAATAGACAGCAATACAAGGAGTTACAGCCTAGAGTGAAGAGGGAGGTGAAGGCCAAGCAGAAGGCATATGACGAGTTGTACACTAGGTAGAGAAGGAGCGAAGGACTTGTACAGGTTAGCTATGCAGAGGGATCGAGATGGGAAGGATGTGCAGCAAGTTAGAGTTATTAAGGATAGAGATGGAAGGGTGCTCACAAGTGAGGAGAGTGTACAGAGGAGATGGAAGGAATACTTTGAGGAGCTGATGAATGAGGAAAATGAGAGGGAAAAAAGAGTAGAAGGGGTGAACTCTGTGGAACAGAAAGTATATAAGATTAGAAAGGATGAAGTCAGGAAGGCTTTGAAGAGGATGAAAAGTGGAAAGGCAGTTGGTCCTGACGACATCCCGGTGGAAGTCTGGAAGTGTCCAGGAGAGGCAGCAGTGGAATTTTTAACTAGTTTGTTCAACAGGGTTTTAGAGAGTGAGAGGATGCCTGAGGAATGGAGAAGTGTGTTAGTGCCTATCTTTAAGAATAAGGGTGACGTGCAGAGTACAGCGACTATAGGGGGATAAAATTGATGAGCCATACAATGAAGCTATGGGAAAGAGTAGTGGAAGCTAGGTTAAGGAAGGTAGTGGAAATTTGTGAGCAGCAGTATGGCTTCATGCCCAGAAAGAGCACAACAGATGCAATTTTTGCTCTGAGGATTTTGATGGAGAAGTATAGGGATGGTCAGAGGGAGTTGCACTGTGTGTTTGTAGACTTGGAGAAAGCGTATGACAGGGTGCCAAGAGAAGAGCTGTGGTACTGTATGAGGAAGTCAGGAGTAGCAGAGAAGTATGTCAGAGTGGTGCAGGACATGTATGAGAGGAGCAGGACAGTGGTGAGGTGTGCTGTGGGTCAGACAGAGGAGTTCAAAGTGGAGGTGGGACTGCATCAGGGATCGGCTCTGAGCCCCTTCCTGTTTGCTATAGTGATGGACCAGTTGTCAGAGGAGGTCAGACAGGAGTCTCCTTGGACAATGATGTTTGCAGATGACATTGTGATCTGTAGTGAGAGCAGGGAGCAGGTGGAGGAAAACCTGGAGAGGTGGAGGTTTGCGCTGGAGAGAAGAGGAATGAAAGTCAGTCGTAGTAAGACTTGTGCTAGGGTGAAGAGGTGAAGAAGGTACAGGAGTTTAAGTACTTGGGGTCAACAGTCCAGAGTAATGGAGAGTGTGGGAAAGAGGTAAAGAAGCGAGTGCAGGCAGGTTGGAATGGGTGGAGAAAGGTGTCGGGAGTTCTGTGTGATAGGAAAATTTCAGCGAGAATCAAGGGGAAGGTGTACAGGACAGTGGTGAGACCGGCCATGCTGTATGGTTTAGAGACAGTGTCACTGAGGAAGAGACAGGAGTCAGAGCTAGAGGTAGCAGAGCTGAAGATGTTGAGGTTCTCTTTGGGAGTGACAAGATTGGACAGGATTAGGAACGAGTACATCAGAGGGACAGCTCATGTTGGACGTTTGGGGGACAAAGTTAGGGAGGCCAGATTAAGATGGTTTGGACATGTTCAGAGGAGGGAGAGTGAGTATATTGGTAGGAGAATGTTGGACATGGAGCTGCCAGGCAGGAGGCAAAGAGGAAGGCCGAAGAGGAGGTATATGGATGGAATTAATGAGGATATGAAGCTAGTGGGTGCAAGTGTTGAGGATGCAGAAGATAGGGATAGGTGGAGAGAGATGATTTGCTGTGACGACCCCTGAAGGGAAAAGCCGAAAGAAGAAGAAGAAGAAGACATCTCGATTATTAGCCTTAATTCATTCTGACGTGCACGCTATTATCATCTCTCTTTAGCATTCCGAAGCGAAAAATCAGTTCTTTTTAAAGCATGTTTATTTTGAAAAGATTATTTTTATGAAAAGTGATGAAGGTGAAAATATGGCGCTTTCTCTCAGAAGCACGGCGAGTGGGAGGAATATGGAGAGATGATCTAATTACAGACTCAGATGTATTTTGAAAGAAAAGGATGAGGACTAATAAGCTGTCAGCTCAGGAGCTGCTTGTTGCTTTTTCAAATAATGAGTTTTCTAAGATGCGCTGGGAAAGAAACAGCAAAACAAGACAGAGGTCATGATGTGATAGACGGCACTCTGGAGCCACTTTTTTTTTCCTGCTGTTTTTACAGCTTCCAGCAACATGCTTTTGTACATTGGAACGAACAAATTCCAAATCAATTCTGTTTCCATTTTATTTTGAAATGAAAAATAAAAGCACAAAAAACAACAAAACAGATTTATAAATTTACAAATTTGTGATTTAGCCCTAAAAATAACGCAACATATTACAAATCTTTCAGAATTCAACAACTGAATTTTTTTTGCCATTGTTTCTAATTGTTTCACTAAAGTCTAGAAATCAAATATTCATAAATTTCAAATCAAAACAAACAACAAAAATAAAACCCGAACAAAATTGACCTGGAGTTCAGCTGTGCTCTTTTCTTTGGCTTTCATAAAATCATGACATGCAGAAATATCTATATTTTATTATTAAATTACATTGCCTCAAGCATTCAGCTGATTTTTTTTTTTTTGCAATCTCATTTTTTGAAAATATCAATTGAAGCCTTAGGATAGTCTTTTTCATTGAAGAAACCTTCCCAAGATGAAATCGAACGTCTCTAGACAGCCTGACCACATCTCCTCTATCATCGATCATATCACACTGATAATAAAAAAAACTACTCATAACCTTTAAAGCACTGAATGTTCTTGTGTCACAGTATCTGAGTGAACTTTTAGTCTCTTATGATCTGCTATGACTGATTTGATCTGAAGGTGCAGGCTCTTTGCTGGTACCTAGAACAACAAAGGCTACAGCAGGGGGAAGATCCTTATCTTACAAAACCCCACTTCAAATGAGTGTTTGAGGGCCACGGTGGCTCGGTGGTTGGGTTCGATTCCCGCCTCCATCGTGTGTGTGTGTGAGTGTGTGTGTGTGTGTGTGTGTGTGTGTGTGTGTGTTTTAGTTTGCATGTTGATTGGAGTCTCTAAATTGCCTGTAGTGTGTGTGATTGTATGAATGTGTGTGCCCTGTGATGTGTTGGCACTCTGTCCAGGGTGTATCCTGCCTTGATGCCCGATGAAGCCTGAAATAGGCACAGGCTCCCTGTGACTTGAGAATACTCAGATACTATACAGTCCCTCCAGGATACTGAGACAAAAAATATTGCAGTGTGGCCTTTTTTTCTTCAGTAAACTACATAGTGAAATCGCAAGCACAGGTTTTTTTTTAAAATTCTTACCAGTGAAGACACATATGTAATTATTTTCTCTGATAGCTGTACTCATGTTCAGATAATCTGTAGGAATTATAAAAAAAAATGCGTTCATTTCTGCGGAACGCAAAACCATTAAATCCTGACAATTCCGACTGTAGTTTTGTAACATGAAACCACAGACAGCAAGTGTAGGATCCAGTGTTTAATGTAAAAATCACAGGCAAATAAGGTAAAGAGTCCAATAAACCAACAGGTAAAGAGTCCAATAAACCAACAGGTAAAGAGTCCAATAAACCAACAGGTAAAGAGTCCAATAAACCAACAGCTAAAGAGTCCAATAAACCAACAAATAAATAGTCCAATAAACCAACAGGTAAAGAGTCCAATAAACCAACAGGTAACGAGTCCAATAAACCAACAGCTAAATAGTCCAATAAACCAACAGATAAATAGTCCAATAAACCAACAGATAAATAGTCCAATAAACCAACAGCTAAAGAGTCCAATAAACCAACAGATAAAGAGTCCAATAAACCAACAGGTAAAGAGTCCAATAAACCAACAGCTAAATAGTCCAATAAACCAACAGATAAATAGTCCAATAAACCAACAGATAAATAGTCCAATAAACCAACAGCTAAAGAGTCCAATAAACCAACAGATAAATAGTCCAATAAACCAACAGGTAAAGAGTCCAATAAACCAACAGGTAACGAGTCCAATAAACCAACAGCTAAATAGTCCAATAAACCAACAGATAAATAGTCCAATAAACCAACAGGTAAATAGTCCAATAAACCAACAGGTAAAGAGTCCAATAAACCAACAGGTAAAGAGTCCAATAAACCAACAGGTAACGAGTCCAATAAACCAACAGATAAATAGTCCAATAAACCAACCGGTAAAGAGTCCAATAAACCAAAAGAGCAACTAGCGAAGCAAAAATATCAAAACACAAATCTAAAAATCGAAATCCGAACAAAACCTAAGCACAAACAAACAAACAATGGCAATAGAACAGCTTGGTATGTAGCAATGACTAACGATACTTCGCAAAATGTATTGGTGTGAGCATGGCTTAAATATGTTTGAACCAGGAAGTGACCCGGAAGTAGGTTGCGTTACCTGGATACTCTGGTGAGAGCAAGAGAGCTTGAACACTGTATAAAAATACACATTTTCCACATTTCTGGCATCTGCCATCTGTCTAAAAGTTACCGTTATCTTAAATGGCTCCAAACTGCAGCAGTTTGGAGATTGACTCGCACTTTCATCAGGCTTTATAAAGACAGAAATGACTGACCCCAAGAAATGTCAACACAATAAGGGGGAAACCAAGAAAACTATGGGTGTGGTCTCTTCCAAGATGGCTGGCCCCCATCCCCAGGGCAAAAGGGCTCGCTAAAAGGTTTGACGTGGATGTAAATCATCATATAACTCATCATCAAATGCTTTAACCTTAAGACTCATCTGAACACTTGGGGATTTTAGATCAATGTCTTATACAGCACTTTAGGCATCAAAACACCAACCGAGCCAATATTTTTGGAAGAATGGTGTTCATCGCTTCACCTCCAGAGCTTGAAGCAGTTCTGGTGTTTTGTGATGGCCCAATACGTTACGAACACACTTTAATCCACCTGTCTGTGTAAATTCAATTCTTTGTGTAGCTTCTTTCATCCTCGAAATGAGAATTTCATTCACCCTTTTCATTTCTTGCGCTGAACTGACAACAATCAAACACTCATTTGAAGTCCGAGGGTGAATCAAATTCTCAGTTCGAGGATGAAGGAGGTTAGGTTTGCGGATCAAATTTTCAGTAGTCTACAAATACACCAATATGTATGTATTCTGTAGACAAAGAGATGCTGTGAAATGCTCATCTATAATAGGTTTTGTCTTCAGTGTTCAGTGTTCTTGTGTAACATAATGAATGGAATTTACGGCAAGTTAATTGCTGTTGAAGTCACAGTTCTGATTGGTTAGAAGGTGTTCATGTGGAAAACGCTACCGAAATCTATTTAAACATGTATAATCATTAATATGGTGTTGTTTATTCAACAGTCGGAGGTAACAATGGAGCTTTAAGTTTTCAGACATCCTCAGGATAGAAGAGTTTGTGCTTCTAAGTGTAAAAAAGAGAGGACTGTAAGATAATGACTGCTTATAGTAGCTATAACACACGTGTAAGAAAGGAAACTAGCTTGTTGTGTAGATTTAAACCAAAAATTGTGATTATAAATACGCACATCATTAAAAAGTGATGTTTCATCTTTTTAAATATTCACCTGTAATCTTTGGTGTGTATTGCTTTAAAAGAAGAGGAACACAACACTCCAGGATATGCTGTGATGGGAAATTAATCAACGAGCAAGTGTTTTATTTCTTGCTTAATTCAGTGATGTGAAAGAACAAACCTTTTTCAGACTCAGTGAACTCTTTTTGTGGTACTAAACTAATTGTGTTCAGTTCAATTCAGTTCAGTTAAATATTTGTAAAGCTCTTTTAACAATGGCCGTCGTCTCAAAGCAGCTTTACAGAACATGAGATATAGTACAAAAAGTTCAAGATTAATATTAGGCTTATATTAAAGCCTGAGGTGACTGTGGTGAGGAAAAACTCCCTTAGATGGTATGAGGAAGAAACCTGGAGAGGAACCAGACTCAGAAGCGAACCTCATCCTCATTTGGGTGAGGTTTATGGGTGCTGTAATGTATATGTGACAAAATAAAGTCTTCTTCTATTCAATGTATGGCATGTGTACAATTTAGCCTTTATTATTATTATTATTATTATTATTATTATTATTATTATTATTATTATTATCAGCTGAGGAAGGTGGGGTCTGAGAGGTGGGGCAGCTACGATACAGCACCTATGGGGTAGAGAGGGTTAAGGACATTGTTCAAGTAATTGCCCAGCTTGGCGGTTCTGGCGCTTGAACCTCAACCTTCTGATCAACAACCCAGACCCTTAACCACTTGAGCCCCTAAATTCCATATCTTCCATGATTTGAAAAGTTTCTTTCAGTAAGTCATTTTGAAAGACATCACAAGTGTGTGGGTGTGCTATATACGTGGTCAAGGTTACAGACCAGATCCATCAGATCAGGTTAGGTCTGAGTACGGTCATCCAGCTGTCTTATCAGAACAAATCCTGATCTGAAGCTTGCTCTGTTATTAGGACGAACGTTAATGAGACATGGCCGACTCGGACCTTCGGTGAGCAAACAAATAGACGACGCTTGTTCATTTGTTTCCCTAGACGGTATTTTTTTATTTAACCGTCAATACATTATCTTGTGTCTATTTACAGCTGCCAGGTTGGTGGGCGGAGGAGAATAAACACGGACGCTTCATTCAGGAGGACTAAAGCCCTGGAGCTTGAGCGTGTTGTTGATGGACAGAGCGGTAATTGTGCAGCACTCTTGCCATTCTAACGCTGAAAGCTTCACCTTCCCCTCCTTCTCACCGTGGTCTCGCCATGTGCTGCCCTGGGCTTTAGTGTTTACCCAACTGCTCGTGCTTTGCTTTGCTCTGATGTGAGGGTGGAGAAAGATTGCGTGTCAAGTGCTCTCCTGGGCTAAACTATCATTTCAAAGTGCTATCACACAGTTCTGACTCTCAGGACTGCCAGCCTGTTTGCTTTCCTGCCAGCTGGACATACAGACCGTGTCAGACGAGATCCAGCCTTCCAGACAGGTTAAAGACACATCAAGCAAGGACGCAGGATGCAAATATAATTGCTGAAACTATTTTTTTGATTGTATTTGCATAACAGGACCATTTAGGTGTGCCGTGATGATTTGCGTAAACATCTCGGGATCATTTGTAAGGTTTGCATTCGCTTGGTTTTAGTTTGATGAAGTCACGGCGTAGTCTTCAAGGTCACTGAAAAAGTAAACACGGAAGACATCCTGAACGTCGCAGCTAATCAACTGATGATTCGGCACTCGCTCATGCTAATGCGAAGTGTAGCGTCACAGCTGCTAGAAATCTTGATGGCTTTACAGGTCTTGTCTCCAGGTTGTTTCAAGGACACTATAAACATTATATACGGATGTTCAAGATGCTCTCACATAAGTGTGATTGGTCAGATGTCCACAAACGTTATGTAATATAGCACATTAGTGTTTGTTATTTAAAATTGTTTCTTACTTGTGATGTGTTAGATAATATTTTACATAATAAACTCAACAGCTAGAAGATGAGTGCACACTTACACTATGCACTATGTACTCTAGTGTGTAGAGTATCAATTTTCATATTGTCTCAAATGGAACACTAACTCTTTTTTTTTGGGCTATAACAGGAAATATAAACTGTTTCCAGGTCAAGATGTCAAACTTTAGCAGAATTTACAAAATGTTGAAATAAACACAACATGGACTCATTTAAAATAGTAATGAGAAGTTCAGATCATTTTACTGACTCGGATCTTTGAATCTCGTTCAGCAAAATGAACGAATCTTTTTCCGAGTCATTTTGTTCATTTCAGCAGAATATAATTACAATGTTATGTGTTAATAGCCAATTACCTCGACACATCTACTTACACAAACGTTGATCACATTGAGAATAAGACGAAACTAGAAATCAGCCAAGGCCAAATTGTAGGAAACAGAAATGATTCATTCACTGCTTAGCAGGGTCTTTAAGCTATACAGCCTGTTAGTTTACCTCCCATCCGAGTCTTTCGTTCTTTTGTCCCGTCACATTCTTATAGGCTCAAACCAAGCAGTTTGTACCAGAAAAAGAGATAAGTTCATCACCGTTCAGTCGTTTGTTCATCACGTGACCGCCCCAAAAACTTAAGCTACGCAGTCTGTAGCAGACTGATTCGAATTGATTAGAAATGAATGAAACAAAAATGATTAATCTTCAGGTTCGAGTCGTTCGTTCACGTGATGAATGAATTACTCGGGAGATGAACTAATCATGTTTCCCATACAGAACCTATAGGATGTTGCGCATGCGCGGTCAATAATAAATGAACGAATCGTTCTCTGAGATGAGTCGTGGTTCCCGAGTCATACTAAGGAGTCGTTCAAAATGAACGAATCGTTCATGAACGATACATCACTAATTTAGAAGCCATTTATAAGTGCTGTTTGAAGAAAACTGTAGGAATGTTACTTCTGGATCCTAATTGTGTGTGTATATATACATATTTATAAAAGTCATAAATTCTGTCGGTGACGATCAAAGCACTCTCATTCGATTGTGAAACGATGATGCTTAAAAATCTACAGCTCCTTCTCGTAGCATCTCCACTTCCTGTGTAAGATCCTGTCTTTGTTGGTGGCATCCAAATGAAGAGAGCAAGAAATACATTAACCGACTTATAAGCAACTCCTTATCAGCTGGAGTTTTGCTAGGAATTATGACATGCTAATCCTGCTCTTAAGAAAGGTTAGCAAGAGGCTAGCACCACAATGGATTTTTTTTTTTTTCCTGAGGGAAATTTATTTCAGACAGAGTGACCACTGTGTCTGGTTCAGACACCAGCTAATGCTAATCTTCTTAGCTACGCTAATCTAATTGTCTAACCAATCCTGTGTGACTTTCCTTCGAGTGGAGGTCCTTATAAACGTTTGTCTTGCAGGTCATTCGTTCTCTACTTGGTGCTGACCTCAATTATTACTGAAAATTTCTAGAGAAAGGAAAAAAAAACAATTAAAAAATAAAGGATTAAGAAGAGAGAGTTATTTCATTAAACACAAAATGAAAGTCATTCATTCCTTTTGCTCTATGGAATTCGTTTGTCCGCCGCTCAGGATAAAAGATTTTTGAATCCTCACATTGAATTGTTTTGGACACTGAATTCTTTTAAAAAGGGCTTATAGAGTTCTCAAATCCGATTGGTCAGAAGATACTCACTCATTTTCTGTAGTTCTATATAGAAATATGTTACTGTTTCTATGGTAACAGCTAATTCACATTCACCTATATGATGGATGCTCCACATAAACAGATTAAAAATAATAGTTAGTGAAGTTTACAGTAGTATTTATGGTAGGAGTCTCCAGTGTCAGCGCTTGGTAAGAAACACAGATGAAGTTTTCTGCCATGTACAAGACAGAGGATTTTGTGCAGTTTGTGATTATTTTGGTAGCACACTGTTTTTTATGTCTAATAAATGAATTTCTAGAGAAATGAATAATAAAACTTCAGGGTTGTAACCCAGCATAATGACAGGTTATGCTTTATTCCTTATATAAGAATTTGTGAGGAATAAATCACTTCCTTGTATGCTGTTATAGAAAAATAACTAATGTTGGGGTTGTAACAGTAACAACAAGTGCAACAAGATCACGTTCCTATATTTTCCCGATTTTCCTATATCAGCATGACACAGTCTTTTTTTAACACCTTAGATAATTCTAGCTGGACGTTCTATTGTCTTTACACTGCCCTTTAAACCAGCTGCTGACAGGAAGCATCACCGCCTTCTCTGGGAACAGCATCGAGCAGAATAACCGGCTCTCCCGAGGCTGGTGCGGTCATCCGAGTGGACCCTCCTCACTGAGCTCGCTGACCTGCAGGCGAGTCGATCTACAGGGAGCGGTGCTGGATCAAAGCCAGGGAGATAGCGAAGGACCTCAGAACGATCATCTGAACAACTGACTCTTCTCTCTGGTGTGGTCAGGGAAGTGCGTCCAGTACCTGAAGAGATAGAATGAGGACGAACTTCTTCCCAGAGGCTAATCGGACCCTCAAAACTTAGAGCTAGAGCTTGGACATGTCTGAAACAAACTTCCACAATGTCAGCTTGATTTTACAGAGCATATATTACACAAAAACAATTTCACAAATCTGCACTTTATTTAAAATAGACTGTTTCTGTCGAGAATCTAAAAATCTAATGATATTTTTAGATTCTATTTGATATGTTTTATATATAATTTTTAGATTATATTTTATGTATTTAAAAAAAAATATTAATAAAGAAAAACTTTCCTACCTGAATACAAATAATATAGCATTTTAACTTATATTTAATATAATATTTTATTTTTATAAATTATATATTTATATATTTATAAATATATAATGATGTATATTTATATATTTTGCAATGACAAATTAAACAACAAATTGGACATTTTGGATGATCTATCAATCACTAAATTTAAGCCTAATTAAACAGATTTGTAGTGATTTCAGATTTTAGTATGTTATTTACAGATTTGCAGAGCCTGAAGTACCCGGGAAAGCTCGCCGAGAGCCGACGCATCGTTTTTCAGCCCCATTGTGCAAAATCTCTTTTGGTAATAAGCCCCGTGAAGTTGAATCTGCGGTCATGCCACCGTGTGACTAACCAGAACGACGAGACCCACTGATTCAGCATGACCCGCCACATTTGTTTTCCGTTCCCTGAAAAGGAAGAGTGCTTAATTTCTTCTCTGTCTAGTGGATATCTCAAGGGCTTTATTAATTTGCCAAGTGGGACCTGCATGCAAATACGGATCATCAGTGACAGACTTTGCTTAATAACTTCAAAGGGAAAGTCGGGAGGGGGAATAAGTAGCCCGGGAGCATGCGGGGGATAGAAAAGGAAAGGCCGTGCATATATACGAAGCTGATTTGCATATATGCTGATGAGAGGATGACTGAATTACTAAACAGTCTGGTTTCTGATAGCGGGCTAAGCCTTACAGCTTTGCTCTGAGGGAAGGGAAATCCTTATTCGTGTTGTACCGGGTCAAACACAGTGCACAGCCTTCTTCTTTTTTTTCCTTTGAAATGTTTTTTACTGTTTTTTTTTCTGTTTTTTTTCACTTATTCAGCTAAGGAGAAACAGCCTGGAGTGTCAGATATAGGAATTTTTCTAAAATAGAAAAATAGCATCCAGTGAGAAATAAAGAGAAATAAAAACAGCATGGTTAATACGCGTCGCACTTTTGATAAATAATCACCGTTTAATGTGCTGAGATCAATTTATTTCCTCAGTTCCAGTTCCAACTTGTGTCTGTGTAATTCCATGCATTCGGTTGACTGGATAACGGAATAAATGAGCAAGTGTTCCTAATAAAGTGGACGGGATGTGTAATATATACGGCGTGTATGCACGGTCATGCCAGTGCCTCATGAATACGTAATTCATATGTGCATTTATAAAACGGTTGATTTTTGCATATTAAATAATCTTTGAGTTGCTTTTGTTTGCTGTTTGCTTGATCCTCTGAATGTCACTGCATTCGCACGTGCTCACGTGAGGGGCTGCGTTTGAGTGTTTTCGACGTCTTTAAAAATAAATATGGGAAATGTAAGTGTTTTAAAGGTGTTTTCGTTGAGGGTTGGTCCGTTTAGCGAGGGTTTATTCAATTGAAATTTTATTTAATGTAAATTTAATGTACAAATTTTAGTTTATTCAATTTTTTCGGTTTATTTTTATTTACACTCTCATTGTGATTTCAACTGTTTAATGTATATTTTAATGTTTTTTTTCTTATACTTTCTTTCGCATTCTGCATTTTTACGAACAAAATCGCATATTAGTCTAATAATCATATGTATAAACATTCGAGTGATAATTTAAGTAATAAGTGATGATGTGAAACCTGAACCTGCGTACTGTAAAAAAAAAACGTGTATTGATTATTAATAATTATAGTTAAATGAATATGAAATTGAATTCAGATTTTAATGAATTCTGCGTACAAACAGATCACATGTGGAAAGTGCAGGAAGCATGAAATCAAATGAATATAAACGAGTCATGTTTTTTAAAAAAAATGCAAAAAAATCACAGGCAAAATGAATGAATTGGGAAAACGGAATCATCTAAAAATCTAGGAATGGTGTGAGAGATTCTGGAAAAAATGGTTCTGTCATTTCTGCAAATTCTACTGGTTTTATTGAGTCTGCCAGTTCTGCAAATTCTATTGATTCTGCCAGATCTGCAAATTCTACTGGTTCTATTGGTTCTGCCAGTTCTGAAAGTTCTACTGGTTCTTCAAGTCCTGCAAATTCTAATGGTTTTGCCAGTTCTCCAGTTCTGCAAATTCTACTTTTTCTACTGGATCTGCCAGTTCTGCAAATTCTATTGGTTCTGCCAGTTCTGCAAATTCTACTGGTACTGATGGTTCTGCCAGTTCTGCAAATTGTGTTGGTTTTGCCAGTTCTGAAAATTCTGCTGATTCTATTGGTTCTGTCAGTTCTGTAACTTCTACTGTTTTTTTTTTGGTTATGTCGGTTCTGCAAATTTTACTGGTTCTGCCAGTTCTGCAAATTCTACTGGTACTGATGGTTCTGCCAGTTCTGCAAATTGTGTTGGTTTTGCCAGTTCTGCAAATTCTGCTGATTCTATTGGTTCTGTCAGTTCTGTAACTTCTACTGTTTTTTTTTTGGTTATGTCGGTTCTGCAAATTCTACTGGTTCTGCCAGTTCTGCAAATTCTGCTGATTCTATTGGTTCTGTCAGTTCTGCAAGTTTTGCTGAATCTGAAAGTTCTACAAATTCTACTGGTTCTATTGGTTCTGCAAATTCTGCTGGTCCTATTGGTTCTACCAGTTCTGCAAATTCTACTGGTTCTGCCAATTCTGCAAGTTCTACTGTTTCTATTGGTTCTGCAAATTCTACTGGTTCTGCCAGTTCTGCAAAAACTACTGGTTCTGATGGTTCTGGCAGTTCTGCAAATTCTACTGGTTCTGATGGTTCTGCCAGTTCTGCAAATTCTACTGGTTCTATTGGTTCTGCCAGTTCTGAAAGTTCTACTGGTTCTTCAAGTCCTGCAAATTCTAATGGTTTTGCCAGTTCTCCAGTTCTGCAAATTCTACTTTTTCTACTGGATCTGCCAGTTCTGCAAATTCTATTGGTTCTGCCAGTTCTGCAAATTCTACTGGTACTGATGGTTCTGCCAGTTCTGCAAATTGTGTTGGTTTTGCCAGTTCTGAAAATTCTGCTGATTCTATTGGTTCTGTCAGTTCTGTAACTTCTACTGTTTTTTTTTTGGTTATGTCGGTTCTGCAAATTCTACTGGTTCTGCCAGTTCTGCAAATTCTACTGGTACTGATGGTTCTGCCAGTTCTGCAAATTGTGTTGGTTTTGCCAGTTCTGCAAATTCTGCTGATTCTATTGGTTCTGTCAGTTCTGTAACTTCTACTGTTTTTTTTTTGGTTATGTCGGTTCTGCAAATTTTACTGGTTCTGCCAGTTCTGCAAATTCTACTGGTTCTATTGGTTCTGCCAGTTCTGCAAGTTTTGCTGGATCTGAAAGTTCTACAAATTCTACTGGTTCTATTGGTTCTGCCAGTTCTGCAAATTCTGCTGGTCCTATTGGTTCTACCAGTTCTGCAAATTCTACTGGTTCTGCCAATTCTGCAAATTCTACTGGTTCTGCCAATTCTGCAAAAACTACTGGTTCTGATGGTTCTGGCAGTTCTGCAAATTCTACTGGTTCTGATGGTTCTGCCAGTTCTGCAAATTCTACTGGTTCTGATGGTTCTGCCAGTCCTGCTAGTCCAGCAGATTTTGCAAGTTCAGATTTTTTTGCAGGTTCCCCCAGTTTTGCAAGTTCTGGTGGTTCTTTCAGTTCTGCCAGTTCTGCAACGGAAGTGAGTAATCGCAGTGTTTCCAGCTTCGTACTCAGATCAATTACGACACACAGACGAGAGAGGTTTGCTGGCCCAGATGATATGATGGTCCAGCATGGCCTCAGGGAGAAACACAGACAGCTGAAAATTGGAAGTGGGACACCGTGGATGCCAGTGGCATGTTCCTGTGTTCCATTATCATGGTGGGGACATGGGTGAGGATGATGCTGATGATGACGACGACGATGCTGATGATGATGAAGGATACACACACTGATCCACAAGTCATTGCGAGACCACTGATGGCAGTGTTTGAACTTTATTCGCACTCCTTGGTGCATACAGAAGAGTATTGCTCTTTGAAAAAGTACAGAAAGAACATTTTTATATTTATGTTTTTTTTATCCTTATGTACAAGTGAATGACTCACATCCATCCCTTTATCTCTCTCTGTTCTACAGACGCTGTCCAGATTAACACCTTATTGCAACAACCCTGATGATGCACAAGAAAATACCCTGCATTCGATCCGATCGCTAAATAATTAAAACTGATCTAATTTATCGTTATAAACCCGTTAAGACGCATAAATCACCCATTATTATAATTATTATAAAATTAAATAATACATCTTAAATCTCCAAGACAGTACGAGTGATTATGTCCATATGAAGGTATGTGTAACCCCACCCCCAAAACCTATTCTTTTACAAATTCAATATTTGTGCAAACGTGATATTATTTATTATGATCAATTATTTAACACTCATATTAATTACCACATTCCTGCACTTATTGGTAAAATACGGACTCTCGTATCACACTGTGGTCCGAATTAGAGTTTAATAAGTGAAATATTCTGTAGCGGCACAAATCGAGGAACATTTCATTCCTCGTTTCACTTCGAGGGAACGTTCTAGTCGGGCAGTTTCCTATTCTTTTAAATCAGCAGACAGAAACTGAAGCTCGTTCAGCGCAATCAGTGACAGGCTGAAAAAAAAAAAAGAACGTCACAAACGACCTTTAAGTGGCTGATATTCGCATAATTAATTAGTCTATGAAAAAGCCAAAGATATCAGTGTCAAAGGAGTGCAGAATGTATTTTTTTTACACGGTTTATAAAGTATTTAAAAAGCAAGCATACAACAATAACAACAGCAAAAAAAAAAAATAAAGAATTCCCTCCTAGCCTTCTATTGACATTTTGTTTTGTGGACATTTAATGACATAATACTTTTATTTCCTTTGTTATGCAAATTGGGACTAATTTTGTGGCTAATTTAATCATCAGTGTCAGTTTATCATATTTCCCCATGTGATCTTAGCATCTTTGCTAAGAAACCAGATAACTCTTCTTAGATTCTAGCTTATATGCTTATGGTTGTTTTTTTTGTTTTTTTTTTGTATCATCAATGCTATGGTTGTGAAGTGCTCTTTTTCTCATCTATACATAAAAAAAAATCTTCCTTTATATACACCAATATTGAAATTATCCGCGGTCTTTAAGGCAGGCCATCCATCCATTTACAGAAAGAAGAAACAAACAAACAAAAAAAAGTGTAAGAGATTATTGTAGGAAGAATGCAGGGATTTTCCTGTAAAAAAAAAAAAATTATAAAAAATAAATAAATAAAAATAAATAAAAAAAAGAAAGGAAAAAAGAAATCCAGTGCCATGGTTGAAATCCTCGAGTTTCGAGTCCTCTTGAAGTTCTCTTTCTAAAGGAGAGTCTTTAAGAGTTCGTAACACACGACCCGAACACACACATCAGATGATTATGTACTTATATTGACACAGCAGGCGATTATACGTGCACCGACGGCACGCTCTGGTTTAACACCTGCACTCGCATCACCTGGACGCTGGTCATGATCTTCTTCTGATGACCCATCAGCGTAACCCCCAGCTTCTGGATGTCACTGTGAGGAGATCAGGACAGAGAATCTAAATTATCAAAGGATTTAGAGTTTTTAAACTAAAAAAAAAAAAGATCAATAATTAAATCGAATAAACTATTATGATCATAAGAGCGCTATAATGCATCATAAGATGTCATAACCGTGACATAAACCGGTTATACAGCTTCACGAATTGCTGATAGTTACCTTCGGTGGCATGTGATGTTAACTGTAATGACAGCTGACAAAAATGTTATTAAAGTTATTATATGTCACACACGACATAGTTAGAAATGTTTTGTAACTGAGGTTATATGCACTTTATAAATGCTGTTATAGGAAAGAGCTCTAACACCACAAGTGCTTACTGTCTTCTTATAAAATTTTTCTTTTTCATTTCTGAGTAAATAACAACAATTCGTTTTAAATCGATTTATCTTTATTGTATTTGGATGCTATGACCGTCCGCGTACACATCATCGTCCGTAATACATAATCATTTTTTTCTCTCTTTAATTATAACAGCATGTATAATGCTTTATGAATGCATCATAAGATAAGCTAAATGTAATCATTGTTCATTTCAGGAAAACGTATAACGTTTGAAAGAACAAATTGCAACCAATAAAAGCATCTTAAACCCTACATAGAAATGACTTATGTCATGTGTGTGTATTTATTTATAATGTGATGTATACAGGATTTGTGTGATTGTGCTATTTTTCTCTCATTATTTCAGTTCTGCTTTAAGCATGTTGAAAAATAACCCTGCAGCTTAGCTGTTACTATGGAAACAGTAAGGTCTTAATAAAGCGCAGTAATATAAACATCGTAATAAAAATGTCTTTTATCATTAATTATAACGAGATTGAATCTTAAACCTAGTTTAATAACACGCTAAGTCAAAGTCTTCATGTGCATTATATTGTATATATATCTGCTGTAACTGTAATCTAGCTAGGATTAACAGGCTAAACCGTCATGATGAATATGCAATATTATAAAATATACAACAGTTATTGTATAAAATAAACAATAGGTGTATTTTGTTGACTGTAAAATCTAAGAAACCCGTTCTTAGTCCACTCCTTGGTCATGTCTATGCAATAACATATTCCTTTTAGCCTCTTAGGTTATTCTTTTAGATGTTTATAATCATCAGCCTATTTTTTCTATCTCTCTTGAAGCTAACAGGATTAATATATACAAAAAAATGAAAGCATAAAAGCACAAGCTCCTCTGAACTGAAGGCTGGGAGGAAAACGTAAAGTTACAGCTTTACCTCCGCCTTTTAACTGTATGTTATTATTTTTAGCACGATCTTTTTCTCTTCATTAATATGCAAATATTTCCAGTTTATTTATTTTTTTTCTATTTTTCCCCCTCCCAACGTTAAAACCAGCTGGATGAAACTCCACGAGACTGTTTCAACATATTTTTTTTTCTTAAAGCTTGACCTTCTTGTGAACTCTTGAAGAAATCATAAATAAATTCTTTCTGATCTTTCATCCATCATGCGATTTGGAGCACAGGGAGAATTTCTCGTGTGTTGAGTTCAGGCTGAAAATAAATCTTTGTTGCCATGACAGCTTATATAACGTGATTCCCCCCAAAAAAATTATTATACTTAATTTATTTATTACTGTAATAATACACTCTAATGATCAATATTCATATGCACTACGAACACATTCATAACATATTAGAAGACATTCATATGCACTACGAACACATTCATAACATGTTAGAACACAGTCATATGCACTACAGACACATTCATAACATGTTAGAACACATTCATATGCACTACGAACACATTCATAACATGTTAGAACACATTCATATGCACTACGAACACATTCATAACATGTTAGAACACAGTCATATACACTACAAACACATTAATAACATGTTAGAACACATTCATATGCACTACGAACACATTCATAATGTTAGAACACATTCATATGCACTACGAACACATTCATAACGTTAGAACACATTCATATGCACTACGAACACATTCATAATGTTAGAACACATTCATATGCACTACGAACACATTCATAACATGTTAGAACACAGTCATATGCACTACAGACACATTCATAACATGTTAGAACACATTCATATGCACTACGAACACATTCATAACATGTTAGAACACAGTCATATACACTACAAACACATTAATAACATGTTAGAACACATTCATATGCACTACGAACACATTCATAACATGTTAGAACACATTCATATGCACTACGGACACATTCATAACATGTTAGAACACATTCATATGCACTACAAACACATTCATAATGTTAGAACACATTCATATGCACTACGAACACATTCATAACATGTTAGAACACAGTCATATGCACTACAGACACATTCATAACATGTTAGAACACATTCATATGCACTACGAACACATTCATAACATGTTAGAACACAGTCATATACACTACAAACACATTAATAACATGTTAGAACACATTCATATGCACTACGAACACATTCATAACATGTTAGAACACATTCATATGCACTACGGACACATTCATAACATGTTAGAACACAGTCATATACACTACAAACACATTAATAACATGTTAGAACACATTCATATGCACTACGAACACATTCATAACATGTTAGAACACATTCATATGCACTACGAACACATTCATAACATGTTAGAACGCATTCATATGCACTGCGAACACATTCATAACATGTTAGAACACATTCATATGCACTACGAACACATTCATAACATGTTAGAACACATTCATATGCACTACGAACACATTCATAACATGTTAGAACACATTCATATGCACTACGAACACATTCATATGCACTACGAACACATTCATATGCACTACGAACACATTCATAACATGTTAGAACACATTCATATGCACTACAAACACATTCATAACATGTTAGAACACATTCATATGCACTATGAACACATTCATAACGTTAGAACACATTCATATGCACTACGAACACATTCATAACATGTTAGAACACATTGATATGCACTACGAACACATTCATAACATGTTAGAACGCATTCATATGCACTACGAACACATGCATTCATGAATACATTCATAACATGTTGTCATGCATTCATATACATTTTGAACACATTATGAATACATTATGCTTCACGATTACATTCATAACATGTTATAAGGCATTTCTAAAGCATTATACACATTGGGTCATTATTTATGAAAATGCCTTACATTTTATAGCATTGTTATTAACGTATTTATAAAGAGTTAACAGAATATATTTAATGTATTGGTTCTAATGCATCATAACACCCAAGAATTTCAGGGCCAGCTTACTCAGTGCGTTACATTAAGCCATAGATATAAAGTTCTTGAAGAGGTTTTTAAAGTTGTATAGTTATATACACTTTCTGTGAAGGCCATATGTAAAATCACCTATGAACATATTCATTTCCTGTTATAATCCATTCATAAGGCACTTTTCACACTGTTAGAATGATTTCTGAAAACGAATTACAATTCATAGCAATGTCTATGATGCATTTTTACATTGTTAACAGAATGCATTATTAGCACTGTTTATAACACGTTATATAAATACCAAAGGAATTCAGTCCCAGTGTTATAACTGCTTGGTTTCTTTGGTAATGATGTTATAATGCGTCATCGCCACTACTTATAATTCATTCAATTCTAAGTCACTTATTATAATCCATTCATTCATAAAGCATAATAAACAGTGCTACAAAGTGTAATGTAGTGTTACAAAAGAAATACTTATAGAATATGTATAACACCTCATGAATGCTTTATAATATAGTGTAATCATAGTTCATTATTACCAAGTGTTATCAAAAATGTCAAGCTGGCTCTATAATAAACTATGAAAATGTATTATTCTTTCTAGGTACATATTTTAATATGCATTATGACTCATGATAGTGTTCATAACTTGCATATATAATGCTAATATGATAATGCATAATAAGATAGTTTTAAAGTGTAATTCCTGGTAATTATAACAGCCTTATAAATGCATTATAAAATAATATGATTGTGATGATTGTTCATTACAGGAAAAATAGAAATATGTTTTTGAATAGCAAATTGCGACGAATAAAAGTGTCCTAAACCCTACATAGAAATGACTTATGCTTATTTATTACAATTCATCATGCATTTAAATACATTTATAATGTCATGTATACAGGGTTGGTGTGATGTGTTACTCATCTGCTTCAGCATATAGAAAAATAATAATAATCATTTTTTAGAAGCCCGGCATTGTGGAGGTCGCCGTGTTTATATATACAGCATATGTAGCATTATAACTTACTGTTGATTCATGCTCATCACATGACCGAGTGTGTGATAGCCTCCTGCCGCAAAGTGGTTTTTGTAGCGGCCCATCTTGATGGTGTCCAACCAGTCGTTCACCGATCTGCAGGTTGTGAAATCAGGAATGCTTCTGTTCATCAATGGGCTGTTCAGTCTGTGTGTGTGTGAGAGAGAGAGAGAGAGAGAGAGAGAGAGAGAGAGAGAGAGAGAGAGAGAGAGAGAGAGAAGTACGGAATGAGGGAAGGCTTTCAAATGCAACCAGCTCAGGCAGAAAATCAATACAAGATGAAATGATGGAGAAGTGCAGGAGGTAAGGCCTGATTGTGAAGAAAAGAGAGAGAGAGAGAGAGAGAGAGAGAGAGAGAGGGGAGAGAGAGAGAGAGAGAGAGAGAGAGAGGGGAAAGAGAGAGAGAGAGAGAGAGAGAGAGAGAGAGAGAGAGAGAGAGAGAGAGAGAGAGAGAGAAAAGGCTGGTTTTGGGTAGATTAATGTAGGGATGAAATCCTCCTGCGTCGTCACTTTGCTCCCCATCATGATATGCGTCGCCGACCCTTTGGCGCATGAGCAATTTATACAAGTCCTATTGCAGGACGCATGGCTCTGGCTCAAACCCTCTATGAGTCTTTTGATTCGGTGTGGATCAATGTCAATATAGAGCAGAGCCCCTTTTACTTAACACAGAACACATCTATTTGAGACGGGCTTATTGGAAAATGTACACTCGGTGTCTGAGACCCCTCCCTCCCTCCCTCTCACCCTCCACCCACCTTTCACCCCCCCCCTTTCTTAAGACAAGTCGGGTTATTCCCAGGCACGGAGGAGAAAACTTTCTCGCCGCAACTTTGTGTGCCTTTAATAATGGATCATATCTGTCACAAACAGAGCGCATTTGTTGAGCAAATCCCTGCAAGAAAAAAAAGGCTGTGTATCGATTGCCGGCTTTCTACCTGCACAATGTTTCCATTGACTTGAGGTTCTCTGGGTTGCGGATAAGCTTGTCCAGCACCGTGACAATCTGGCAGAACCTGGGCCTTTCGCTGCGCTCCTTCTGCCAGCAGTCCAGCATGAGTGTGTGGAGAGCGGCGGGGCAGCCCATCGGTGCTGGAAGCCTGTAGCCTTCTTCTACTGACTTTATGACCTGCACACATAAACAGCAAGACACTAGAACCCTTATATTCTCAGCTTATAACATGTTCATAATCCATTCGTAGATGCCTAATCCTCTTTAATTCAAAAATAAATTGATTTTATTCCCTTCACATACAAACAAAGACACAATATTGGACTTTTGTTCTCATTTTGGTGATGCCTTATAATAACCTCAGCTTATAACATGTTCATGAGCCATTCATAGATGCCATTTCCCCTTCACATCAGAAATATACTGAGTTTATCACCTACACACAGAACCAAATACACAATAGTGCACTTATGCTCTCATTTTGGTGATGCTTTATAAAAGCCTGAGCATATAACATACTCATAAGCCATTCATAGATGCCTAATCCTCTTTTAATCCTAAATTAATTGATTTCATTCCCTTCACACACAAACAAAGACACGATATTGGACTTTTGTTCTCATTTTGGTGATGCTTTATAATAACAACCTCAGCTTAGGACATGTTCCTAAGTCATTCATAAATGCCTAATCCTCTTTAATTCACAAGTTGATTTATTTTATTCCCTTCACACACTAACAAAGACACATTAGTGCACTGATGTTCTAATTTTGGTGATGCTTTATAAAAACCTGAGCTTATAACATGCTCATAAGCAATTCATAGACACCTATTCCTCTTCAAATCATAAATAAACTGATTTCATTAGCTACACACAAAAACAAATACACACTAGTGCACTTTTGCTCTCCTTTTGGTGATGGTTTATACAAACCTTCACTTATAACATGCTCATAAGTTATTTACAGATGCCTAATCCTCTTTAGTTCATAAATAAATTAATTGTATTCCCTTCACACACTAACAAACACACACTAGTGCACAATTTGTTGATGCATTAGAATAACCTCAGCTTATAACATGTTCACAAGCCATTCATAAATGCCTAATACTCTTTAAACCATAAATAAACTGTCTTTCTTACTTGTACCCATTAACAAGACACATTAGTGCACTTCTGATTTTGTGTAGATTTTGTGTTATGTCTTATAAAAACTTTAGCTTATAACATGTTCAAAAGCCATTCATAGACGCCTATTCCTCTTGAAATCATCAACCTTTATTATCTACACACAGAAAAAAAGACACAATAGTGAACTTATGCTCTCATTTTGGTGATACTTTATCACTTCAGCTTATAAGCTGTTTATAAGCCATTCCTAGGTGCCTAGTCCTCTTTAATTAATAAATGAACTAATTCTATTCCCTTCACACACAATGATGCTTTATAATAACCTCAGCTTATAACATGTTCTTAAGCCATTTGTAGTCATAAAGAAACTGACTTTTACCTACACACACAAAGGAGCAACAGTGCACTTATGTTCTCATTTTGGTGACGCTTTATAATAAACTAAGCTTATAACATCTTCATAAGCCATTCATAAATGCCTAATCCTCTTTTATTTATAGCTTCATTGATTTTATTCCAAACAAATACACAGTAGTGCACTTAGGTTCTCACTTTGGTGATGCTTTATAATAACCTCAGCTTATAACATGTTCATAAGCCATTCATAGATGCTTAATCCTCTTTAAATCATATTTAAACTGACTTTATTACCCGACTGGATAACATTAGTGAATGCAGTAATTCTAACTCCTATCTTAGCCTTGTACCATGAATAAGGACAGGTCATGTACTCACATCTCTGTTGGTGAGGTTCCAGTACGGCCGCTCTCCGTAAGACATCACCTCCCACATCACCACTCCGTAACTCCACACGTCACTGGACGAGGAGAACTTACGGTATGCGATGGCCTCGGGGGCTGTCCAGCGGATCGGGATCTTTCCACCCTGCCATGCACAAGAAGCTGCTGTGTCATAAAGTGTCTTTAAACTCACTGAAATGGAGTGATAATCTGCTTCAGGTCATGTTTATAATGAACTGCAGTATGACCACTCTTATACGTTTATAAGGCATTATATGCATCAAATTATTTATGAAAACGCGTTACACATTACAGCTGATGTTATAATGCCTTACGAATTGCTAATTTGATCTATTATACTGTAAGTAGTGTTCATAACTCTTTACAACATCAGTAACAAAGAATCTGAGCTGATCTTGTTATAATGCATCATAAGACCTGATTTTTTTTTTAAAATCAGTGAATAAATTCATTATAACCTTTGCAATAACCTGTAATGCATTTTCTTTAAACAAAAACTATAACAATGTTTATAATGCTTTATGGATACATTTTATGAATGTGTTCATAGGCCACTGCGCCTACAGTACAGCTTCTGTAGAAAGTGTTGCCATAATACATACAACCAACTGTGTCACACATGCTAATGTCAGTAATAGCTTGCATTATAAACAGATTATGAGACTTTATACACTTTTTTAACTCACAGTGGTTGTGTAAGCTGCATCTGGGTCATCCTCCAGCACCCGCGACAGACCAAAGTCTGAAACCTTGCAGACCAGATTGCTGTTGACCAGGATGTTCCTCGCAGCAAGGTCCCGGTGGACGTAGCCGAGATCTGACAGATACGTCATGCCGGCAGCGATGCCTCGGAGGATCCCGACCAGCTGAATGATGCTGAACTTACCATCGTGTCTCTGTTAGGACAGAAATATCGAGGTGTCACGGAAACACCACTTCCGGCCCTATTTCCTGACTTGTCCTGATCGTGCGTGTGTCAATTATAGTCCCTTGTCCTGGATTTCCTAGTTTTCCCATCATCCCCTGTGTTCTAGTTTCGCAATACTGATCTTGGCTGTCAGGATTCTAACACTTAGCCTGTATGTATGCTGACTCATGCTATAGATACAGCTACGCTTAAGCACTAATTCACTTGTAACAGATGAAATAACATAATAATCATGCTAATAAAATAATTTGAACCATTTTTACCAGTATACTGGGGTTAAAGTCCACCAGCAGAATGGTGATATAAAACGAGTCTGTCGGCTTTCGGTGTGTTTTAGAGGTGTGTTTTTCCCTCTGTTGGATAACCTTACACAGAATTTTACTGCTTGAAGATGAAATTTCAGCTGCTTTCTAGATGAACAAGCACTCGGAGCATCTCAGAGAGCAGAAACGGGTTTGGTATCAACATTTACTTTGAAGATACAAACATTTGTGTGGGGAAAAAATAACCGATTTTGTTTTTCTGGAACTTTTCTATGAATATATCACCCCAAGTAGGCTAGAGAAAAACAGAAATCTTGCTGAAACACTACAAAGATCTGAGTGTCTACTTTCATATGAGCTTCATATTAACCACCACTGTGGAGCGGTTATTCTCCCTGTGTTATCTTCCCTCCGAATATAAAATCATTCCTACTCATTTCCATAATGACCGATCGGCAGCTCGTAATCATAGCTACTTCCTGTATGCACGGTTTTGGATCTTGTAAAGGACGTCGTAGAGCCACAGAGCAACTCGCGTCACTGGGCGCAGTCTGGAACACGACTTCATTGTGGAATAATTTGGATAAATGCAGAAGGTAATCTAAGAAAGTCTTTTTCATTAACCTTGTTTTGCTCTCTAAAGTGACTAATGTGCTTTTATAGTGCATCATGTCTCACAAATTAAGCACTGGGTCATATTTAACAGAGCTCAAATTATATAAAAGATTAAGGCTGTATTTACCTTATGGATGGATCAGGTTATCATTCGACATTTTTTCTACCAGCTTTAGAAAAATGTTGAAGATGAATTTTTTTTGACTATAAACTGTATGGTTCGGAAAACTACAGTCTTCCTTTGTATTTCCACTGCAATTATTCCATAAAAAGTCAAGCACTTTAAATAAAAGATAAATAAATACATTTTTTTTTAAAAATGGAGAAAACATTTAAAGATTTCATTCTGTGGATTTCGATATCTTTAGGCAGACCATCCGATCTTTACTGCACAGCATCTCCGTCCTCTTTGCTAATTAAAAATCTAAAAATTTCACATACAGAAGAAAAAAGTAATAGATGTTCATGTAAGAACGTATTTAAATTATGCACAGAATGTCAACTTATATATAAAATATATAAATGAGTAACAAAACGTAAGTAGGTAAATAATAGCTAATAATAAAAGTGAAACCTCGGCATATGAATGCCCTTACTTACAAATTTTCACCTTAAGAATTGAAATGTTGTGAAATGTACTTTCTTTACCAAATAATGTATTAAGGTAGAGACATAAACGTTTACACACCCTTAAGAATGAATCCAGAGAGCCGTTCTCCATGTACTCGGTGATGATCATCACAGGTTTACCTGATAGATAGACAGATAGACAGATAGATAGATAGAAAGATAGATAAATAGATAGATAGATAGATGGATGGACGGACGGACGGACGGACGGACGGACGGACGGACGGACGGACGGACGGACGGACGAGACAGACAGACAGATAGATAGATAGATAGATAGAAAGACAGATAGACAAATACATAGATACATAGACAGATAGATAGATAGATAGATAGATGGACGGACGGACGGACGGACGGACGGACGGACGGACGGACGGACGGACGGACGGACGGACGGACGGACGGACGGACAGACAGATAGATAGATAGATAGAAAGACAGATAGACAAATAGATAGATAGATAGACAGATAGATAGATAGATAGATAGATAGACAGACAGACAGAGACATAGATACATAGACAGACAGACAGACAGACAGACAGACAGATAGATAGATAGATAGATACATAGATAGATAGATAGATAGATAGATGGGAATAGATAGATAGATAGATAGATAGATAGACAGACAGACAGATAGATAGATAGATAGATAGATAGATAGACAGACAGACAGACAGATAGATAGACAGATAAACAGATACATAGATACATAGACAGACAGACAGACAGACAGACAGACAAAAATAGATAGATAGACAGACAGACAGATACATAGATACATAGACAGACAAAAATAGATAGATAGATAGATAGATAGATAGATAGATAGATAGATAGATAAAAAAACAGACAGACAGATAGATAGACAGACAGATAGATAGACAGACAGACAGACAGATAGATAGACAGATAAACATATACATAGATACATAGACAGACAGACAGACAGACAGACAGACAGACAGACAGACAAAAAATAGATAGATAGATAGATAGATAGATAGATAGATAGATAGATAGATAGATCACTTCATTTATTTCATATAACAATCCCAAAAGTTAATGAAATAATAGAAATATTCAGAATAATAAAAAAATGAGCATAAACATGTTCATTACAAAATAATAAAATATAATATTTGGTATTGTTATTGTTATATAATATATTATATCTATTGTCTGAGTCTGTTGTACTGTATAGTATTTACTCAATAAGACTTCTGATTAAATAAAAAAGACAATGTGTCAGAATAGTACAACTCAACATTTCTTTAAATTTACTCTTAAAGGGAACATTTATTATAATACACTAATATTTTATCTTGATGAGAACACTTACTTCGTGTCACTACTCCCTCCAGACGGATGACATTGGGATGGTCAAACTGGGCCATGATGCTGGCTTCGCTCAGAAAATCTCGCCTCTGTTTCTCAGTGTAGCCGACCTTCAGAGTCTTCAGGGCCACAGGGACGTCTCTCTTCCCGGGCAGCCGCATACGGCCGTAACACACTTCCCCGAACTCTCCTGTAGCATGGATAGTCACGCTGCTCTACTTTTATTCCAGACATTTGTCATTTATAACATCATTATAGATATGAGCCACAGCAGGGTCCAGAAGTCAGGCTCTTTATTCAGAGCAGTATTTTATTCATTTATTTACATTAATGATGAAAATCTAATACGCTTTCTTAAGTTATATTGAATAAATCTTTTTTTTTGTTAATAAAATAAAACAAATTGAAGATTGTAGCAACAGTAATGATTAATTAGGTAACCAAATGAAAAAAATAAAAAAAAGAAGAAAAAAGTTAAACTGTAAATTGTAATAAAGAAAAATCGAAATAAAAAACTTTATCCTGTGTATAAAAATGAAAAGAGATATAATGATATTTTGTTCATTATTAATATCCATTTGCAATAATATCTGTGAAAGCCAAACTAAATGAACACTAAATAAACAAACAAACAAATAAATAAATAAATAAATAAATGTAATTTCTTCTTTTATTTTGCCCTAAGGGTATGTAAAATTTTGCATTAAACTGTACGCCGTGGAAGAATAAATTCATTTCCATATTTTTTAATTTAATACTTCAGAGACTTCTCAAACAGCTTAAATGTATTTGTTTCTATTTTAAATAAGATATAATGAAAAAATGCTTATGGTATCTGATCTAAAGTATTAGTTTGTGATAAAAGATAGTGGACTCTGACTTTTTGGACCCGGCTGAACTTAGTGAACTTAATCATACAGAACAGGGTTATTAGGAGCGACGGATCACAGAAGATTCCGTATTATCTGTCTGGTAATGCGTCTGATTAGCACATTAGCATTCACATCACACTCACAGGGCTGAAAAATGGTGACGGTAAATCTCAGTATGCATTTATTGTCACAATCCAAACATACCTGACCCAATAATTTTCTCAATTTTGATCCGGGAAGCTTCAATTTCTCTGGCAAACTCGTGGACAGCCTGGCATGGGTCCTCGTATGTGTGGGGATCAATATAAAATCTGGCTTCTGGAAATGATACTAGAATAAACAGAATTAGCATTTGGTCACATATTGCAGGATGAAAGCAGTTTTCAATCACAGTAATAATCACTGGAGAGTCCAGGGAGCAGCCGGGGCTGAATATTAGCTTCTCAACCCAAATTTGTTGAAATTCTTTCTTTATTTATTTTATTATTATTATTGTTGTTTGTTTATTTTATGCTTGTTTTTACCATGGCCATTCTGGTAATGCATCTTTTCTTCGTCAGAATCCTGGAAAGCCTTGCTGTATCCGCAATGTCTGGAGAAAAAGTAAAGAAAAAATTGTCATTGTGTCATCTCTCGCCATGTGTCATGTATTTCATGCTAGGAAACATTTATGTCATATGGAAATAAAATATTAACCTCCTCTTGCACTAGTTAATATGTCGATACTGTATTAAAAGTGCTTGAGAAATTATTCATGCCCAAACAAGTGATTCATTTCTGTCACATTTCTGATGTTTGAGATAGGAAACATGCTTATTTGCATTATTTAGTCTATAAAATGATCGTTAGATGTAAACGTGAATGGAATTCTATGAAAACTTACTAATTATTAAGTTAATATTCAAGAGCTTAGTCCTACTGGGAGATTGTTGTGAGGTTAAATGAAGAGCTAATAGATCAAAGTTGAAATAATGAGATATTAAGTAAAAAAAAAAAGTCAAAATACTGAGATAGACTCTCTAAATGATGCATAATATATTCAAATAAATAAGATGGTGTTAGATTTTGTAAATAAATATTCAAATTAAATATAAAAAATATTAAAAGAAATATTAAATATTAAAATAATGAGCTGATAACAAAACAATGGTGTTATATCTCGAAATAACAAGATAACTCGAAATAAGAATCTAATATCTTGAAATAATGAGAATGAGATAAGAACATATTGACTAAAAATTACTTTCATACATTAGAAATAATAACGTAATATCTGGAAATAGAACTGAGTAGAAATAATAAGAGCTGGTAACTAAATTGCAAGGTAATAATGTGGAATTAACTTAGTTAATAACTTACAAATTAAAAGGAGTTTTCAAAATATCTTGAGATAATTGGTTATTGTTGGCTAGAATGACAATATCTTGAAAAGTTATGAACTAAAATAGAGACATTAAGTAAAAAGTAATGATGTAATATCCTGCAACAATAACAACACATTTTAGACTTAAGTAATGAAGTAAAAAAATAACCATTAATGAAAGAATGAGATAATATCTTGCCATAGCGAGTTATTAAGTCAAAATCTGAGATATTTTATCCAGAGATAATAATCAGATAACTGAAATGTTTTTAAAACCTAGGTATTAAACTGATAACATAATGAGAAAATAATGACAATGTCATGAAATAATGAGATAATAACAAGACAGTCGCAAGGAATGAAGTTACTAACTCAAAACAATGATGTAATATCTTAAAATAATAACAAAATAGTTTAAGGTTAAGCAATGATGTAAATATAAACACTAAAGTAAATAACGAGAGGATATTTTGAAATAAGGAGTTGATACATCAAAAGCTGAGATACTTTGTTTAGAATAATGAGAAATGAGATGATCTCAGAAAATAATGAGATAATAGCAAGACAGTAGCAAGAAATCAAGTTATTAAGAATGAGATAATATCTTGACATGTCAAAATACAAGATACTTTGTTTAGAATAAGGAGATAACTGAAATTCTGCAATAGCATATTATGAGATAAGCTCATGAAACAATGAGATGATAAACTCAAAATAATGCAAATATCATGAAATGATGAGTTGAAATAATGAGATAATAACAAGATAGTAGCAAGAATACGTCAATATCTGAGCTATTTTGTTTAGAATAATGAGATAACTGAAATCTCGAAATAGGAAGGTATTACTGTACACTGATATTATGAGATAATCTCATGAAATAATGAGATAATAAACTCAAAATTATGACAATATCTTGAAACGATGAGTTGAAATAATGAGATAATAAAGAGATAGTACCAAGAAATGAGAAGTTATTAACTCAATATAGCAAGATATTAACTAGAAATGACATTTGAAATGAGGAGATAACTCAACATACTGGCATCATGTCTTGCTGAGATATTTAGTTAAAAATAATGAGATATTTAGTTTATAATAAGATATTCAGTCAAGATAACAACATAGAACTCAACACTTGACAATCACTACAGCTCATGCTGTAACAAATCAACCGATTTCCTACATTACATCCTAGTTCGAAAAAAAGGAAATTAGAAAAAGAAAAGGCAGACAATTCAAAGTACTCCTCTTGCCGTTTTCTGCAGATGAAAAGAGCCAAAAACGTGATGAGCCCCGAGACCAGCGCCATGGAGATCCAGATAATGGTCACGGTGTTGTAACGTAAAGGGGCTGGAAGAGGGAAAGAAAAAATAAAGTCATGCAAATACAGGGACACAAAAAGAAAGATAAAAAAAATCGCATCAGATGTACCATATGCAAATTATTAGCAAATGTTTTTTTTTTTTTTTTTTTTTAAAATAAAGTCAACCTCTCAACCGTTCCCTGATATTCAGCTGTCAATCATACTTCATCTCATGGCGATGAAAGGATCAAGCGTACCGTTCTGCTAAACCTCCCGAGAACACACGTGAGCCGAAGTTTTTTATTTTTTTCTGTGTGGGTCAGTTACATCAGATATCTGTTATGACCTCGCAATAACCAAAGAGATGATAAGAGCACACTCGGGATTCGGTGCAAGGTGACCCTGTAATAAAATCACCATCAATCCGATCCTGACGCTTCCTCACGCCCTTCTGTCCAACATGATGACTTATTGATGTTCCCGGTGTCGCTAGATCGGTACAGCTTTAGAATCCAGATCGGCAGAATAACTGTATCGCAGCAATAAATCCAGTGATAACATTCCCTCTCAGCGCAGCGGACTACAAGCACCAGACTATTAGCTTCTGCTTCGACTGCGGTGGAATTTAGGCCTAATTCTACATCAGTGCTATTGAATTCTACTGAATTCTATTCTGCTGTATTGTGCGGTTCTACTGTATTCTTTTAATAGATTCTTTTCTGTTTAATTCTATTGCGTTCTGCTGAGCTGTATAGCATTCCACTGTATTGTCTTCTATTGTGTTTTGTTGCTTTGATATTTTTTGGATTTCATTCCTGAATTTTGCATTCTATTCTACTGTATTCTAGTTTGTATATTTTTATTGTAGTGTATTATATTCTGTGGTGCTGTATTCTCTTGTACTGTATCCTGTTAATTGATTCTATTGTCTTCTATTAGGGCTATTGAATTCTCCTGAATTCTATTCTGCTCTATTGCGTGATTCTACTGTATTCATTTAATACATTCTAATCTATTTAATTCTATTAGTTTGCATTGTGTTGAGCTATATAGCATTCTTCCTGTTTTGCTTTATTCTATTCAATTGCTGTATTCTACTTTGTTGCTTTGTGTCTACTGTATTTCATTTTTTCATTTCACATTTTGCATTCTATTCTACTGTATTCTATTTTTATATTTTTATTGTCGTGTATTATATTGTGCGGTGTTCAATTCTCATTGATTGTATCGTTTTAATTGATTCTTTTGCCTTTAATTCTATTTAATTCTATAGTTTGTATTCTGTTGAGCTGTATAACATTCCACTGTACTGTGTTCTATTCTACTCTATACATTTCTGTTGTCTTCCATTCAATCTTATCTATATTATTCTACTGTATTTTGCTGTATTCTATTTTGTTGCTTTTTCATTTACTGTATTTCATTTTCGAATTTTGCATTCTATTCTACCGTATTCCATTTATTAAATAGTTCTACTGTAGTGTATTATATTGTGTGGTGTTGTATTCTCTTCTGTGGTATCCTTTTAATTGATTCTTTTGTATTCTATTTTCTTCAGTTCTATTAGTTTCTATCAGGGCTATTGAATTCTACTGAACTCTATTCTGTTGTATTGTGCGGTTCTACTGTATTCTTTTAATACATTCTAATCTATTAGTTTGTGTTCCATTGGGCTGTTGAGCCATTTAGCATTCTACTGTATTGTTCTGTTCTATTCAATTGCTGTATTCTATTTTTTTAAATATTTTTTATTGTGTATTATTATTACTTAGAGTATGATATTGTGTGGTGTATTCTTCTTCTGTATTCTCTGCATCCTTTTAATCGATTCTTTTGCCTTCAATTCTATTTAATTCTATTCATTTGTATTCTGTTGAGCTGTATAGCATTCCACTCTATTGTGTTCTATACTACTCTATCCATTTCTGTAGCCTTCTATTATATACTATATTATTGCACTGTATTTTGCTGTATGATATTTTGTTTCTTTTTTATTTACTGCATTTCATTTTTTTAATTTCATGTTTTGCATTCTATTCTACCATATTCCATTTTTCACAGATCTGTATTGTAGTGTATTATATTGTGTGGTGTTGTATTCTCTTCTGCTGTATCCTTTTAATCGATTCGGTTGTCTTCTATTCTATTTCATTCTATTAGAAATTTCTGAGTTCATTATAGACTTAGCACTAATTATAAAGACACTATAAAGATACTGTGTGTTTGGTTTGTCAGGTACTCACCTGGTTTTCCAGTCTGGATCTCCACGGAGGGGCTGAAGCGTCCACAGCCAGCCGACGTCCTGGCCCTGATCTGAAAGATGTAGCTGGTGCCAGGTTTGAGCCCAGACACTTTAGCGCTTGTGGTCTTTGACTTCAGTGTGGAATAGCTCTGCTGCTCCTTGTCCTGTGGGAACATTCCATGAAATTCCAATTCTTAGAACTTTCCCGGTCTGAACAGGTGGCCCATGGTAACAGGATGCTGTGATAATTCAGCCTGATCAATCTTTTATTAGATAAGCTATTTTTAAATCTTCAAATTGGTGCTAATGAAGATCCCAACTAAGATCCCAGGACACATTTTTGGTGTCCCAGAATCTTCCCACAAGAACAAGAGCCTTCTTATATTATGATCTTCAACCTCATAAGCAATTGCATGTAAATCTCATTTGCTCTCCGTGTGGTGCCGAACAGTGTTTGCTAATTCCCCCACACAGCTGAGATCCCTCTTGGCCCATTAGGCGGCAAAGCTCCCGGCTCGCTCTGCAATTAACCGCTCCCCAGTGCTTGGCATGGCTCACGCTGTTTGCCGTTCATTGTCACTTTCAATAATCAGACTAAATCGTGACAAACCGCCACTGGTTGGTAAATTCCATTCAATTAAATGAAGCCGCCATCGAGCCATGTGATTAAATTGCACGATCTGAGGCCGACCTCGCCCGTAAACAAACGTGACCCTTCTCTAATGGTTCACTTTTTTTGTAAAGCATTTTTTTTGTTTGGATTTGAATGAACATTTTTGCTCACCTTTTCATAATATTTAATATCATACTCCAGGATGACTCCATTGGGCTGCTCAGGTTCATGCCACAAGAGGGTGATGCTATTTGTGCTAGCGTTCTCTTGACGGATAGCCATCACCTGAGAGGGAGCTGGAAATACAGAAAATGTAGTCAAATTTCTTGTTGGAATTTTATTACACAACTCAAAATTAAAATTCTCCAATGCAGTCTTTAAGCTCTTCAAGTGTCTTAAAATATTCATTGGGTACTTTAGAGGGCTTATATTCCTAAAGGGTTCTACAGGGAACCTTCTCTGGTAGAAAAATACTGATGTCAATTTTACGTTACAACCACAAAGACACCTGAAGAACTTGCTGAAGATTTGAAGACCCTAGAGAAAGCAGGTTTTGTCAGTTACTCAACCCGTAACAAAAGTCTCCTACCTGCCTGATTTGTCGTAATGTTGACGGTGGTGTAAGGCAGCGGTTCCTTGCTCAAATGCGTCACTCCGTTCATCACCAGGATGCGGAAGGTGTAGTTAGTGTGGGCCGCCAGATTGACAACGTTCACACACGGTTCTGTCAGGCCCTTCTGCTGGGGGATGAACCTGACAGAGGTGACTCCTGTTCGTGACACCAATCCACTTCCACCTAAACCTCCTCCACTAGCAGCCGTTCCTCCACCGGCATTTCCTTGAGCGCCAACAGCAGCTCCTAATATTCCGTTGACGGACGTTCCCCCGACGTTGCAGTCCTCACATTGCCCTCCATCCTTCACACATTTCTGGCACTGCACGTCATAGGTGATATCCGCTCTGCCTCCTGTGTCCAGAGGGGTACTCCATTCCAGGTTAACCGTGGTCCCGTTTACAGATGAAATCACATTAACAGGGGCTGAGGGAGGTCCTGGAGGGACATAAGATCCAGATAGCTTTAATTACAGATTAATTGCAAGAGGATGAAGGAGGTAGAAGTTATCAGACTTGCAGATTAAAGTGTAATTTTAGACTTTTTTTTTTTCAAACAAAGCCCTCTTAGCTTTATTAGGGGTTCTAGATAGGCTATTTTCTACTCTTATAATTACTTGGACATGTCAGTGTTCCTACTTAAACTTAAAAGTAATCGTAAACAGCTTATATTGCAACATACTTGTGCAAGGAGCTCCAGAGGGGTCAGCAGGTGCCCGGAAATAGTTGGTGTCACAAGGGCAAGCCAGGGCAGCTCGGGTCTCTGAGTGACTGTGCAGAGAACATTTTGTGCAAAGCTGGCCTCCAGCAAAAGGTTTGTAGAAGCCCACTTCACAGGCTGGAAGAAGGTGAAAAATATGAGAAAGGTCATGTTACATCAACATTATTTGCTGTACAAATTCAATCAAGCGATGGTGATGCGGCTGGATTTACAGCTTCGGGTCACTGGTTCAATCCTGAACTTGGATTCCTGTCAGTTTTGCATTTCTCCCGGTGTATCTCACAGTTTCCTTTGGGTTCTCTAGATTCCTTCCTACTCCTAAAAACACTCTCTCAACTCTAAATTCCCCTTGAGGTCAATAAGGTAAACTGGCATCAAATCCGGAATGCTCTCCTACCTTGTTGCCAGAGTTTCCAGTATACAAAGCTTAGTATTAACTACAATCCTGACCAGAATAGAGCTTACTAAAGATAAATAAAAATATAATCGATAAACATGACTCTGTTCCTTGCTCTAACATTAAACCTTACCCTTCAGACCTACACTCTTTGGGGGAAAAAAAAACATTCCTCAGGAGTATTTCAGGATTCTGGCTTTCTACAGCGCCTTTACCCTATAAGCCATTTAAAAAGTTAAGCATCTGTAGTAGTTACTGGATGAAATACTTTAAGATAAGTAAGTGAACAAAACTCCCAAAAGGGTTAAAAGTTTTCATAAAAAAAAAAAAAAAAAGAGACCATGGTTGGTTCATACTGGCGTTTGGTTTGGAAATAATAGTGTTGTTGTTTGTTGACCAGTCAGTAACTAAACTGACCAAAGAACAACTTCAGATCCTTTCTGAGCTTAGGCATCACTGTAGTCAGCTGAGTTTAATGAGAGTGTAGCTGTCGACGCACCAAGCATACTGATAAGAGGAAAAAAGACACATGACTGAAGATACGTGAATTAGCAATTTAAACAATTTCAGGGTATTTTTTTCCCCCCTCTGGATCCATCGTCCCCCCAGGGAACCTGAAAGAATTCCTGATTGCGATATTTATCCCTGTCTGGTTTCTTCACTCGTTTCATCCCTTTAATCCTCTGCATACGATGCTGCTTTTCTTTTGTTCTTGAGTGGAAAAAGCAGGCCACGATAAGCATCAAGACTGCATGCTCATCAAGTGTGGACCCTTCTCACAGCTTTGAAGTTCTGACAGATTACCAGCAGCAACACAATCAGCAATGACAAACTTGCAAACAGGAACACACTCCTAAACAAGCAGTGTGCAGCGGATGGAGTGGAAAATCGTCTCTTTTTGATCCATGTGATCACGATACACTTTAGTGACAGTTCCGGGAAAAAGTGTAATGAATATATATAGTGTTGGATGGCTATGTTAATCCAGAGGTTATACTCATTTTGTATTAGGGTTGAGTCTTTTTTTTTTTGGTCTCTTTTTTCCCTCCATATCGGCATATTGTTTGGTTTGTCAGCACCTGTCAGTGGAAAGCGCCCACTGCAGGGGGGATTTGCATCACTATGAATTTTAATGAATATTTACAGCCATTGTGTGTTGACCTTGATATTTTTACTCTTGATATAAATGAATAAACGTGGTGGAAAAGTGTTTTTTTCCCCTCCATACTTGACATCTCCCGCATTAACTATGCATGGGATCTCTGAAAAGTGTATGGGCTCCAAGATTCTTGAATAAAACCAAAATCCAAACTGCGATTTCTGAGCTTTAACTTTTCCAGTGCTGCCCTGTTGCTCCATGTAATAAAGTCACATGCAATACAGACCAAGGCTTAGTCAAGCTTAGTCAAGGTTGTCTTTGAAAAAAAAAAGTTCACACTCTGGTCCGAGGCATGGAGCACATCCAATTTCAACAACTTGCTTCCATTGCATGGTCTCATGCTTGCAGATTTAAAAGAATTTTGAAAAGTTAAAGTGAAGGTGAAGGACAGGGTCCGGGGTCAAAACTGGATGAAACTTCAAGAAAAGCTGTTGGAATTTGTCATAACTAAAAATTGCTTGAGTTATTGGATGCACAAATGTTTCCTATGAGGAAAAAAGGTGCTTTATTGGTTGTGAGACCATCAAAAAGACATCTATGGTATTGTTTTTGGTGTATGGAGACGCCCTTATCCAGAGCAACTTGCATTTTTTATCTCATATTATACAAGGGAGGGTTAGGGCCTTTCTCAGGGGCCCAGCAGTGGCAGCTTGTTGGACGTGGGATTCAAACTCACAGCCTACCAAGCAGTAGTCCGACACCTTAACTACTAAGCTACCACTTGACAGTATTTACTAATAAAAAGTCATCAAGGTATACAGTATAATTATATAACGACAGAAATTGTACTGATTAGATTAAAGGCTTTCTTCATTCACACTTCATTTCCAAAACAAACCAAAGATACGCCCTTGAGGGACACCTCAGTGAAATGAAATGGTACGGTTTAATACATAAAGCTTTTGTGTCAATTGTCAGAGAAAAAAAGTGTGTTATATTTTGTGCAGTCATTTGTGGCGTCCACAGCATCGGTCAAAACACAGACCAACATCAGGTGAGCATCAGAACCAGAAAATGAACTTACTTCTGCTTTTTAACTCCTGTTGTTATGAGAAGTTTTAGACCTCGAACTCAAATGTTTTCAAAAGTCAAACCTAAAGTAATCCTCTGTCCTGACTACATGTGAGTAGGAACAAAAATTGAGCTCCTTTGCTCTGGTGCTTTTCCTCAGAAAACTACACTATTTCAATTGTTGGTCTCTGAATTTGACAAAATTCTACCTGAATTTTTTTTTTTTGCATAATTAGTGAAGGGATATGATATAACCCAACAGTTCATTTTTTTTTTAATTGAAATTTTTAAAAATAAAATCACGGTGAAATTAACAGCAGTGCGTTAGAAATCCAGACTTTCTTTATTAAAAATTAAAATGTTTTAATTATCTATAGTTTAGATGAAAAAAAGAACCTTGCAAGAAGAACACAAAAGAACACAATAGCTATCAATAACTAAAATAAAGTTGAATAAATTTGATAAAAATTGTCACACAAGATGAGTTTATATCCAAAAACTCATGGAGACGGATTTTTCCCCTTGAGTTCGATTGACCTTCTGCTGGACGTCTGGGTTTTTTTCCGACGTTTTGCAACTTATCGACTTCAACGATCTTTCGAATTTTACACCCGTCGTTTCCTTAACAGCCGAAATGTTTATATGATTGCTTTTTTGTTTTTTGTCTTGTCTTTTTTTTTGTTTTTTGTTTTTGTCTGCCTGTAGTGATCAGTTTTTGTTTATTTATTATTGTTTTTGTATATTTATTTATTTGTTTATTTTATCACTTTCTGTTTATTGACTCGTTGTTTATTAAAGTTCTCCACTAAGTCTATTACCTTGGATTGTAAATATAAATAAAGCATATTATTATTATTATTATTATTATTATTATTATTATTATTATTATTATTATTATGTGAAACAAAAAATAAGACACGAACGAAAGGCCGGAGCAACTGAGTGGTGAAATTCCCGACAATACAATAAATACAGAACGAATAATTAACAACGATCTAGAATAAAACTACAGCATGTTGCTCTTTGTAAATAATTTCTTTGTAAATCTTTTCTTCCACTTCAATATCCATTTAAACACAACTAAATACTCTTCAATATCCCAACATCTCATCAGGGACCAAACAACAGCTGCTAACAAGCTGGGAGGATTCGTCGAAGTGATAAATGATTCTGTCACAGAAATCATGGCTGGAAATGGATTACTTCATCACCGAGCCGCTGCGCACATGTCCTGTACGTGGTACGGATTTCCCTCTGTAGGGGTTAAGGCAAGGTTTCTATTTATTTATTTTTTTTTGTAGAAGTTTAGCTGGTTACGAGGTACGCTGCTTTCAGTAGCGATAAGCTGCGTCGCTTTTATCTGAAGAGCTAAGAAATGAAAGACGTGGTGATTGTGCTGTTCGCTAGTTATAGCAGCGATAAACTATCAGAGCTGTGTGTGTGAGAGCTATGTGTGAGAGCGCTGTCTGTGAGCTGTTTATGTGAGCTGTGTTTGTGAAAGCTGAATATGAGAGCTGTGTGTGAGAGCTGTGTGTGAGAGCGCTGTGTGTGAGCTGTGTTTGTGAAAGCTGACTATGAGAGCTGTGTGTGTGAGAGCCGTGTGTGTGAGAGCGCTGTGTGTGAGCTGTGTTTGTGAAAGCTGACTATGAGAGCTGTGTGTGTGAGAGCTGTGTGTGAGAGTGCTGTGTGTGAGCTGTTTATGTGAGCTGTGTTTGTGAAAGCTGAGTATGAGAGCTGTGTGTGTGAGAGCTGTGTGTGTGAGAGCGCTGTGTGTGAGAGAGCTGTGTGTGAGAGCACTGTCTGTGAGCTATTTATGTGAGTTGTGTTTGTGAAAGCTGAGAGTGAGGTGTGTGTGTGTGTGTGTGTGTGTGTATGTCTAAGTTGCATGCGTAAGCTGTGTGAACTGTGTGTGAAAGCTGTGTGTGAAATGGCTTTGTGTGTGAACTGTGTGTGAGAACAGTGTGCTTTTTATGAGAGCTGTGTGTGTGAAAGCTGTGTTTGAGGTATGTTTGTGAGAGCTGTGTTTGAGTTGCATCTGTAAACTGTGTGTGTGTAATAGATTTGTGTGAGAACTGTGTGTGAGACTTGTGTGTGTGTGTGCTCTGTGTGTGAGCTGTGTGTGGCGAGCTCTGTGTGTGAGCTGTGTGTGTCATAGCTTTGTCTGGGAACTGTGTGTGAGAGTTGTGTGTGTG
Source organism: Hemibagrus guttatus (assembly GCA_033459395.1). NCBI lineage: Eukaryota > Metazoa > Chordata > Actinopteri > Siluriformes > Bagridae > Hemibagrus > Hemibagrus guttatus. Next base: position 2,611,383 of record JAUCMX010000023.1, on the reverse strand, counting down.
TGAGCTCTGTGAGTGAGCTGTGTGTGTAATAGCTTTGTGTGTGAGCAGTTTATGTGAGCTGTGTGTGTATGTGTGAGTATTAGCTATGTGTGTGAAATATGTGTCAGCTCTGTTTGTCATAGCTGTGAGTGTGAGCCGTGTGTGTGAGAGCTGTGTGTGTGAGTTGTTTGTGAATTGCATGTGTAAGCTGTGTGTGAAATGTGTGTGGAAGCTGTGTGTGTGTGAGAGAGCTACAGTATGTGTGTGAGCTATGTGTGTGAAATGTGTGTGAGCAGTATGTGTAATAGCCGTGTGTGTGTGTGTGTGTGCGAGCTGTTTATGTGAGCTGTGTGTGTGTGTGTGTGTGTGAGTATTAGCTATGTGTGTGAAATATGTCAGCTCTGTTTGTCATAGCTGTGAGTGTGAGCCGTGTGTGTGAGAGCTGTGTGTGTGAGTTGTTTGTGAATTGCATATGTAAGCTGTGTGTGTAATAGCTTTGTGTGTGAACTGTGTGTGGAAGCTGTGTGTGTGTGAGAGAGCTACAGTATGTGTGTGAGCTATGTGTGTGAAATGTGTGTGAGCAGTGTGTGTAATAGCCGTGTGTGTGTGTGTGTGTGTGCGAGCTGTTTACGTGAGCTGTGTGTGTGTAATAGCTGTGTGTGTGAGCCGCGTGTGTGAGAACTATCAGTACACCGAGGCGTCTTTTAGCCGTGACATTATTAGAGGTTAGTGACATTTGCAGGCAGCCAATCTGTCTTCAGGCTGCAGGCCACACTGCAGCGATACTGATCATGACCAGCACCATCTGGATCCTGAACCTCCACAACACTGATACCATACACACACACACACACACACACACACACACACGCCCCCAAAGGGACGGAATCTCAAGATAGAGTGTGTGCAGTGGGCTGACGCTGAGAAAGAAATGAAAAGGAAGGAAAAAAGGATTTGTTTATAAATAATCAGATATCTGAGCTTCACAGCAGCCTCGCGAAATGCCAATCTGTTTAAAATGCGAGCGAAAATCTGGAGGAAAAATAAAAGCGAATGCAGCCGTGACCTTTCCATAATCATTAAATAACAAGACCTTTGATTAGAAATACTAACCGGTGGCATGTGGGTGCTGTGTGGGCAGCAAGCTTTCCTTTGGATGCTAGGATACATTTTACTCACGCTGGTGTTCATAGGCCTACGTGACACCTGCATAAGCTGTTCATGACGTGCTTCACTGATGTCTAGTTGACATAACAACAGAGCCAAGTAACGTAGAGCTTTGGTTGTCAAAGGCATTTTGAATTGTCTGTATATTATGGAAGAATTGCTATAAGCAGAGGTAGTTATAAAATGATAATGTCACCTTATAACACTTCATGACTTTTTTAAAGATATGTTTCGATATGTGTTTAGAAATGTTTAATATGATATTATTATAAAGTATATTAAGGTTATAACTTGCTGACATGAGGTTATGGCACTTATGGATATTAGTTTCTTATGCCATCTTATGACCAATGTTTAGAACATTCTTATGTAGTCTAATGCCACTTTTTGAAATACAGTTCTTATGACATCTCATGTGTCTTGTTTTTTTTTTTTAGTTATGACACTTCTCATTATCTTCTTATGTCATATTATGACACATATTAGGATCTTATGTCAGCTTATGACTGTTGTTGGCATAAGGTTCATATGTTATATTATGACCTATGTTTAAAACATTCTCATGCCATCTTAAGCCACTTTTTGACATACAGCTCTTATGACATCTTAAGTGACTTCTGGGTTCTTATGTCACCTTTAGACACTTGTTGTCATTGTCTTCTTATGTCATCTTATGTGACTTGTGGGTTCTTATGTTATCTTATAACACTTGTCATTATTTTCTCATGCCATCTTATGACACTTGCTGATATTAGGATCTCATGTCATCTTATGACTGTTGTTGACATAAGGTTTATATGTCATCTTATGACCTATGTCTAGAACATTCTAATGTCATCTGATGCCATGTTTTGACATACAGCTCTTATGACATCTTAAGTGACTTCTGGGTTCTTATGTCATCTTATGACACTTCTACTTAGTGTATAGTTCTTATGCCATTTTCTGGCTCTTGTCACATTAAGGTTCTTAAATCATTCCTGACACCTTTTGACACTGTTCTTATGACAGGACAGTCATTGACATAAGATCGCTATGCCAACTTATGACATTTGTTGCATTATTTTATTTTGTGTCATCATTCTCATGTATTAAAATAATTGTCTGATGTGAATTTATAACAAGATTCTTATATAGTCATGTGTTAACATGCTGGCATATGGTTATAAGTCATCTTAGGACACTTGTTGACATAAGGTTCTTATGTCATCTTATGAGAATTTCCATGCTGACTTGCAGTAATGCTGTTTTTATGGTTAGTACTTAACTTAAGCTGCTTTCACACAAAACCTTTTTGTCGAAAACTTTGTCAGACCTAAATAATAAAATTGCGTAATAAAACCCACACACTGTATCTCTGGTATGTAGCATTATACACAATGTCTATCACACTGCCTCGCTGATCCATTTATGTAAATGCCGTGTGATGTGTTATATGGGAGAAAATAACACCAATATAAGTTTATTACCATGTCAACTAGCAGCAAATTGTCCTTAAATCTGTGATCTTCAACTTTGTTTGGTGACAGAAGCACAAGTGAAGGAGGGGAATTGCCGATCAATTTGCGAAAGAAATGTGGTGTCTCGTTCTAACTGCTTGATAGATGGAGCCGAACCTGCCTAAATAGAGTGTGACCTTGAAGAGTCGTTAACTGTAGGAAGTGAAGCTGCTCGGTCCTTCAGCTGACAGTCAGAGTACTTGGGTTAGTGCACACGGTGGTGTGGATGCTATAAAAAGCCAATTCAGACTGTTATGTCAACCTTTTGATTGCCATTAGGACCTGGCAAAGTCAAGAAATAACTAAAGAAATGATTACACTGACAAAAAACCTGTGGTTGTGGCGCCGGTTTCTTTACACTTCAGAAAGACAAGGAGGAAACTCTCCAAGTTACAGATCTGCCCATTAGTGAGGACAGGTCTAACTGTGTCTTATGTCATGTCATCTTATGTCATGTTCCTGTGTCATCTTATAACATTTGTTGACACTTTCTGATGTAAGGTTCTTATGTCATCTTCTGCCCCTTGCTAAATTAAGGCTACTATGTCAATTTTAAGACACTTGTTGACATAAGGGTCTTATGTCATCTTATAACATTTGTTGACACTTTGTTATATGAGGCTCATATATCGCCTTATGCCACTTGTTAAAATCTGGTTACTATGTCAATTTTAGGACACTTAAGGTTTCTTATGTCACCATATGACATTTGTTGACCTAAGGTTCTTATGTCATTTCATAACTGAGTCTTAAAAACATTTGTACGTCTTCTTCTTTTGACGCCTGTTGACTAATGACACTTGTTGACATCTTGTGGTATTTTATCACACTTTTTTTCTGACAAGGTTCTTATGTCTGTTTATAACGCTTGTATTGTCATTCTTATGACTTGTGACATTAGGTTCTTATGTCATATTGTCACACATGCAGAAAAAAGGCTCTTATGCCATTTTTGTTATACATGCTCAAAACATTCTTGTGTCATCTTATGAAACATCTTGAATGTCATTTTTCTGACACTTCAGAAAGGTTCTTATGCCAGTTTATGAGTTTTGACAACATTCTTATGTCATCATCTTATGACACATGTTGATATAAGGTTCTTGCACTTTTCTGCCATTTGTTAAAATTACGTAAAGACATAGACACTTGTTGACAAAAGTGGGTCTTATGTCATCTTATGACATTTGTTGACATAAGGTTTTTATGTGATCTCATGTCACTTCAGGTTCTTATATCATATTATGACACTTGCAGAAAACGGCTCTTATGCCATTTTATGACACTTGTTCCAATATTCTTGTGTCATCTTATAAAGCATCTTGAATGTCATTTTATGACGCTTCAGAAAGGTTCTTATTGCCAGTTTATGAGTCTTGGCAGCATTCTTATGTCATCATCTTTTGACACATGTTGATATAAGGCTCTTGCAATTTTATGCCATTTGTTAAAATGAGGTTACTTTGTCAATTTTAAGAAAAGGTTCTTATGTCGGTTTATGAGTCTTGACAATGTTCTTATGTCATCTTCCGACATATGATAGTAGGTTCTAATGTCATCTTCCTGCACTTGTTGACATAAGGGTCTTATGTCATCTTATGCCATTTGTTGACATAAGGGTCTTGTCACCTTAAGTCATTTGTTGACATAAGGTTTTTATGTGATCTCATGACACTTAAAGTTCTTATGCCATATTATGACACTTGTTCCAACATTCTTGTGTCATCTTATGATACATCTTGAATGTCATTTTCTGACACTTGTGAAAAGGTTCTAATGGCAGTTTATGAGTCTTGACAGCACTTGTTGACAAAAGGTTTTTGTGTGACTATGACATTCGTGTAGAAGGGTCTTATGTCATCTTACGACATTTGTTGACATAAGGTTTTTATGCAATCTCATGCCACTTAAGGTTCTTATGTCACATTAAGAGACTTGCAGAAAAAAGGCTCATGTCATTTTCTGTCACTTGTTCATGACATGCTTCTGTCATCTGATGACACATCTTGAAAGTCATCTTATGACACGTGCTTCTTAAGCCGTCTTATGACACCTGACATTAGATTCTTGTCACTTTCAGATGTCTCAAGGTGTCTGTGGTGTCTATTCATCAATGAGGACAGCTCTAAATCTGAGTGCCTGTGAAGGAGAGAGGAGAATTATCACCTCAGCTACAGGAGAAGTGAATAAAACAGACCATATCTGAAATTTAATCAACTGCTCTGCAAACAGCCCCATATAACCTGCTCCAAATAAATGTATTTTCATGTTAACGGAGCCCATGAGTTAATACCATTCACTGTTGAGTGTTGTCATAAAAACCTAATACTGTGAGGTCATATATTATAGATTTAAACGTCTGGTGGATTTACAAACTGTCACAAAAGGGTGCTTGGACCCCGCACATCACTGCTATATGACATATATATTATGCAGTTATTCCTCATTCTTGTACGCTCATGTTTGGGCAAATGTGAGTATTCTGTAGGGCTCAAAGGCTTCACACAAGCTTTACGATCTGGGATTTTCTTCAGCAGGGATGATCGTAGCCTCTGATTCCTCTCTCTCTCTCTCTTTCTCTCTTTCTCTCTCTTGGCTGTTTGGCAGCAGGTCCATCCTGATGCTAATGAAGAAGTTTAATCTACCTGAACGCTCCCCCCATGGGCGTCCCATTTTAATTATGTTATTAAATGTCTCCCACCAGTGCTAATAGGCTGCATAGCAACACGTCACTTCTCTAAAGAGTCTTGCCGTGTGGAAAAAAAGGACTTGACTGCATCTATTAGAACCATCCCTGCCAATATCACTATTAGGAAAGAAAAATGCTGTGAAGTGGAGCAGACACACGATTAGTCTTTGCCCCAGTGGGCTCAAAGCAACTCAGTCCATTTATCTCCATTTATTGCCCACTTTTTTTTTTTTGACCTAACAGCTCAAATACACGGACTATACACAGGAGGATTTAATGACTTGTAATAACATGTTTATGTATAAAGAAGTTGAAATCAAATTTGTCGTGTTGAATAAATGAAGTTCTAGCGAGAGCTGTTAAATAATTCAATACGACGTGACGAAGCGGAGTGACTGTTACCGCACAGGAGCACGTCTCAGAGTTGTTTATTTCTCTAATACCACAGCAATAGGCTTTGTTCATTTACTATATAATTCTGTTTCAAGTTAACGTGGTGGGATGTTTACGAAGCAAAATCTCTATTATTGAGGGGTTTTTTTCTTGTAAAAAAATTAAAATTTACCGCTTTGCACCTGACTGTTAAAGTGTTGACACTGCAGATAGATAGATAGATAGATAGATAGATAGATAGATAGATAGATAGATAGATAGATAGATAGATAGATAGATAGATAAATAATAATAATAATCTGCTCCACTCAAATTTTGACACTTTCTTTGAGAAGGTTGGCTTTTTGGTTGTTTTTAGTCAAAACTAAAACCTCGTCTCTCATCCTCAGTTGAATCAGTAGGTTCAATGAATCATATTCAGTCTGTGTTGAGCTTCAATCTAAAAAAAATATCATTGGTTGTAAATATGACCACACAAACATATTACAAGATAACACAATATGATAAAGTGACAATTATTAGCTATTTTTATTACACAAGTCAGACTGTTTGTTTTCTGAAAGGATCAGGATACACATGTGAACAAACTGCTTGAGGAATCATTTAGATGACTCAACAAATGACTCCAAGCAGTGAAAAGACTGGAAGCTGTCATGTCTAGCACACATCAGCCACTGTTTTTGTTTCTGTACGATCAGATAAAACAAACGCATTCATGTTAATGAGCATTAAACAGACTGACAGATTCGCTGTCACCTATCCAGACTTGTCTAATTCATCTGCAAGGAAAAGAAAGGGAGGAAGGAATCTGTCTCTCCATGCCTGAGACAAAGAATGAGAAATAGTGATTCTATAATTATCACCAAAAAATTACTGAGAAAAAGAGTTTTGTCCTTTTTGTCCGTTTGGTTGTTGTTTTATTAGTAGCTTTACCGTAACTTCATCCACTTAACACTTGCATCTTTGCTTATCATAGTGGAAGAGGGGCGGAGCTACCAGGTTCTGAAGCTGGATGAGAAAAAAATCCAAGATGGCTGACAAGACTCCAGTGGACAAGACAAACATCTTCTAAATCAGTCTACGATGTTCGATTTATTTTTCAACAGTCTCATTCTTTTCACAATATAAAAACCGATTCATATGAATATTCTGACCCTGTGCATTAGACATTATTCAGATTATTCATATGGTGTTCATATGGTGTTCATAAAGCTCAGAGAAAACATTCTGCCTTCTTTCAATTCCTCGACTCAAACCAAACCGAAAGTCCCAAGAATCATTAAACCGTACCAAAGTTCCTGCCAAAATGCAGAAATCTTTCATCCAATCAGCCAGTTTTATTTGTGCCACACCATCATAATATTCATAATGTTTTGTTTGCGCAGCTTCTGGAGGCACTAAAATGTCCAATCTTTGCCAATTAAGGACAACAAGAACATTGTTATGTTAGAACTGAAACATCTCTTGCTTTTGTTAAAAGAGGAAATCGCTCACGATTGTAATCAGCAGTTTGTTTTATAGCTACGTAGACAACTACAGCCTGCAGCAATGGTGATAAATAGCCAAAAGTGCTTGGACCCCGATGATCGCTCTCTGATGCTGCTTTATTCAGCACTACCTATCTTTACTTAAGTAATTTTTTATTTTATTTTATTTTTTTTTTTTAAATTTAACACAGAAGTACTTCTTTTCCTTCAGTAAGATGGCTGCTCTCTCCACTTCTGATGTCCACTGAGTGATAAAATTGCCTTTCTAGTCCAGCTAATCACATGTTATTATTTCTGCAGTGTTTGACTTTCTACATCATGAAAGAAATTGGAAAAAAAAAAAAAATCCCCAGACATAAGTCATAATCTAGGTGACCAGACGACGGCTGACGTCTTCGCAGTCATTTCCCTTTAGTCCAAATCCTTTCTTCCAACCATCACAAAAAAAAATAAAAATCCACACGGCCAAACACAAGAGTCCATCGCAATAAATTATGAAACAGTAATGAAAAAGACTCCATTTTGAATGAACAATCGTGGAGGAGTTTTTTTGTTTTGGTCTGTCTGAGCTGTTATTGTGCAGACAATTCCTCATTGTACCTGGAGAACCGTGCGTGTGTGTGTGGGTGTGTGTGTGTGTGAGCGTCTGATTTGACTGACAAGACGAAGCTCCGTCTGGTTGAGATTCAATTCATTCCTTTATCAACTCCCCCCACCCCCATCTCTCATTTTCACCACTGTCACCCTCCGCCTCGACACCTCTACCGCCAGCCGACAGATTAAACCTGCGCTTCGGCACAATAGTGAAGTTGCACCACGGAGCTACGGTATTGTCAAGAAGAACTATCAGCATCTCTGTGTGGTCCTGATGCAATACGGTGACTAAAAATGCAGCGGGTTGCAATAAGAGTACGTTAAACAATAAACATTAATCAAATAGTTAAGTAATAGGTCTATTAGCCACTAATTACCAATTAGTCATGGCTAATTAGTAAATAATGAACAATGTGAAATGTAACTATAAATGGATAAAAAGTATTAAAGTATCCATTCATTTTGTAATAAATAGAATTATATATATTCTGCAATATATAGAATTGTTGGCAATTTGTTATATTATTTATTATATTGTTTATATTATATTATATTATATTATATTATATTATATTATATTATATTATATTATATTATACACCGATCAGGCATAACACTGTGAGCAGTGAGAGGTGAAGTGAATAAGACTGATGATCTCCTCATCATGGCACCTGTTAGTGGGTGGGATATATTTGGCAGCAAGTGAACATTTTGTCCTCAAAGTTGATGTGTTAGAAACAGGGAAAATGGACAAGAGTAAGGATTTGAGCGAGTTTGATGAAGGGACAAATTGTGATGGCTAGACCACTGGATCAGAACATCTCCAAAACTGCAGCTCTTGTGGGGTGTTCCCGGTCTGCAGTGGTCAGTATCTATCAAAAGTGGTCCAAGGAAGGAACAGTGGTGAACCGGAGACAGGGTCATGGACGGCCAAGGCTCACTGATGCACGTGGGGAGTGAAGGCTGGCCCGTGTGGTCCGATCCAACAGACGAGCTACTGTTGCTCAAACTGCTGAAGAAGTTAATGCTGGTTCTATCAGGTGGTTAGAATTTTTGGCAATTTGTTATAATTATATAATATTATAGATTTATTGAATTATAGAATTGCTGGCAATATGTATATATATTGCTGTTGTAGAAAGGACATTACCAACAGTTACATTATGTACTGTCCAGTGTCACCCAAATGAGGATGAGGTTCCCTTCTGAGCCTGGTTCCTCTCAAGGTTTCTTCCTCATATCATCTCAGGGAGTTTTTTCCTCACCACCGTCACATCAGGCTTGCTCAAAAGTTAGAGATAAATAGTAATTTAACTTTAAACTTGATAATTTTTTTCTATGTTTCTATAATTCTGTAAAGCTGCTTTGAGACTATGTCCATTGTTAAAAGCGTGATACAAATAAATCAAATTGAATAAACTCAAGGTGAAATATCTCCTGACAGAAATCAGTTAACGTCAAGCGTCCGCCTTTCGTTTCCCTGTGAATGAGCTGTTACTATAGAAACAATCAGTGCTTAAAACAGGCTTTTGGTTTATTTTAGAAAATAAGCTCTGTGATCTACAGAAGTCTGTGAGTCTTACACGTTTTTTACGTTTTCTTACACAAACCCCAGTACACACACGGTCACATGACTTCAACATCAGCACCACTAACTCCTTCACTCATTATTTCCCGTTTCCCGTCCCGTGTGATGACATTTAACGTCCCAGATGTCCTCCGCTGTCCTTTTTAGCCACATCACAACCCGTAAAAGCTTAAAAAGAGGTTATTTCAGGAATTTAACCAAAAATTTCAACCACCTTCTGAATCCACCAATCAGAATCCAGATTCAACGTCAATAAGCGACGCATTATAATGTTTGTCATTCTTGTCACTGTAGTGCTTAGCGCCTAGCGTGCAAATTAATTAATACTTCAAAAGAGTCTTAATTAACATGGAAAATAATGTTAGTTATAATTACTTTCACAGATTATTAAGTTTATTAATATGTCTTACACACAATGCTTGCTGAGACAAGAATAAGTTTAATTACCTCAAAAAGTCTCAAAAAGTTTTTTCTTTTATTTCTTATCAACACAGAATATTAATAATTTTAGAATACTGTGAATATTAAACTTTATATTATGAATTTATTCGGGATGAGGCCGAAAAATGGAGTTTGCTCCTGCTTTTATCGTGTCCATGTTGATTGAGTGTCTTTGACATGTCTCACTCCACAGTGGAGGTTAATATGAAGCTCATATGAAAGTAGACACTCAGGACTTTAAGAATTTGTAGTGTTTCAGAAGGATTTCTGTTTTTCTCCTAGTCTACTAGGGGTGATATATTCATAGAAAAGCTCCAGAAAAACAAAAATGGTTATTTTTTCTCCACACAGATGTTTGTATCTTCAAAGTAAATGATGATATCAAACTCATTTCTGATCTCTGAGATGCTCCGAGTGCTTGTTCATCTAAAAAGCAGCTCAGATTTCATCTTCAACCAGTAGAATTCTGTGTAAGGTTATCCAACAGGGGGGAAAACACACGTCTAAAACACACTGAAAGCCAACAGACTCGTTTTCTACAGACTCACAGCCTGAACATCATTCCGCCTGAAGAAGAGAACACTAGCGTACTGGTAAAAAAGGGTTAATTGATCCGTTCATCTTATTAAATCTTTTGTTTTTCTCCATCTCACCCATGGTGAATGTTTACTGCTAACAATTCATCCACAGCACAGACCGGAGTGTGTTTTCGAGTAATAAAGTAAACGAGGTAAGGTGTAAAATAATAATTCAGGATAAATGACAACTATATTGTAAATAGTGTCTTTAAATCCTGCAGGTTAATATGAGGAAAGAAAATGGTACTGAGAGGTTTATATTATTATATCTTGCAAATGAATCCAACACCAAATAATTCATTTTATTTATTTATTCTTATTATTTTTTCTTATTTACTGCTTGTCTTATTATTTAATAAAAATTACTAAAATAATAACGTATTAATATTTTAAATATGAACTAATGGCTGATTAAGTAATAGATAGATAGATAGATAGATAGATAGATAGATAGATAGATAGATAGATAGATAGATAGATAGAGCAAACGTTTATACTTCATGTGCTTGTCATATTTGTTAATAAATACTGACAATAGCATTTATTAATATTTATAATATGTACTAATGGTTGATTAAGTAATAGATAGATAGATAGATAGATAGATAGATAGATAGATAGATAGATAGATAGATAGATAGATAGATAGATAGAGCAAACGTTTATACTTCATGTGCTTGTCATATTTGTTAATAAATACTGACAATAGCATTTATTAATATTTATAATATGTACTAATGGTTGATTAAGTAATAGATAGATAGATAGATAGATAGATAGATAGATAGATAGATAGATAGATAGATAGATAGATAGAGCAAACGTTTATACTTCATGTGCTTGTCATATTTGTTAATAAATACTGACAATAGCATTTATTAATATTTATAATATGTACTAATGGTTGATTAAGTAATAGATAGATAGATAGATAGATAGATAGATAGATAGATAGATAGATAGATAGATAGATAGATAGATAGATAGAGCAAACGTTTATACTTCATGTGCTTGTCATATTTGTTAATAAATACTGACAATAGCATTTATTAATATTTATAATATGTACTAATGGTTGATTAAGTAATAGATAGATAGATAGATAGATAGATAGATAGATAGATAGATGGATAGGCAGACAAATAGACAGACAGATAGATAGATAGACAGACAGACAGACAGACAGACAGACAGACAGACAGACAGACAGACAGATAGATATAGATAGATAGATAGATAGATAGATAGATAGATAGATAGATATAGATAGATAGATAGATAGATAGATAGATAGATAGATAGATAGATATAGATAGATAGATAGATAGATAGATAGATAGATAGATAGATAGATATAGATAGATAGATAGATAGATAGATAGATAGATAGATAGATAGATATAGATAGATAGATAGATAGGTAGATAGATAGATAGATAGATAGATAGATAGATAGATAGATAGATATAGATAGATAGATAGATAGATAGATAGATAGATAGATAGATAGATAGATATAGATAGATAGATAGATAGATAGATAGATAGATAGATAGATAGATAGATAGATAGATAGATAGATAGATAGATATAGATAGATAAAGGTTTCTAGGTTTTTGTGGATGGATCTGTCTGGTGCCTCAGTGTTAGGATGCTATAGATATTTATTTCCACTATAATAAGTGTTTAAACTGCATTCAGATGATTATGCAAACACACCCCAGGTGTTCTGACCCTTTTAAAACATGCATTATGCAAAAGCCGCTCGCATTAACGTGCCAAAAATCACAAACGCCGGCGTGAGTCTCAGGCACAAATTAGTAACCTAAAGCACAGGCATTTAGCGATGAACAATTTTATGGATTACATTAGAATATGAATACAAGCGTATTATCCGAGACGATTTACAGCGGGAAGTATTTTAAAACTCAACTCTGAAACTTTTAGAGAGTTTACTAATGGACTGTAGTATACTGTAGTGTGTGTGTGTGTGTGTGTGTGTGTGTCAAAGTGACAAAACAAAACTGCACACATAAGCAGTCATCCAGGATAAACAACGTGTCAAGAAATTAAAAAAGGAATTTGAAATTTTTTACTATAGAAACAACAACATATTAGAATAAACATATTAGCCATAAGATTAATAAGAACTGCTTTCGACCAATCAGACTCCAGAATTCATCAGCGGTTCGGTCTTCATCTATTTTCTTTAATCTGTCTTTAAAATTAACTTTAATTGTTTTCTTTTCAGCCAATCAAGACGTTTAATGACCTTAAACTTTTTAAACTGAGGCCTCAAAAATGCCAAAAAAAAAGAGAATGTAATAAAATAATTATAAAATAATAATAATAATAATAATAATAATAATAATAATAATAATAATAATAATAATAATAACTTTGAAATAAAAAGAATATAAAATAATTATTACTTTTTAATCAGTAAAAAAAAATAAATAAAAAAAATTCATCCATCATTAAACCTTTTACGATGCATCTCTACACATCTTACTTTGCTTTTTTTTTTTTTTTTTTGGCTATTGGTTAATAAGCCCCTACTAGCACCGCCCCTTCTCGCCGAGCTCAATCTGATTGGATAAATCTGTGTTTACAAGCTTTTATGAATAAGTCAGGCCCTCAGAGGCAGACGAACATGTGTGGAGGAGTGTAAGTGGGTTAAATCAAGTCGCTAAGTGAAGTGGATTTGACAAGGCTCCCCAGCACCGATGAGCATGTTCTGACTCATCCGCTTTGAAATGGATATTTCCCCTCGCTGTGTTTTTTTTCCTTCATCCAGCCCGGAAAAGCGAGGTACCGTGACACGGAGAGGACACCGACTCTGTGCTCTGTTTTGAGCAGCATTTTAACAAGCACTTGCTTTGAGCGTGATGGCATTGAGGCCTCGTGCGTAGAACTGGGAGTAAAACGAAATTAGCACAGGAGACACACACACACACACACACACACACACACACGCACATGCAATTAAAGGATATTTAGGAGTTTTCAGTAGTTTAGGGGAAGTTTAAAATGCTGTTTGTGATCTTTTTAAATTCTCTCTCTCTCTCTCTCTCTCTCTCTCTCTCTAACACACACACACACACACACACACACACACACACACACAACCCATGACATTTCATGCTGCACCCATACCAATTTATTCACAAAACTATGCTGTATTTATTTGTTTATTTATTTATTTATTTGTTTGTTTGTTTGTTTGTTTGTTTGTTTAAAAAACTTTTTGTTTAAAAAACTTCACTTCCAAGTTGCTCTGAAATTTGACGTTTGTTTTCTGCTTTTTTTTTTTTTTTAAGACTGTATTTAATTTCTTGTTCTGATTAATAATTCTGATAAAAGTTTCAATTAATTTTTTAAATCCTAGCATTAATCCCAGTGTGGAAATGATTCTTGTCACCATGGTGTGCTAAACTATCTCATCTCATCTTTGGTGGAAAAAATAAAAAAGTCAATCCACTTACCAATACAAGCCTCTCGGTGTTCCTCAAAGCCAGCGCTACACACACACCGTCCAATAGGAACGAGCCACTCCCCCTCAGCGCTGCAGTACATCTTGGGTGTGTCCTTTTCCTCGGCGTGATCCACGCACTGACCTCTGACCTCCACCAGGGACGAGGAATCCGCCCCTGTCACCACGTCCGTGAACACGGCCAGGTTCCTCGCCAGGCCCGAGCATTTCTTGTAGTAAACTCGAACCGAGACGATGGCGATGCACGCCCCGATGTCCTGAAAGGCTAGGTAGAAGCCGCGTTTGCTAAGAGGCCCGACTCCGCGCATCTCCGTGTTCAGCTTAAGCCTTCTGACTCCCAGATCCACGGTGGTGAAGCTCTCGTCAGCTGCGATGGTGTCGATCTTGGAGAACTGGTTCTCTCGGAGGCTGGTTCCTACGTCACGCTCCGTCTCGCAGTAGTGGAGGTTGAAGGTCTCCTTGCACGTGCCTAGAACGCCCGGCATGCTGTTGCAGTCACGGAGAGTGAACTTGATCTCCACGTAGACTCGGTGAGCACCGCTGCGTTGGATCCATTTGGTTCGGAGCCAGTTGTTCTGGCTGGGGCTCATGACATTGCACACCTGGTACGTATGAATGGGGCTGAAGTATTCGTCCATTTCGTTAATTGCGTCCCACTGCCAAAAAAGGAGGAGGATGTTATACAGTTGGCTACACCGCTAAAGGCATGCATTTTATCTGCAATACAAATGGCTTTTAAGTTTTACCCTGGATTCATGGAAAACAGTGTTCACCTTGGGGTAAATGGGTAAAATGTGTTGTGCATTTTTTTTTAAAAATACAACAGCAACCAACAATCAGAAAATAAGAAGAATTTTAAAGTAACGGTGAAAATTTCAAGAGTCAGGTTTACTTGTGAAATGAGGAATCGAGGGATTGTTGCATGGATGGATGGATAATTAGACATAGATGGATGAAGGAACGATAAGATGTATTGGTGGATGGGATGACTGGACAGATGGGTGATTGCATGAATGGATGGAAGGATGGATTACCAGATGAAAGAGTAGACGGATGTTGTAAATGTAAATGGCTGTATGATGATTGGTGGAATAAAGCTAGATAAATGAACGGATGTATTAAATGATACAAAAGATGGATGAATGAAAGGATGGATAGAAGGATGGATGGATGGTTGGATGGATCGATGGATGAATGTATGGATGGATGTATTGAATGAGTGAGCAATTGGTGGATTCCTGGAAAGATGGATGATTGGATGGATGGATGGATGGATGGATGGATGGATGGATGGATGGATGGATGGATGGATGGATGGATGGATGGATGGATGAGTTAGATAATTAGATTTTGGATGAATGGAGGGATGGATAGACAGATAGATGTATTGAACGAGTGAGCAATTGGTGAACAATAAATGTAAAAATGGATAAAAAATTAGATGTTGTTTAAATGGACAGTTGATTAAAACAATGGATGGAAGTTTTCTGAAACTGATGCCAGAAAATCTCCTCCTGATTTCTTCAGCTATGTGGATGTATGTATGTATGTGTGTGTATGTGTGTGTGTGTGTGTGTGTGTGTGTGTGTGTGTGTGTGTGCTTTAAATAAATCATAATTCCAAAGTATCACATACTTCAGCACTGAATTCTCCAAAGCTAAACCAGGCCCTGATCCCTCCTCGATGCTGTCCAGAGAAGAATCATCAAATCAAGAACTCATCGTGAGTTTTCTGGCCTACAGGCAATCAGCTCAGTTCTCTCGGCTAGCTCATGAAATAATAATGAGGAAGGCCAGTTGAAGCCTAGCTACACTTTGAAAAGACCTCGAGCTGGACCATATGGGACAGAGCATCCATCACGCTGGCTTTCATCTCCAGGACCACTGCACACACCCTCCAGATTGCTCACTGGCCAGGAACAAGATTGGAGGGGTAATTAATCGCAGAGAGGTGTGTATGAATGGGGCAAACCGGTGCTTAGGGAATTTGCTGTGAATGTAGCTTGGATCAGAATGGGCAAAATCTGAAAAATATCTGTTGATCCATGGAGTAGGGAGGATGTGTGTGTGTGTGTGTATCAGTGTGTATAGTAATAAGCACACTAAAGTAGTGTTAAACATGAAAATAATCTACTGCATGAAGAATAATCAGTATCTGTGTCTGAATCAGAAGTGGGCGTGGCTTAAATCAGAACATTACAATGAATCCTCCACTCGCACCCGCAGCTCCATGGTGCTTATATCCTTATTGTTCTGTGTTTGTGTTTTTATTGATTGATTGCTTGATTAAATTATTGCATGAAATAAGACTGTTGTAAGTAATTAAAATTTAATAGGGCCAGGAATCCTCCACTCCTACCCTCAGCTCTACGGCGCTCACTTCCATATTGTCTTTTTATTAATGAATTAATTTGTTTATTTATTGCATGAAATAAGGCTGTAATTACACCTAAATGATGTCAGGAATTCCCCTCTCGCACACGCAGCCCCCTGGCGCTCAATTCCATATCGTTCTGTGCATATCCATTTTTCCATTGTCTCTACCGATTATCCGATCTATCAGGCGTCATCTCAGGCGTCATCGGGCATCAAGGCAGGATACACCCTGGACGGAGTGCCAACCCATCACAGGGCACACACACACACACACACACACTCATTCACTCACGCAATCACACACTACGGGCAAGTTAGAGACTCCAATCAGCCTAGAAACATGTCTTTGGACTGTGGGAGGAAACCGGAGCACCCGGAGGAAACCCACCAAGCACGGGGAGAACATGCAAACTCCACACACACAGTGAGCGGGAGCGGTGTAATTTAAATAATTACACCGTAATGATGTCAGGAATCGCTCACTTCTCACTTTTGTGTTTTGTCTCTGGTTCACTTCCTGTCTCCGCCCCTGTTCTGTCACTGGTGGATTGAACACGACTCGTCTCACCTGTTCTCAGTAACACTTCCTGATTTCTGTACGTACACAAACCCTTGTGTGTCTTGTCTTCTCTGTGAAAGACTGCCCTCAGTTTCCCTTGTGGTTTTCCTATACCAGGCCTTGTGAGAGTTCATGCTTGCTCACTTCTTTTCCGTTTTGGCTGGGTTTGCTTGTTTTTAATAAACTGCCTACCTGCTCGTGCATCCTCACCGCCTCCGTTTATGACGTGACAAATGAGCCTCATTGAAATACATTAAGTGGAGCGAGTCAGTGGGGATGTAAACTTTAAAGATAACTGCTGACAGACTCGACTGTTATAATAGCAGCCTAAACAGGCACGTGCAACATTTTCGGCTCAACTTTTCTTGTCTTTACTTTTATGGTCAAATTGCGAGAAGAGAGGCGAGGCGTTTTCGAATCTGGTGTTCGGATGTTTAGCGTCTTCGTGTGTGTATATGTGGAGGAAAAAACCTCCTTTCCTTCCATATTGTATTTTAGTATTTTTCTCTTTTCTCAGATGGATACGCGCAGCCTCTCAGGGAGGATGAATATGTTAATAGAGCATCACAGCCAGCTTCGCAACATCACTGGAAGAGTTCAATGATTACCACAATGCTTTTGTCAAATTTCACACTTAATAATTCCTCTCGCGATAGATTATCCTTTTCATTTCCTCTGTGCATCGGATCCTAGAGCACGGGGTGAAGAAAAACAATTCGAAATATGAAAACTGTCATTTCAAACAACTCTATGATATCTGGGAATGTTTCTCCGAGGATTCTGCGAGGAATCGACGAAAGGCGTCCCGCTCGAGCGACACACAAGGCTGTTATCACTCTGCGCTGTTTATAAACAGGCTTAATTACACCTGAGCTTTCGCGAGCGGATGTATCGATAGCTTTCGTTGCAGTGATATCCGATGTTTGGTTGAAATCTGATCAAATTTGAGTTACACTGCATACATTAAATACTAGTTGTTGTTTTTTTTGTTTGTTTTTAAAAAAAAAAGCTTTATAGAATAATTACACTGCTTTAAAATCTACTTTTTTAAATAAATTATATGAGGAACAAAACTCCCTGGTTATTCCCAATTTTGATAATATTCACAATGCTAACAACAGTCATGAAGTTAAGAATAATGCGTTATGTTTTTTTCCCCATATTTATAGTTATATTTAACGTTGTGGAACGTTCCAGAAATTCCTGAATTGATTTATGTTATATATATTATATTATGGGCACGGTGGCTTAGTGGTTAGCACGTTTTGCCTCACACCTCCAGGGTTGGGGGTTTGATTCCTGCCTCGGCCGTGTGTGTGGAGTTTGCATGTTCTCCCCGTGCCTTGGGGGTTTCCTCCGGGTACTCCGGTTTCCTCCCCCGGTCCAAAGACATGCATTGCAGGTTGATTGGCATCTCTAAATTGTCCGTAGTGTGTGATTGCGTGAGTGAATGAGAGTGTGCGTGTGCCCTGTGATGGGTTGGCACTCCGTCCAGGGTGTATCCTGCCTTGATGCCCAATGACGCCTCAGATAGGCACAGGCTCCCCGTGACCCGAGAATAGTTCGGATAAGCGGTAGACAATGAATATATTATATTATATTATTATGTTATATATTTATATAGTAGCAATAATAAACATTCAAAAGGCAACATTTTATTTCTCTTTAAGTAAATAAGACAAAAACACAATCCAACAACTTGTTATTTTTAAAAACTTCTCTTTGATAGAGTTATGGCTTTACCTCTGACTGACACTGGACACTCCTTCCATCAATGTTATAGTCTCTTTATTAAATGTAATCTGTCCCTGTGAACGAGCCGTTACTATGGAAACAAGCTCATTAATATACATAAACCCGTGATTTGCAGCTGATAGGAAACGAATCAATGAATTTTGACCACTCAGAATTGAGAATGCAACAGCACTTTATGTTATGTATAAAATAATCACGGTTCAGTGCATCATTGAGATTTATAACACGCCTGTGTGCATTTGCACTCAGTGTGTGTAGTCCTGTGTATAATTCTGTGTATTTGTGTGTTGTGTGAATTCCTGCGCATTCCTTCTGTACGCTTACACATGATTACCCTCAAACCTTCCAGGTGTTGAAACGTTTCAGGGTTTATTTCGCCCGGTTTGCCCTGGGGAAATGATTAAGGTGCGTCCTGACTCGTCACCTTAGTGATAATGCCTACAAATTACTGCAACACTTCATCAGAATGCACGAGCTGTTTCTGTTGACCGAACACGCTTATATAACAACTATAAAAGAAGTCAAAAAGTCTGGCCGAGGTTCCCTGAGATCCAATTTCAGATTAAGGAGCTGGGAAGTGAAAAGAAAAAATTCTTTAGAATCGGTTTAAACAGCAGCACAGCGGCGGGACGTAATGGCTGGACGTCTTCGGGTCGAGTTCGACGTGATGTGACACGTCAACGCACTTAATGTCTCCTCAGATGCCTCAGAACTAAAACCCCATAAACTCCTCAGAATTTTGTGAGGTTTGCTTGATTTTGTCTTCATTTCTGAGAAGCAAAATTACATAATTCTGATGGGACTGGTGGGCTAATCGTTAAATCATTTGGTTCCCTTAGTAAGTCACTTAGGGCACCAAATGTTCACTCACTCACTCACTCACTCACTCACTCACTCAATCAATCAATCAATCAACCCTCCCATATTCCCACTATCCATCCATCCATCCATCCATCCATCATATCAATACATCATTCAACCAACCAACCCATCCATCATTTCATCCATCCATCCATCCATTAATCAATTAATCAACCACCTCATCCATTTATCCACTAACCAGCCTATGAGTCCATCCATCCATCCATCCGTCCATTAATTAATTGACTGCCTCATCCATCCATCCATTAACCAACCCATGAGTCCGAGTCCATCTATCCACCAACCAACTAATGCATCCACCAACCAAACAAAGCATCGATCAATCCAACCATCCATCAACCAACCAATGCATCAATAGATCCATCCATCAATCCAAACATACTCCCACCCACCGAGCAACCAACCAGCACATCCACCCATCCATCCAACCAACCAACCAATGCATCAATCGATCCATCCATGCATCCAAACATCCACCCACACCGACCGACCAACCAACCAGCACATTCATTCATTCATTCATTAATTCATTCATTCATTCATCCATCCTCAGAAACAGAGTCTAGACATCAATGTCTCCATTAGCTCTACACTAGACTCATTAATATGAGTCAAAAAATAATATATTTCAAAAGTCAAAATATTTAAAAATGGTGAAAGAGTAAAGAAGCTTGTTGTTTTTACAATTGAACCTGACTGTTATGTGCTTTCTCTGAGATCCTCGATGTCCCGCTAACTCACAGTTAGAACCGACAAATTAGCACCAGATTCACAAATACTTCAATGCAAGCATATTTCAGGGTGGAGATTTGTCTCAAACCACGATTTCTCAATCTGTCAGCATAATCTCTACATCCTAATGTAATCAAATGTATTTTACAGGTTTAGAGATGGGAAAATAACAGTGTATAGTGTACCAGTAGACTCAGATAACTCACATCTTAAACATTACCAAATGCCTCATCTATTTTGAGTGGCTAATTTACAAATAATTATCCACTCGAATCACAGTTTAACAAGCCTTCATCAAAGATTCCTGTGCAAGCAGAACAGCAGGCCAGCATCTGCTTCCCGACCCAGCAGACACTACATGAGTGACATTTGCCTAACATCTCTCTTCTTCACTACACCGCTGAGTTCCCAATCACAAATATTTACTCAGGTCCAGAGTTAAACGTTGGAGAGAAAGTGGCGACCTCGCAGTGACAGCTCACTAAGACGAGGCTGTTTCAGGGAGATAAGTGCGTGCCTCGTTCCTCTAGTGCTTGCTTGGTAATTACCCAAGGAGGAAGAAAGAAGCGATTGTATGCAGCAGTTATCGAGGTTTAACAGATGTGGATAGAAATCTGGATGTGGTATATTTGCACTCTCAGAAATAAAGGTGACAAACTCTACTTTGCTTTGTCGGTGACGTGCCAGCAACGAGAATGCTTTTGTGCCTTTAATATACTGTATATCTTTTACCTCATAGTCTATTTAAGGTACATATCTGGACCTTGAGGACCACTCCTTTAAAAGCTAATTAAACATATCACATCACATAGATGTTTTTCTGTAGAAGATTAAAAACCAAGCAGCTTTTATTTAAGAAAGGGGATTTTTGTTATCGTGACTTCTGAGGTTGATTTTTTGTTTCTTGATAATATTGAACATAATATTTCTAGAGGTACTACAAAAACCTTAAGAGTTCTTTGGTTTTCTCTCTGGAGGAAATACCCCAAAATAGGTGAGGAAATACCCCAAAATACCCTCAAGAGTGTAAACACTTCTACATAAGAATTCCATAAGGATTCAAATACATTTACAGGTGTTTATAATTGGACCTTGTTCATTCCTGTTCTGTTTTTTTGTGGTGGATGGAGGAAGGATGGAATGCTTTCACACACACACAGACACACACACACACACACACACACACACACACAGACACACACACACACAGACACGCTCAGGGATAATTCACCTTAGACAATTCACCGAGCAGCATGTATCTTGGAAGTAGAAAGTAATTTGGAGGAAACCCATGTGGACATAAGGAGAACTCGCGACAGACAGGAAGCCAAGCTCAGAATCCAACCAAAAACCCCTGAGCTGTGAGCCGGTGATGCTACACCACCGCTGCACCACTGTAGCATGCTAGGTTTTTATTTATTTATTTTATTTAGCCAGAGGGTAAAAAAGTAACATAACACTTTTTACTGCTATAATTTAATTTTGATCTTTAAATAATTAAAAATCTCACATTTACAAAAATCAGTCAATTGTTCAACTGATCAACCAACCAATGTATCTATCCATCCATCTATCCATCTATCCATCCATCCATCCATCCATCCATCCATCCATCCATCCATCCATCCATCAAATCAACCAACCCATCAATCCTTCCATTCATTCATCAGAATATTCAACCCATTCATTTATCCTTCCCTCCCTGCATCAAACCAATGGATGAATAAATGAATGAATGAACCAGTCAATCAAACAATCCACCCACCCATTCATTCAACAGTTAATCAATCACCCCATCCATCCATCTATCCATCCATCTATCCATCCATCTATCCATCCATCTATCCATCCATCCATCCATCCATCCATCCATCCATCCATCCATCCATCCATCCATCCATCAAATCAACCAACCCATCAATCCTTCCATTCATTCATCATAATATTCAACCCATTCATCCATCCTTCCCTCCTTGCATCAAACCAATGGATGAATGAATAAATAAATAAACAAATGAATGAATGAATGAATTAATCAATCACCCCATCCATCCATCCATCCATCTATCCATCCATCCATCCATCCATCCATCCATCCATCCATCCATCCATCCATCCATCAAATCAACCAACCCATCAATCCTTCCATTCATTCATCATAATATTCAACCCATTCATCCATCCTTCCCTCCTTGCATCAAACCAATGGATGAATGAATAAATAAATAAACAAATGAATGAATGAATTAATCAATCAATCCACCCATCCATTCATTCAACAGTTAATCAATCACCCCATCCATCCATCCATCCATCCATCCATCCATCCACCCATCCATCAATCAATCCCCTAAGATGGGCATGCTGAAGTGCATTTCCTCTTGTTGTCTGCATCCGTTAGGTTTGTTGTGTAGGTTTAGGATTGTCCTTCTCTCTCTGTATCCATTTGTTAAACTTTTTGAAATAAAATACAAAAATAATATTAAAGTTTGTTATTATTATTCGACCTGGTTACAGAGAATCACATTACATCCACGAGCGTTACACATGATCCGAGAGGTACAAAAGGGCACGGGAAAGTTTGACAACATGACAAAATGCCATGACAAGGGATGATGACATCCATATCATCTCACTCTTAGAAGCCATTTGTCACTGCTCCACGCGCCTGTCTTATCAGCTCTATCGATTGGCGAGAAAGGAGAGGAGCCGAAAATGAACTTGTCACGGCAAAAACAGGAGGCAGATGGGAAAATAATGAAGTTGTCCACCGCGGGCTGTCAGGAGTGGCAGCTGGCAGCGAGTGGAGCTGGGTGCCGAGGGCAGTGCCGAGGCGCCGGCGCTCTCTCCCTCACCAACTGGACAGAAAAGATCCTCCTCATTGTGAGTTCATGAAGGCGCATAAATAATTCAGGATGGCCAGGAGGAAAGAGAAGATCCACAACAATAGACTCGGAGACACAGTTTTGTAGAGATGTCTCTGTCCTACCATCCAGGGTTGCTGGGAAATTCATTCACACTTATAAAACACTAGTAATACTTTGCACAAGGGCCAGGGGTTCATAGGGCTTCATGGCACCTTGGTCAGCATATATCACTGACATAAACCTACATTAGCGTTCATAAAGTCTTGTTTCGATATACGTTAAGTTGACATAACACCTAAGGCAACTAAAAGATTTCTGATGATGCAAGGTTGTTATGACACTTCCCAGGTATATGTGCGTATATATAGGGCTAGGACACCTATGTATGCTTATATTAGTGACATAAACCTACATTATCATTCATGCTTTGATATATGTCAGTTCTCAATGTTGCAGTTAAGTTGACATAACACATGAGGCAAGCAAAAAATTTCTGATGATGCAAGGTTGTTATGACAGGTATATATAAATTCCTAAAGGGCTATGGCACATATACAAGCATATATAAGTGACATAAACCTACATTAGCATTTATGAAGGTTTTTTCCATATATCTCAGTTCTTAATTTTGACATATAGTTGAAAGAAAACCTGAGGAAAGCGTGAGATGATGCAAGTTTGTTATGACGGGTATATATACATTCACATAGAGCTATAACACCTATATAAGCGACATAAACCTACTTTAGCGTTTATAAAGGGCCATTTTAATATGTATCAGTTCTCATAAAATCTATATTTTGACATAACACCTGAGGCAAGTGACATAATTTTCTGTTGACCTAAAGTTGTTACAACACTTTCCATGCTAAATTATATTGTATGTAGCCCTGTGAACATTACCCGTATATATTGCATTGTCCTGTAAGGTTGCTAATATTTAAGGGTAATATTCATAGGGTAGCTACATATTACTTACATAAGCCTTACAAGACAAATGACATCTAAATCTAAATTAACATGTAGTTTATAAAACCTTATTGCAACAGATATGTCAGTTCTCATAGAGTTAATTTGACATAACACCTGTGGTAAGTGACATAGATTTCTGATTATTAGCATGCTTTCCAGACTCACACCATGTAGAATCAGACCTATTAATTAACACTATATGTCACCTATATAAACTTCTTAATATAAATGACATAAAAACCTATGTTGTCATTTATAAATATTTCTTTCAATATACTTGAGAGCTCATAAAGTCAATTTTGATATGAAGTTGGCTTAACACCTTAACATACTCTTGATATAAGGTCGTTATGATGCTTTCCAGACTGAATATACTGTACATTATACTGTCATGTAGCTTGTACAAACTTTCCTCTTAAGCAAAGAAATCCCATGTAGTATTGCTTAAGGGCAGCACTAAAGCATTAAATTGAACTAGTTTATAAAGTCCTGTGACAGAGTAATAGCAGATCTATTCAATGTACATTCAGTTTCTGCACTATGATGCATCATAGTCAGGACTAGAAGTGTCATAATGTTGTTAGGTCAACAAACGTCCACACCACCAAACATCACATAGGTGCTGTCATTAATAAAGCTGACTTTATGACAGTTGAAGTCTGTAGGCTTTATATACTGTATATATATATATATATTTAAAAAGGCTTTATGTAGAGTCTATGAAGGTTTAATGTAGCCTTATGAACTTCTGTGCAGAACACGGTGTTTATATCAGTCACAACTGGATATTCACGTGGAAATGATTTTAATTGACAGGAAACAGGAAAATAAGTCCCGACAAGAGCAACACTCGTGTCTTCGGCGTGCGCTCAATTTTCCCGGCTTCAAATCCACAGCACACTCTTCGATAAGCCCACTCTTACATGGCAGGGCGTCCTGGATTTCACACTCAAGGTGCCATTTGAATCCAATTTTAATCCGTCTTCCGGTGCTTTTACTTTGATTTCTTCCCCTTTGCTTGTTGCTGTCAGGTGTCTGTTGTGTGTGTGTGTGTGTGTGTGTATCTGCCATACTGCCAGCACCAGGTTGTTTATGTGTTTCTGCCATAAATGGAATGAAATCAGATCAACGTGACGGCCCGAGGAACAGGGAGGTCCAGACGCCGTGACACTAATCTCTTTGGAGGTCTCTTATCAGCTGTTAGGGGGTGGATGACAGCGTTTGCCCTCTGACAGCCTCGGCTCGTTCCTTCCTGTGCTGCTAAAACATACACTTCAGCCAAACCTGGATGCTCCTAATACCTTAAAAGCGGTGCAAGTGCTTCAGTAAATATCGCTATGTGAAGTAAAAAAAGCAAGCAAGGCGAGAATAACACAAGGATCTCTTTCCTATTTTTTTTATTTTACTTACACCATCCAAGTTCACTTTCTACTCTGATTCTACATTTTGTTACTGTCCATATTACCAGATTTAAACACTTACTGCTGCGTCCCAAATGACTTGCTACACACTACACTCTTGCCCTATGCCCTACACACTCTAGCATCTAAAGCTTAAAAACACGGAACTTTTAAAATGTTGAAAATTAAATCACACATGGTGCACACGCTAATTTCAAAAGACATTTGTAAGACGTCTCGTTCACCGGCGTGTCGTCGGCCATCTTGAAACCAGCATCAGCACCTGGTAGCCCCGCCCCTTTATGCTACATGAGCGTTGAGTGAAGAAGTGTCCAACATTCCACACTGTTTTTTTTGGGGTTAAATAAGTGCATCATCCAGATACATAAAGTGAACTTCTTCTTCTTCTTCTTCATCAACTTCAGCTCCTTCTTCTTCTTCTTCTTCTTCTTCTTCTTCATCATCTTCTTCTTCATCTTCCTCTTCTTCTTCATCTTCTTCTTCATCTTCAGCTCCGGCTTCATCTTCTTCATCTTCTTCTTCATCATCATCTTCTTCTTCATCTTCAGCTCCTTCTTCTTCATCTTCTTCTTTTTCTTCTTCATCTTCAGCTTCTTCTACATCTTCTTCTTCTTCATCATCATCATCATTTTTTCTTCTTCTTCTTCTTCATCATCTTCTTCTTCATCTTCTTTTTCTTCTTCATCATCTCCAGCTTCTTCATCTTCTTCATCATCTTCAGCTTCTTCTTCTTCATCTTCAGCTTCTTCTTCTTCATCATCATCATCTTCTTTTTCTTCTTCATCATGTTCAGCTTCTTCTTCTTCATCTTCTTTTTCTTCTTCATCATCTTCAGCTTCTTCTTCTTCATCTTCAGCTTCTTCTTCTTCTTCATCATCATCATCATCATGATCATCATCTTTTTTTCTTCTTCATCATGTTCAGCTTCTTCTTCTTCATCTTCTTTTTCTTCTTCATCATGTTCAGCTTCTTCTTCTTCATCTTCTTTTTCTTCTTCATCTTCTTTATCATCTCTAGCTTCTTCATCTTCTTCTTCTTCATCATCTTCATCTTCTTCTTCTTTTTCTTCTTCATCATCTTCAGCTTCTTCTTCATCTTCAGCTTCTTCTTCTTCATCATCATCATCATCATGATCATCATCTTTTTTTCTTCTTCATCATGTTCAGCTTCTTCTTCTTCATCTTCTTTTTCTTCTTCATCATGTTCAGCTTCTTCTTCTTCATCTTCTTTTTCTTCTTCATCATCTTCAGCTTCTTCTTCTTCATCTTCAGCTTCTTCTTCTTCTTCATCATCATCATCATCATCTTCTTTTTTTCTTCATCATGTTCAGCTTCTTCTTCTTCATCTTCTTTTTCTTCTTCATCATCTCCAGCTTCTTCTTCTTCTTCTTCATCATCTTCATCTTCTTCTTCATCTTCTTTTTCTTCTTCATCATCTTCAGCTTCTTCTTCTTCATCTTCAGCTTCTTCATCATCATCATCATCATCATCATCATCATCATCATCATCTTCTTTTTCTTCTTCATCTTCAGCTTCTTCTACATCTTCTTCTTCATCATCTTCTTCTTCTTCATCTTTTTCTTCTTCATCATCTTCAGCTTCTTCATCTTCAGCTTCTTCTTCTTCTTCAGCTTCTTTTTCTTCTTCTTCATCTTCAGCTTCTTCTTCATCATCTTCATCATCTTCTTCTTCATCTTCTTTTTCTTCTTCGTCATCTTCAGATTCTTCTTCTTCATCTTCAGCTTCTTCTTCTTCATCTTCTTTTTCTTCTTCGTCATCTTCATCTTCTTCTTCTTCATCTTCAGCTTCTTCTTCCTCTTCTTCTTCGAGTTTTCAGTGTGTACACTACTTGTCCTACGCAATAGTATAGTGCATAAGTGCATGTGATTTGGGACTCACCTACTGAAAAAAATGTTGCTTTTTTTTATTCATTCAAATTTGGACGCCATGTTTGATAATGGACATGTTTTATAGAAAGGGTTTTTAAAAAAAAAAAAGGAATTCTGACCCAGCTTTGACACTGAAGCAAAAAAAATAAATAAATAAAAAATTCCTTTCTCCCACACGAACTTTGCATTAAAATTGCAAGCTAGCGTTCAATTCCAAAGTGCAACACAGCTTTGCCTCAGGTGTTGTATTTCCTTCTCTGTCCTCATAAACCTCCGCGTGTGATTGATACGATCATGACACCGGTTTATCACGACACCTGCGGCACGGCACGGCACGGCACGGCACGTGCGACCCGGTCAAGGGCACCTTTGCTACGACACACAGCCGATGTATAACCAAATCAAAAATTCCATGTATGTGTTTGCGAAGATTTCTGCCAAGTAATCTCTTATTGCTCTTCGGCTCGTCCTGCTGTCAGGGCGATTGCGAGTTGCTGCACGGTCGAGTCTGGACTCACGCAGCATTCAGAGGGGAAATGTGAAGGTAATGGAAGTGTTGGATCCGTGAAAGAGACAGCTGGATGTGGAGGAAAGTGTCCATGCTGCAAATCCTTTTGTAACCCGAGCTCGCCGTAATGGAGGCCGTAAACAAGCTGGAAGGACGCTTTAGTTTATTACTTACCGCCAGGGAAACAAGTGACACGGACAGAGCGATGGCCGAGCAGCGCGTCTTTCTGTCTGCCGGCATACGAAGACAAAATGGTGAAGAAAAAAGCCTCGGCTGGCTGCTGGGACTTTCTGAGGAAAAATAAATGTATACTATTTACACTATTGATCTGGGAGCACGGCAGCTCAGTGTTCTCTCTCGTTCTCTACATTCACGCTAGCAAGCGACTGTTCATTTTACACACACACACACACACACACACACACACACACACACACTGGAGGCATAGAACTTGAATTACAGCGAGTCAATTCAGATTTCCTCGATTCTCAGCAAATTAGGTGCGACACGCTAAAAAAGCGACAAATCCAAACGATTAGCTCTAACGTTTCCTCCAACCGATCCGACAGCGTGTTAGTCCGACGTTTTTACGAGTTCCCTCTCACAACTTTCATTCCCATCGGAATTACAGTTACTTCCTGTCTGCTGTATGATGCTGAAAAGTGGGGAAAAAATCGTGCTTTCATCCGTTCGTGTCATGTTCTGAACGTTTTCTGGTTAAATGTGTATAAAGACGTTACAGAAATAAAGTCTTGCTCTGCTTCATCCATCACTTCATCTCTCTCTCGCTCTCTCTCTCTCTAAGTCTGTCTGTCTGTCTTTCTCTTTGTCTGACTGTATTTCTCTCTCTCTCTCGGTCTCTCTCTCTCTGTGTCTGTCTTTCTGCCTGTCTGTCTGTCTCACTGTCTATCTGCATCTCTCTTTCTTTCTAAATTTATTTCTCTCTCTCTGTTTGTCTATCTGTCTGTCTATATTTCTATCTCAGTCTCACTCTTTGTATGCCTGTATTTCTGTCTGTCTGTCTGTCTGCACTCGTTCCTTCTTTTTCTACAACTCTGTCTCTCCTTCATTCAACACTTTATCTCTCAATGTGTCTGTCTGAATTTCATTCCCTCTTTCTTCAGTCACTATGTCTGTCTGTCTGTCTGTCTGTATCTCTATGTCTGTCTCCATCTCTCTCTCTCTCTCTCTCTCTCTCTCTCTCTCTCTATCTATCTTACTTTCTGTCTGAATTTCATTCCCTCTTTCTTCAGTCACTATGTCTGTCTGTCTGTCTGTCTGTATCTCTATGTCTGTCTCCATCTCTCTCTCTCTCTCTCTCTCTCTCTCTCTCTCTCTCTATCTATCTTACTTTCTCTCTGAATTTCACTCCCTCTTTCTTCTATTTCTCTATGTCTGTCTGTCTGTATCTCTATGTCTGTCTCCATCTCTCTCCTTGTCTGCCTGTATTTCTGTCTGTCTGTCTCTCATTTTGTCTACAGCTCTCTCTACATCTCTTTTGCTCTGTCTCTCCTTCAGTTATCACAAATCTCTTTATCTTTATTTCTCATTCTGTCTGAATTTCACTTTTATGTACTTTCTGTCTGTCTCTCTCACTGTCTCTGTCTCTCTCTCTTTATCTATTCTGTTTGTCTCTTGGTCTTTACCTCTGTCTGTCTCTGCCACTCGGTTTGTCTGTCTGCATTTCTGCCTGTTCTCTCTCTCCGTCTCTCTCTCTGTCTCTCTCTCCGACTCTCTCTCTCTCTCTCTCTCTCTCTGTCTATCAGTTTCCTCCTGTGTGAGCTGTGAGCTGTTGAATAGCATGTCAAAGTGAAAAGTGAGGCTGTGTGAGGAGGCAATGCATGTACGTGTGTGCGTGTGTGTGTGTGTGTGTGTGTGTGTGTGAGAGAGAGAGAGAGAGAGAGAGAGAGAGAGAGAGAGAGACGGACAGAAAGAGTAGGAGGGAAAAGAAAGAAACTCTGCTACCCCAGCAGATTCACTAATAAAGACACATGACTATAAAATCAGGTTCTGTGTGCAGCGAGCTACAAAAAATATTGGCACCCTTTAAAAATAACACACCGAAAAACAAAAATCCCACAAAAAACTAAAATATATTTTAATTTCCGTCCAAAATACTAAAAACTATAAGTTGTTTTTGTAATATAAATAATTTTCTTAAGTATTTCTTAAAGTATTTTCTTAAAATAATACTGTGTATGAAATAAGATGTTGCTCTTAATCCTAATAAAAAATAAATAAAATAATGTAAAAAATATATATATCTGTTTGTTAATTATGTGTGCCAATAATTTTTAAATTCATTATTTATAATAATAATAATAATAATAATAATAATAATAATTATTATTATTATTATTATTATTATTATTATTATTATTATTATTATTATTGCTGTTATTATTATTATTATTATTATTATTATTATTATTATTATTATTATTGCTGTTATTATTATTATTATTATTATTATTATTGCTGTTATTATTATTATTATTATTATTGCTGTTATTATTGTTATTATTATTATTATTATTATTATTATTGCTATTATTATTATTATTATTATTATTATTGTTATTATTATTATTATTGCTGTTATTATTATTATTATTATTATTATTATTATTATATAAAAATAGAACAGTGCAAAATCTCTAGATGTTGAAATTTAATATATCACTTTTGTGTTTTTTTTATTATTATTATTTCTCGATTTATACATGCACTGTGTTAATAAAGGGTGCCAATATTTCTGCACTCCGCCACACCCAGCTCATCACTGCACCCATACAGAACGTCTATTACTTTTATTATTCGCAACGACGATATTATTTGCACTAAACCTGTTCCTTCATCACAGCAAAATAAAAGAAAGTGAACTCTTTATAAACATTTATAAACATGAATAACGTCATACGCATTTATAAGTGAACGTCGTTGCGGTTCTTACCCCGTGCGATGGATACGTCATCCAGCCCCAGTCCCCGGATATCGTGGAGGTGTCGAGGAGATTTACTGCAACAGACAGAAGCACATAGTTACATATGGAAGTAAGTCATGGGCACCGACTCGGGATCCATCGTGGGAATTGAATCTGCAGCGTATTTATATTACAGCAGGTTCTACAGCAGCGATAAATCCATCACATTGTTAATACATAGCGCAGAACTCTACTTCAAGACGCTCTGTACGCTCAGGACATTGATACTGACAGCAATTGATTTAATATTCAATAACTATTAATTACCCAATCGCACGCTTTCTCTCCGAGGTGATGCCGGACGACAACCTGATTAATTGCCACGTGGAAAAAAAAAACCCTCTTAAGTGTTTTGCGGTCGAATCGATACGTCAACCGAGCCCCGATTCACGCCTGGAGCCGCTCGCCTGGCGTGATGAAACATTTTCGACCACCACATCGACACGTCCGCTGGGTCTTTCCCCCTCTACGTTATTGATAACCAGACTCCTTGTCCAGCTTTGGGCAAACTCCAAGGTCACCCTGGGACGAGGTGCAGACCCGGGAAACGCTTTAAACGTTATTTTTTTTCTCCCCACAATGCCTATTTATTATTCAGTAGTGGTCCTGACAGCTGTGTGAGGTTAAACGATGTTAAAGAGCGACACCGGGGTCCTGTGTCACCGGCAGAGAGACGCTCCGTGTGTGTTAGCTTTATGGAGAAGTCCTCGATTGGTAGGTTGTCGTTTCTACAGTTACTTACAACACAGACTTGTATAATGAACCTGGATTGAAGAAAGAATGAAAGAAAAGCTGTTGGCGATGCTGCTGTTGCGCTCGGATCTCCGTCATTGAACATCTGATGGATTCAGAAGGAAAGAATTAGCGTTAAATGCATCATAAATTCAGATAAGTTGCTAAATAGCTGCTGGTTACATAACCTCACTTGACTTTTGAGTCTCCAGGTTTCTTCCTCATATCGTCTCCGCTCGTTAAGGATGATAATTATAAATAAAATGTTTACATTTTTTTCATTTTTATTCGGAATTTTTATATTTCTCTAAAGCTGCTTTGAGACAATGTCCACAGTTAAAACCTCTATACAAATAAAACCGAATAGAAAACTTTGTTGTTAATTCAGACACGTTTTCTAGCATCCTAGCAAATACCCCTCCCCCTGTCCCCGCCCCCTTAACCTTTCATACTGTTAAACATTCCAAAGATGATAACCAGCTAGTCTAAATCCTCAGCTAGCTAATAAATGCCGACACCTCCGCAGGTTTTTGGGATAATTTGCATAATTTCCTTTTGAAGTGACTCCGAGTAAAAATAGCTGATAAATCGTCTCAGACGTTGCTGCTTCTCTTGTTGACCTTCAGCAGGAAGCTGACTTAAGTGTCTTCCCACGTCACGTGTTTTAATCGGCTTAAGGTTTTGCAGTGTCATGTTTAAACTCTGTAACACTGCAGCTAGCTTGAATAACGCGAGTAAAAATACTATGATGTAATTATTTATTTAAATCTCATCACTACATTATTATAGAAGCTTTATAATGTGTATAACTGTGTATCAGCTTTATGGAGAATGGAAACTAATAAATAATCATGTATTTGAGTTATGAGCTCTAAAATACGGTGGCTGAGAAGTGCAAAACAAATGAACAAATCCCAAAACACAATTCAGGACAATTCAGACAAAGCGGAAAAGGTAGGTAGAGTTTGCGAATGGAATTCTTCCCTCTGATTGGATGAGACATCGGTCACTATACAGGAAGTCCAGCAGTCTGCAGCAGTAGAAAGTGGATTGGTGTGTGTATGAATGCAGCTCTGACACGCAGGGGCTGATGGGTAATGTAGTCAAGTCAAGCGTTGATTTCGATTTCACGTAACAATGGCGCTGTTATTTCTAAGCTCCTCTAGCAAATGAACGCACACCTGCGAGCTGATCGAGTGTGCACTCATGAGGCTAATGTTCGAGATAAAATAACGCTCAGGCTTTTTAAACAACATTTGAGCTGATAAACGCAGGGGCAGAAGCCGGTTTGAAAATGGGCTGCCTTGTAAAAAAGCTGCTCTCGCTATTTCTATCCTCATTAACAGGTGGTCTGTAGGTGTAAGTTGTCGTTTTTTTTAAAGTCTCAGCCCAGGGCTTAATCTACCCATGACTCAGAAAGGAAACCTAAATGAGGTGCTTTAGGTCTGACTTCCTCCCTCTGTCTCGTCCTCTCTCAGGGAGCACATGTCGTAATCACGGTCATTAGCGTACGCGCTGATGAAACTCCTAATTTGTGAAATCTGTTGCTGATGAGGGTCAGAAAGCAGGAACAGGTGGCCTTTCTATCGTTTCTGTCAGTCTTTCTCGCTCCCTCGATACGCCGTCGCACTCCTCGCTCAGTCACTCCTTCGCTCGCTAGCCGCCACTTCCTGCTGTCTCGGACTGATGAAGCTGTGGCCTTTCAGTAGCTCCAAGGTCAGACATGCATGTCACAATTACACGTCTCAGAAATCCCCCCGCTGACAGCCGGCCGTGTGATAAATCACTAAATGACGTCTGGAAACAAACAAAAAGAGATCCTGCACTGCACCGAGCCTCGGGGATAGAGGGAAAACTTTTCTCCTCTTTCTTTCTTTCTTTACTCTCCTTCTTTCGTTAGTTCTCTTTTTTTTTCAATTCCTGGAAGACTTACTTCATGTATCATAGGAGAGGGGGGAAAAAAGAAGTAGTAACATGGATTCCAGCTTTTTTTGCTTTTCTTTCTTGAGATAAAAAATTGATTTGGTGGGGTCGCAAAAAAAAATAAACCAATCAAAAGAAGAACAGTGTGTCATTTATTATTAAATAAAAAAAAAGTGTGCTGAAATTATAAGATATATGACTTATAAATAAATTATATATAAACCTATATATAAATTATAACACGCTTGTATTAATAAACAATATGTATTTGGGTTACAAATGAAAATAAATAAATCAATAAATCAGGCATAACATTATGACCACCTGCCTAATATTGTGTTGGTCCACCTTTTACTGCCCTGACCCCTTTGAGGCATGGACTCCACTAGATCCCTGAAGGTGTGCTGTGGTATCTGGCACCAAGATGTTAGCAGCAGATCCTTTAAGTCCTGTAAGTTGAGCCTCCATGGGCCCTACCTTGCAGCTTACAGTACTTAAAGTACTTACAGGACGTAAAGAGTACTTTTGATAGATACTGACCACTGCAGACCGGGAACACCCCACGAGAGCTGCAGTTTTGGAGATGCTCTGATCCAGTGGTCTAGCCATCACAATTTGGCCCTTTGTCAAACTCGCTCGACAATTTATCCTTTATGGAAGGAGTTTCCAGTGTCTCCAGTGCTTTGAAACCATCATATGTTACGCTTTATATATGGTGAAAGAAGGTCTGTAAAAATTAAGAAACATTAATGAATGAATAAACATAAACAACTCCAATGAATTAAAAGCGCATTGTGTTGTTTATGTTTACGTTTACAGCAACTAGCGGCAAATGTTCATAAAAAAGAAAAAAAGGTTATTTTTCTCCACACAAATGTTTTTCTCAAAACAATTTCTGCTCTCTGAGATGCTCCAAGTGCTTGTTCATCTAAAAAGCAGCTCAGATTTGATCGAGATTTGATTGAACAAGTCCATTTCCATTCCTAAGCTAACAAAAGGGTTAAGTACTTCAGGAAGAGGGAAGAGGCGGGTCTTTAGATGTCGTTTGAAGACTTCCAGTGACTCAGCAGTTTCAGAGGAAGTTCATTCCACCACCGAGACACCAGAACAGAGACGAGTCTTGATTCATGCCTTCGTCACACCCTGAGAGATGGTGGGAGCAGTCGAGCAGATGATGCTGGAGGATCGGCGGGAGGGAGGGAGGGAGGGAGGGAGGATGCGTGGTGCAGTCTGGGGTGTGATAAGAGCTTTGAGGTAAAGAAGCGCTGGTGTGTTTTTGCTTCATGGGCACACATCAGTGTTTTAAATCGGATGCAGGAAGCTGCAGGACGCCGGTGGAGGGAGAGCAGTAATGAGATGGTGTGGGAGAACTTGGATGAAAACGAGTCATGGAGCTGCATTCTGGATCAGACGCAGAGGTCAAATGGAGGTGTAGATGCAGTTGTTCAGTCTGGGAACTGTTCAAGCACTTGAGTGTTTACAACGAAATAAAAATTATATATCAACTGAAGGCTGAGTTCAAACCCCAGCATCAACCATCTGCTAAAATTCTGTAAATGTAAATGCACCAGTATTTCCAGTACGCTCAATCTCGTGTGATTTAGGAATGAATCCCACACGAATTCAAGTAAATATCCATGCTACCTAGAACCCCACCTTTTATCCACCTTGAATAAACACATCGTTACCCAACATGCCCTTACACCATGAGGTGTAAAGGATAAAAATATTTTTCAATTCTGATAAAAAACCATTAGGCGTCCCAAACAAGCACAAAAAAATAATTTAAATCTATTAAATGTAATCCTTTAGTCTGCCGTCCTGGTTGACTTTCACATCACTCCAGTCCTCGGCAGCTTCTAAAGCAATTTAAAGTGAATTAACAGCGTTCTGACAGATTCAATCGCAATCGCAGTTCAATCAAAGTATTGACGAGCTTCTCTGATGGGCTCGCTTTTCTCTTCCTTTCTCCCATGCAAAAAAACACTGATACTGATAAAGTGAACTGTTTCACTCAGGCTTGAGGTCAGGCCTCTAAAACAAGCTCTGCTGCTTACAGGATATAGCATGTGCACGAGAACGTGTGCGAAGAGGAAGTAGTTTATTCTCCACATCAGGTTCAAAGTGAACGTCTCATGAGGTATATTACAAGCTTTTTTTGATCTGTTGTCACTCGACCATCTCTTTAAATGTACATCGGTGAGCATTGCTATCCTCAGCACTCCAACAGAACGGTTCAGGTCACTAACACCACTTACAGAACTGACCTGTCCAGAGAGTTTGACTCTCCTCAAACTGAGGAGAAAACGAGTGCTGCAGGAGGTCCTGTCGTAATTCTGGAGTCATGGTGAGTGTTAGCAAGTCTGTGTTCTTTAAGCCGAAGCAAATCGTCCAGGTCTCACAGATTTTCCTGAATACACCACACACAGTACGTAGAACCTTGCATAAAAACCTGCAACTGCTTTTTTTGTATTTGTTAAAAAATTATAAATAAATTAATGCACAAATCTCGTCGCAAATAGAAATGATCTCTTACGTTGCTTTTGATGTGAGGCTAAACTGTCAAGATAAAAAAATTGTCAAGATAAAAAAAATATTGACATTCTTTATGAACATAGATATACAAAGACTCAAATACGTCAATGTGCTGTAATTCTTTACTAAAAAGTACTTTTTTTATTTCTTTACAGTGTTTTGATTTAGTGCCTAAGACATTATTTTAAACTAAAATCTGTGCTGTTTGTGTCAGAATTAATTTTCTCTAATAAAGAGTTTTCATTTCAATTCATTCATTCATTGTCTACCGCTTATCCAATCTATACTCGGGTCACGGGGAGCCTGTGCCTATCTCAGGTGTCATTGGGCATCAAGGCAGGATACACCCTGGACGGAGTGCCAACCCATCACAGGGCACACACACACTCTCATTCATTCACACAATCACACACTACGGACAATTTAGAGATGCCAATCAACCTACAATGCGTGTCTTTGGACTGGGGGAGGAAACCGGAGCACCCGGAGGAAACCCCCAAGGCACGGGGAGAACATGCAAACTCCACACACACATGGCGGAGGCGGGAATCAAACCCCCAACCCTGGAGACGTGAGGCAAACGTGCTAACCACTATTATTTTTATATATATATATATATATATATATATATATATATAAATAATATAATAAAAAAGTACAAATAAAATAATGAATTAAAATTAATATTAATATTAATTAATATAAAATTACATTTTATATTACATATTTAAAAAAAAAAAAAAAAAATATATATATATATATATATATATATATATATATATATATAAATAGTATAATAAAAAAAAGTACAAATGAAATAATGAATTAAAATTAATATTAATATTAATGAATATAAAATTACATTTTATATTACATATTTAAAAAAGAAATATATATATATATATAATAAAAAAGTACAAATAAAATAATGAATTAAAATTAATATTAATGAATATAAAATTACATTTTATATTACATATTTAAAAAAACAAATATATATATATAAATATAAATGTAAATGTAATGTAAATATGTAATAATGTAAATATAAAATATTTTTCATAAATATGACTCCAGATCCTTGACTCCTTTTTATGTTGTCTTTTACATGTTTTTTTTATTGGTGTATAGGTTAATAAAAAAAAAAATAAAAAAATAAACTTCTCCTTCCACCCTTTTAATTCTCATTTCACACTTTCTGCCCATCGGCAGCTTTACCTTCTATGGAGTTTTGTGGGCGTGTCCTTTGTTCTTTGTGCCTGATCAACACACACACACACACAAGCATAATGATAATGAGCCAGATAGTTTGTAAAGATTTGTCAGAAATTATTTTGTTTGGTTTTCTCAAAAAATAAATAAATAAAATAAAATAAACCACTAAAATTTATTTATTTACTTACTTATTTATATGTTATTTATGCAAGTTATTTATTTATTTATTTGTTTATTTGATTGTTTGTTCAATTGTTTTAATATTTATGGTTGCAATTAGTAGACTTTACTTGAAATGACAAATTTACTTAAAAAGAAATGCACATTTTATTACATTTTGTATTTAAATATATTATTACATTTTTTTATTTACATTTGCAAAAAAATAACAATTTTTTTTTCAGTGTACATTAAATGTACAAATAAAAAAATCCACTCAGTTCAACTTGACCTATTTCCTATAAGCTGCTCATTTTAATAATAGAGCTGTAGATAAGAGTGTTAAGTTTAAGACAAAAATTTAAGAAAAGTTTAAGACAGGGCAAAAAAAACATCAAATCCTTTTCGAGGCCAACTTCAACTTCAACTAGTCAGCTTCATATCAGCTTTATACCAATTATTATAAGCGGTTATAACACCGTTAGCAATTCTTCAGACGTCAGGTTTTTTTTTTTTTGGATCGGCATTTATTACAAGCACTGGTATGATGTTATGAGGCTTGATGGTGTGCGTGTGTGTGTGTGTGTGTGTGTGATCAGTATGGTGTTTGCTATTTATATTCCGATGATCCTTTGCCTGAGTGCACATGCGTATGCGTCTGGAAGCCACACGCTGCCTGTGTTCTGACACTGTGACACTGTGTACTGCAATATGTTATTACATGCCTTAGAGAAAAAGAAAAAAAAAAACAAGGTGAGAGATAAAAAAAAAAAAGAAAAGAAAAAAAGAATCAAAGGATAAACAAGATGAGAGGTGATGGGGGAAAAAATCCCACAGATGTCTGACATTAGCGTTGAATTCAGACACGCTTTTCTCCAGGCGTTTGCACCGGTTGATTTCAAAA
Organism: Hemibagrus guttatus; assembly: GCA_033459395.1. Classification (NCBI taxonomy): domain Eukaryota; kingdom Metazoa; phylum Chordata; class Actinopteri; order Siluriformes; family Bagridae; genus Hemibagrus; species Hemibagrus guttatus. Next base: position 2,573,065 of record JAUCMX010000023.1, on the reverse strand, counting down.
TGGCCTTTTTTATGCGTCTTGTCCCTATAACCAAACACTTTTTTTATTATGAGTGTCACTTTTTCCTCGCTCATCTCCTGATAAACAATTGGAAGATTTCTCTCCTCTGGATCAGGCCGAAGCGCTTAGCGTCTGCCGTCTGCTGATGCAACTGTGTGAAACAGATACGATGAACTTTTCCCCTCGCAATTTTTTTCTTCTCTCTCTCTCTCTCTCTCTCTCTCTCTCTCTCTTTTTGTGTCTCTCTCTCTCTCTATTTTCACTCTCTTCATAATAATCGTTATTAATTTCGCCCTCGACGCCATGGCACCTCGGAGGTTTGGTGTGATAAATACGTTAGTCACCTTTCACAGTAATGAGTTTGTGTGTAATGACACATGAATAAGCGTCAGTGTTGCTGTATTTTTTTTCCCACCTTTCCTTTTCTTAATTACATGAAGGATGTGATTTATGTGCGAATCATGAAGTGTAAAAAAAGGCATTATTTCTGTTCGGAAACGGCAAAGCAGATCCGTCATCGTGCATCCAGACGAATTCAGGGATCGCAGTTTGAAGGAAACGGAATGTAATTACACTGTAAGGAAAATAAACACCAGTCACGCTGACAAACCTGACATTAAGTGCTAATAACTATTCGTATGTCCTTATTTATCAGATCTAATGTCATATCAAAATACAGATTAGCCCTGACGACGATGTGTCGATGAAAGCTTTCAGTCGTTATAACAGCGTATAACAGCGGACAGGGCCGGGTTCATATGGGTGACATAAGCCTGTCATAACAATTGACATGAACCTACATAAGCATCTGTGAGTTAATCATTCTTGGACTTATTCCAACAAGACTCAGCCGACATAAAGCCTATATTAATAACTGCTCATGTAACAGTGTGTAAATTAACACACTTAGTATTTTTTTTATAATCAACTCTAATGATCCTTCATAAAGCTCTAATGATGTGCCATAAACAATTTGCTAACACACTTTATGAAGCCCACATTCATTATAAATGTGTTTTTCTTTAATTATACTCTGTATGTTGATAATAATTCATTAATAGCATTTGTATAAACACTAATAATGCTTCACTGACTTATAGCACATTATTACTGCTCTATTAAGCATCAAAAGAGTTCATACAAATGCTTATAAAGAATCACAGAATATACAAAACACTCTAATTCTAAGCTGATTGATGAATGTGGGCTTTATAGAAAGATAAAAAGATGCCTAGGGTTAGGGTTAGGGTTAGGGTTATGCCATCATATAAACATAAAGCATAACGCTATGTCAGGTGACGTAGGGTTTCCAGGATTTGGAATAATGTCTTATTGTACTTCTGGTATTATGGAAATGATGTGATGGAAATTGTCAAGAAAGGATGAAGGAAGAAAAGTGTCTCCTGAGCTCAGCATGTGGTGGTGACCCTCACGGTATGTCCTGCTTTATAACACTGTTACAAGTAAAGTAATAACAAGTTAATAACTAATTATGTATCTCTTATGAAGTAACAAGCACAAGTACAAGTACTTTCTTGCTGTACTTGAGTCTGTTTTTATTTCCACAGTTTTTTAGTTACATTGCAGTTGAAGTCTGCTTATGAATGTGTTATGAGTGTCTTATGAAGTCCCTATGTATATTAGATATTATTATCACGCTAATAGTTTTCTTTTTTCCCCCCACTGCATTCACTATTCACTGTGTCAGTTTCAGAAGCAAACAACTTTTCTTTCTTTTTCTATTATACTACTTTAAGCAAATTTAAGAGTTTGGACTTTTCTACCTCACCTTTTACCAGAGTATTTATTTTAGATGACTTTATCATTTAACTTTATCATTTTACTTACTTGAGTTTTTTTGCGGCTGTTGCAGCCAGAAATGCTTTTGCGGCTTTTTCGTGACAAATATTTGTGATGCAACTTGAGTTATTTTGTGTTTATTTTTTTTACTTGAATTTTTACTAAGATTGTTCTGTACAAAAATAAAATGCTAGCAAATGCTTACCCGTGCTTTCAACACACACACACACACACACACACACACACACACACGCGCGCACACACACACACACACACACACACACACACACACACAGATAATGAGCTAGAAAGTTTGGAATGATTTGTCAGAAATTATTTTGTTTGGTTTGGTAAAAAATCAGTTTTACCATTTAAAACAAAACAAAACAAAACAAAACAAAACAAAACAAAACAAAACAAAACAAAACAATCACTAAAATTTACTAAAAGTTTTTATTTTTTCTTCTTTGACTGTTGCAGCAAAAATGCTTAATTTAGCAGCTTTTTTGTTGCAAACACGTGTGATGCAACTTGAGATTTTTTGTGCTCTTTTTTTTTTACTTATATTTTTACAGAAATTGTTCTGTAAAAAAAAAAAAAAAACTGCAAGAAAATGTCTACCTGTGAAAACATATACCGTATTTAATACACAAATATAATGATTTTTTTTAATTAATTCATGAGATCCTGGAAGGATATTTATAACTTTTTTAAAAGAAATCAATACTATTTAAGTAGCACAAGCACAAACAGTTCCATATTTCTTTTTTTTTTTTTTTTAGTTGTTGTTTTATTTTATTTTAACAGGTACAGCCAAAAATTCAGAATTTGAAATGCAACTTGATTTATTTGTTTTTTTTTTTTTGTTGTTGTTTTTGTTTACTTCCTTTCTGAGATCGTGAAGGGACTGTTCTTTTTATTTTATTTTATTTATTTATTTATTTTTAATGTAACCTATACTATACTAGCACAAGTGAAGAGTGGAGTGGATCTCCAGCTAGATTGAGCACTCCATCATTCAGAGCTGAAAGCTGAGGTGAAGTCAGGAGGTTCGACGGCGCAGGCACTGCAGTGGCTCTCTGGCTGCGGGCGTTTATTGTAACAACAGTGACGGCGTCGTATGGTTCAACACCAGCATCCTTTTTACACCTGCTGTGGGCGTAAACTCCATTACAGCCTGTTGGAACGTCTTTTATCTCTCTCTCTCTCTCTCTTTCTCTCTCTCTGCCTTTCTGCCGTTCTCTCAATAGCTCTTGTTTTTTTTTTGCTTTTGTTTTGCTGGCAGAGCCATGAAGAATCTCTCACTCTTTCTGTCATGTCTCAGTCCCCTTCTTTGGATTGCCACTCCAAAAGAAAAAGAGAGAGAGAGAAAGAGGAGAAAGAACTATCTAACTAACTAGAGCGAGTTCGCAGCAGACTCTGGTGCATGCTGGGATACATAAACAATAAAATGAAAGAAAAGTGGATGAGGAGTGACATTTCCTCCAATCTTCACCTGTCCAGACTGGAGAACAGAGTTGGTACTCAGCGTAGTCTCAGATTCCTGCTCTCGGCTCTGACAGGAGTGGAACCTGATATGTTTCTGGGCTGTGTGCTGCGCGTGGAGATGCTTTTCCGCTCACCATGGCTGTAAAAAGTGCTAATTTGAGTTGCGGACTTATGGAATAGCGTCTCATTGCACTTCTGGTATCGTGCTAATGATGTGCTGGAAGTGATGGTGAAGGAATAAAAGTGTCTCCTGAACTCGATTCAGTTTATTTGTCTAGCGCTTTTAACAGCGGACATTGTCTCAAAGCAGCTGTACAAAACTATAGAAACAGAAAAAAACGATAAGCTTTAAAGTTAAGTTACTATTTTATACCTAATGAGCAAGACTTAGGTGACGGTGGTGAGGAAAAACTCCCTGAGATGATATGAAGAAGAAACCTTGAGAGGAACCAGGCTCAGAAGGGAACCTCATCCTCATTTGGGTGACACTGGACAGGAAATAATGTAACTATTGATAATGTCCTTTCTACAACAGCAACCAAGAACTCTAAAGAGCTCGCAGCATGTGGTGGAGACACTGAGGTTATGTCCTGCTTTATAACACTGTTATAAGTGAAGTAATAATCAGTCAATAACGAGTTATGTATGTCTTATGAATTTACCATTTATAAGTCTTTTTTTTGGGGGGGGGGGTCACATTTTATTTCATTGCTAGCTATCTACGCAATGCTTATGAACGCATTATAAAGTCCTTATGTATAGTATATACCCATATAAAGTATTTAGTAGATTTCCTAATTTGGTAGGAAATGGTGTTTTTCCTCCATAAGAAATGATTATATTCCTTTTCTGTTTCACACATCATATCTAGTGACTTGATAGACAGGTAGATTTGCCGTCCAGACGTTTCTCTGTGTCCGATAAACGCAGAGAAACCTGCAGAAGAAGATGGCGTGCCTTTTTCAGCATATGTGATCACTGTGGGTTCATGGTTAGGTCCAGTAATAACTAATAAGTCAACTTTCATGAAGCCTTCAGCATCGCTGAGCTTGTTTGCTAATCCAGACGAACTGTGGCAGAAGGGAACCCCAGGAGAGACGCCGCCTCCTCAGGCTTACCCCCTCTGGTCCACACACACACACACACACACACACACACACACGGAGGCTTCGAGCTGCCTGAATTGATTTTAAACCCTGTCTGCATCCAGTGTCACGCTAACAGGAGGCTCCACTTAGCAAAACCCAGCAGAAGCAGACAGATGGAACGATGGATCTGGGATGCAGTAACGTCTTACTGAGGGTTAACCCACTAAACAAATATTTTACACTAGTCTTCTGCCGGCTAACTAACTGCAATTCCTCCAGATCGGGATTTCAAATGGTCATGGATATCAGAAGTCCCAATTTTTGGGGAAAACGTCCACTCATTATGAATTATAAACATGTTATAATGTGCTTATTATCAGTAGTTAGGCACTATTTAGTGTAAAATACATGACACATCACAGCAATCTCTAACATGCATGAACATGTTATGATGAACATTTTAAAAATGAATAAACAATAAGAGAGACGTTAATAGGAAATCTTATGACAAAAACTGAATATAAAACAAGAAAAACAAAAACAAACAAAAGATGTCGGTTGCATTAAGACAACAAAAAAATTATTATTCACAGTCTTAGCCTTAAATATCTTTCATTCATTCATTCATTCATTATTTATTTAATTATTAATAAAGAAATATGTAAAACTTCTAACATCTTCAGTGTGTCTGTGACTAGACATAATGCAATACACAAACTGGGGGTGATTCTTTTCCTCTTTTGTAATAAACACTGCTTATAATGCATAACGAATTTCAAATGATCATTAAGAAGAATTACTACATAATCATTAACAATTATAAATTGTGACAAGTTATAATTGTAAAAAAAAACCTGGCATGTATTTATAAGCATTGTTATAAAGTGATTCCTTTTCCTAGATCATTTTCCGACAATGTTTATAAAGCCTTATGAATGCATTATAAAATGTTGCGAATGTCTTTATACATATATTACATATACCTTGCATAGTAAGCGCTACCTAATTTCATCATGCTGGCAAGCAGTTGTTGTTTTTTAAATGAATTTATCCTCCTGGTGTTTTAACGAGAGTGTAAATTGTCGTGAACATCTGCTCATCACAGTCCAGTGTCTTTATTCCTGAGCGGTGTTTTGACTGATGGCGGTTGTTAAATCTGGCTGGAGTTTTGACTAAATATAGTTTCCGTCATGTCTTTTTCACTTTTCATCCCCACACTGTCAGTACAGATCTGTAAACAGACAGCATTGTTCCACTTGCTCTTTTTTCTTTCTTTCTTTTTTTCTCCCTCTATGAACCCTGGAGGACTCGAGGCCTTGCACACTCGTGACCCTGTGAAACCTTCACTCTGTCAAAGTCACTAACATGCGGAGGAGAAGGAGGACCGTGGGGTTTCGGCTGCTGTTTGGGACGAGGCTGGAGTCAGCACCTTTCTGGTTATAATGCTGAATAACCCTTGTAACCATAGTTACCAGATATATTTACACCTCATCTTGTTGGGACAGCTGTCCCTGATCAGCTGATGACATCCATGATGCTGTTCCTGGGTTCTTTGTTTATGGAGGTTGAGGATGGAAAGTTTTAAAAAATAATTACACATATAAAATTATAAAACAATGCTATGGAAAAAAACAACAAAAAAAAAACTCTGGTTGCATTAAAACTTTCTATGTAGGTCATATGTACAGTATAATGACCTATGCACAGATTCATAACATCTTATGATGCATTAATATGGCACTATACTCGTAAATAAAGAGTTATAAAGAGTTACAGACTCTTTTAGATTGTTATGGACCATTATAGACTGTTATAGAAAGTTATAGAATGTTATAGACATAGAAAGAGGTATAAAGAGTTACAGACTCTTACAGACCATTATGGGCCATTATATAAAGAGTTATAAAGAGTTACAGACTCTTATAGAGTGTTATGGACCATTATAGACTGTTATAAAAAGTTATAGAATGTTATAGACATATAAAGAGTTATAAAGAGTTACAGACTCTTATAAATGAATCTTATTTACGAATTATTTACGAAGATCCTTTATAGGTTTTTTTAATCATAATTGTAATGCATTTAATAATTTTTAACACGATGCATTAGAAGCAGTGTTTATAACACTTATAATTTTTAGTACAGAGCACTAACTTAAAATAAATAAATAAATAAAAATAAAAAACATTGCTGTTAGATTCTTTGGTTCTGGTGTTATAATGTGTTATAAGCACATTTCATAACTAATTGGTATCAAACTGTAATAAATTCATAATTAATCATTCATAATGCTTAATAAATAAAGCTATAATGTGTAATGACTTTTCATAAATAATTGATTTGTATAATGCATTACTAGTACCTTATGACATGCTATGAATTCATGAGTCCATAGTTCAGTACAAAAATGATTTTATAATTTTAATTATAATTATAAGGAATCATTATTTAATTTTAAGATGTATAGTAACACTTTCTATAAAGGACATGATAATTAAGAGCTATGAACATCTCTATGTCACGCCATCGTTATTCACCCATAGTGAATTGTTAACATGACGTGTTGCTGTAAGTGCTCATAATACACTATAACACCAAGAAACCAAACACCTTCATACCGTACAGCACATAATGTGTTATGAGCACAACTAAGAATACATTTTATAATTGAATATTCTATCATACTGTCATAGATTTATAACTAACATTTCATAATGCGTCATAGCAATAGCTATAACGTGTAATAAATGTATGAAATTTATGTCTTCACAGTTCAAATTAAACTTTTGTATGGTAACACTTTCTATAAATGTCATATTCATTGATTTATAATGCATTATAACTGGTGTCATAACACACGACAACACTAAATCCAAATAAACCAAACACTTTTATTCTGTATTATAATGCATTATAAGTGGTGTTCATAACACACTACAACACCAAATCCAAATAAACCAAAAACCTTTATACTGTATTGTAATGCATTATAAGTAGTGTTCATAACACACTACAACACCAAATCCAAATAAACCCAAAACCTTTATACTGCATTGTAATGCATTATAAGTAGTGTTCATAGCACACTACAACACCAAATCCAAATAAACCAAACACTTTTGTTCTGTATTATAATGCATTATAAGTTGTGTTCATAACACACTACAACACCAAATCCAAATAAACCCAAAACCTTTATACTGTATTGTAATGCATTATAAGTAGTGTTCATAGCACACTACAACACCAAATCCAAATAAACCAAACACTTTTGTTCTGTATTATAATGCATTATAAGTTGTGTTCATAACACACTACAACACCAAATCCAAATAAACCAAAAACCTTTATACTGTATTGTAATGCATTATAAGTAGTGTTCATAGCACACTACAACACTAAATCCAAATAAACCAAACACAGTTGTACTGTATTGGACATAATGTGCTACGAGCACAAGTTATAATGCATTTTATAACTGAATATTATACATCAATTCATAATGAACTATTCAAAATGCATTAAAAAAATAATTGTGTATCAGTACAGTACAGTTTATATATAAATAAATTATAGCACACAGTGCTATAATGTGAGGAGAAATGCTAATAAATTCAATTCCAGGTGTATATATAAAGACAGTATATTGTTAAATGGTCAGTTCCTGCTCAGTGGTCAGTGCTAGGCCCATGATGAGTCCAGTGTGTACTGATATCATCATTAGAGTGTGTTTTTCCAGCTCGCTCCCACTGCGCTGCCTGTTCATCGTTATCCACTCACCTTGGCAGGCCACCTCCTCCCTCCCGTTCAATGATATTAGCTAATCGTCACTTGCCAAGTTAGTTGGCAGCTAACGATCAATAACAACTTCGCTGCAGATGGAGCGTTTTTTAGTGTGTTAAATTCTCCCTGTGCTCTCTACAGGGGAAACACAACATGATTATCAGCGGCACAAAAAAACATATTACGTGCCGCTTTAGCGTTTGTGTAATTGGATCTTCTTGTTTTTATAGATGAGGTGGTGCTTCTCAATAAAACTGGGACACAGGGACAGGATTAAGGGGAATTGTACAAAGATAAGGTACAAACGTGAGTGTATAACATAAAAAAAGAGAAGTTCGAGGATATGAAAAGGATATAACTGAGTATAAATGGTGTATCAGAGCGTACAGAGTGGGAATAAATGATATATGGAGCATTAGAGAAGTTATAAAGTGTTTAATTAGTAAATTAGTAGAAAAATAGGCTATAACGGTTGTTTAAGGAAAGTTTAAAAACAGGACATGTGTACAAAGAAGGATACATACAGTGTATGGTATAACAGGTTATAAATGGAATATAAGCATGTTCAGGAGATTATAATGTGAGCACAGATGTATAAAGAAGTACAATGGGATGAGTATGGTATAAAAGCAGAGAGTAAGGTGTATAAACATTCCGAAAATACATTAGGATATAACGGAGTTCATAAAGAGGTTATAACTGCTATAATGTAAATTCAATATAAAGGTTAAAGTAGAAAGAAATACAAAGGATTTAATCAGGTTAGAAAAGGGATCTGTGTGAACAAGGTGTATAAAAAGGCCAAAAATACCTATAACTGTAAATGAGTTCATAAAAAGGTTATAACTGCTATAATGGGAACATAGAGGAAACTAAAATAATAGGATATAATTAGGGTATAAGTAAGTAGTAAAGTAGCTTACAAACAGTATAACTAAGGGTAAACGATAGAAGTATTTAAAGCATATAAACATGACATAACAGGTTACAAATGGAAGTGGTATGATTTGGAGGTTATAATGTGAACACAGAAGTATAAAGAAGTAGGCTTTAATCAGAATAGAAAAGGGATGAGTATGGTTAAAATCAGAGGTGTAAACAGCCCAAAAATACATTAGAATGTAACTGAGTTCATAAAGAGGTTATAACTGCTATAACAGGAAAATTAAATAAATAAATAAATAAGTACATAATAAAAAAATAACAGTTTTAAAGGGTAGGGTACAAAGACAAGTAGGTAGTGAATTAACTTGAAGATAAATAAGAAGCATTTAAAGCATATAAGTATGGTATGACATGTTATAAAGTAAATAAGACAAGTGCTTACAAAGTTATAAAAGCCTATGAGGGGTTATAATGCAGACACAGGTGTATTAAGAAGTATATAAAAACTCGAACCTTAAGTAGGGTGTAAAGGTGTGGTATAAATTGTATAGGAAGTACACAAACACGTAATGAGTATAAATGAGATCGCAAAAGAGGTATAAGTGGTTTATAAGAAGCTATAATGGGGAGTATGGAGGTAATAAAGGAAAAAGATTTCAATAATATACAATTGTCAGTGTATATAAGGTGTAACAAATAAAAATCTGATATTAAGTGGTGTATAAAGGGGACAGGAAGAAGTATAAAGGATAAAGGAGCACTGAAAGGATACAAAGAGGTTATAAGGGTTTATAAAGGGTATAAGAAGAATATGTAGAAAGGTTTAATGGGAACATGGATGGAATTAAGGGTATAACGGGGATGTGAGATGAGCATGTAAAATGTTTATAGCAGGAAAAAATGTATATATATATATATATATATATATATAAAAAAACCTTAAGAAGGTTTAAAAGATATATAAAGATTCTAAAGCAGGAATATGAAGAGTATAAGAGGAAATCAGAGTGACCCTTAACTGAATGTTGAATCCTGGGATATTTGGCTTTCCAATTACACAGCGACACTGTCTGTCTCCCACAAAGAGAGAAAAGAGGAGGATTTTACACTCCTGCTGTAGAATTATTGTTTCTCTCAGGGGGAAGATAAGGACTTGCTGTGGGAAAGTATTTTTTCTGTCACTCCTTAAACGAGCGTTTCATTTTTTCTCCTTTCGTGAAACACAAAAATGTTGCCATGTGTGAAAATACGATTTTACACAACGTCATGCACCGCAAGCAACCCTTTTTTTTTTTGTGTGTGTGTGTGTGTGTGTGTGTGTGTGTGTGTGTGTGTGTGTGTGTTCTCGGGTTGTTGCATTGGCTTATAAAGTATAGAACAGTCTGTAACAGTCTTTAGATGTTTATATGTCTATAACATTCTATGACTTTCTATAAACAGTCTATAATGGTCCATAATGGTCTATAAGGCTCTGTAACTCTTTATAACTCTTTACATGTCTATAACATTCAATAACTTTCTATAAACAGTCTATAATGGTCTGTGACACGCTATAACAGTCTATAATACTATTAACACTCTGTGACACTCAATAACAATCTGCAATACTATATAACACTCTGTGACACTCTAAAATAGTCTGTAATACAATATAACACTCTGTGACACTCTCTAACAATCTGTAATACTCAATAACACTCTATGACACTTTATAACAGTCCGTAATACTATATAAAATTCTGTGACACTCTATAACAGTCTGTAATACTAAATAACATTCTGTGACACTCTATAACAGTCTGTAATACTCAATAACACTATGTGACACTCTGTAATCTGAATAACACTCTGTGACACTCTATAACAGTCCGTAATACTATATAACATTCTGTAACACTCTATAACAGTCTGTAATACTCAATAACACTCTGTGACACTCTATAACAGTCCGTAATACTCAATAACACTCTGTGACACTCTATAACAGTCTGTAATACTGAATAACACCTGTGACACTCTATAATAGTCCGTAATACTATATAACATTCTGTAACACTCTATAACAGTCTGTAATACTCAATAACACTATGTGACACTCTATAACAGTCTGTAATACTGAATAACACTACTGTGACACTCTATAACAGTCCGTAATACTATATAACATTCTGTA
>JAUCMX010000023.1:2552530-2561348 GCA_033459395.1 Hemibagrus guttatus | reverse complement strand
ACTAAGAGAAAGAAAAGAGGCCGAAGAGAGAAGAACTGTTTACGGCTGATAACGTAGTGCTAACGGGAACCAACTTGTTTTATGTAGAAGGAAACGATAAATGGATAAAAATTAAATATACGACTGCGATTGAGGGCAGATCTCTCGGCTACAAAACGGGTACACGTCTGTTTGAGGAAAAAAATTAACTAAAGCAGGGAGAGAAAAGAGCGAGTCCTTTAAATCAGACCATGACACTCGTTATTGATTATTGATTTTTTTCCTGTAACGGCATGACAAAGAGGGATTTATTGTCAAGCTGTCGACCTGAAATTGTAAAAAAAATTGAGTGAGGGAACAAAATGGCCTCTACCGATTAATAATAATAATAATAATAATAATAATAATAATAATAATAATAAAAACAGCTTCATTCTCAAACCCAGGGTCACTTTAAAATTTTTGAAAAAGAACAAAAAAATCTAAATAATGATAAAAACAATCAGACTTTCAGTGTTTGAACCGATGAATAGTTTCCGTCCAGCGTCCAGTGGAAATCAGTCAGCATCCATAGGCCCGGTTTGGAGTTATGACTAAACCCGTTCCTTACGAAGCGCACGGATTTCGCCGTGACACGTAAGAGACAAACAACTGCAAGGAATCTATAGTACAAAAGAGAGCATCTCTTTCTGCTGAAGGCTGAACTGAGACTCTATTGAGTTCACACACAGCTCCAGGAAAACTTTTACGCACACACACACACACACACACACACACACCCCGATCCACAGCAGTGAGTTTTGTGATGTCCACACAGTGCATTACATAAACGAGTTCAAAGTCAAGTGCAAAACACATGAGGTCTAAAACAGCAAAGCAGAGAAATTCACACCTTCCACATCATGATGCGTTATAATAAAAACATACCTTCATTATTAGCCGTGCTTCCGGATCCCAGCACCTGCGAGGATATAATCCACAGAAAGAGAGGCAGCAGCCCCGGATCTGATGCCATCGTGCAAATGTGAGGAGCGTGATGAGACGCTTGCGCCCCCCTCTCTCTCTCTCTCTCTCTCTCTCTCTCAGCAGGGAAGCGGAGCTCGAAGCTCAGAGCAGGAACTCTGAGTGCATTCAGCTGACTTAAAAACCGCCTGCCTGCACTCAGGCACACGCAACGCCGCCAGGCTCGGCTCAGGGGGGTGTGTTCAGAGCTGCCTGTCACTCTTTGGCAGCCAATCATAGCTCAGTGTTCGGAATATGCAACGCCGAACACCTCCTGGTATGTTTATACGCGTTAATTGATATTAATATACGTAGTACAAGAGTGTTTCGAGGTGAGGATGAAACAGCACGAACAATGCAAATGTCTGGGAGAAGATCATGCTTAATTTCACTTTTAATTATATTAGGGAATAAAAAGGTTACGGGGTTCGGAAGCACTTGCTGTAAAGACCTGTGTGTGCATTTATAAGGCACTGCTATGATTAGGATAATTTATTATTATTATTATTATTATTATTATTATTATTATTATTATTATTATTATATATCTTTTATATAATTATTCATTGAAATGCGTTACATTTCTGCTGTTAATTAATAATACATTAGGAATGCAACACAGTTTGCAATCTGAACGTTTAAAGAATTTTGTTGTTGTTGATTTTTTATGTTTTTTTTTTTAAAGATATGAAATGAATAAAGATATCAGAATATATATTCAATATACATGATGGGTGAAAATGGCATCTACTATATTCTATTATAGTCTTATGAAAATAATCAAAAACAAATAAATCAAAGGGAAATCTATCTAATAAAAATACAGACTAAATAAAAATAAATCTAATGAATTAATATGATCTAATAATAAATAAATATATTAAATAATAATAAAAAATAAATGTAAATAATGTTTTTAACTTTTTTAAAAAAAATACCAAAAAATGATATTATTAAATTAAGAACTACCTCTTTTTTAAAAAATAAAAAAAAAATTAAAAAAATAATAATAATAATAAAAAAAATATATATATATATTAAATAATATTACCTAATATAATATAATATTATTGAAATAAAATAAGCTATAATGTGTTCTCTATTTCTCTGAATTAATATTAATTATTTTAAAAATACCAAAAATAGATATTATTGAAAAAAAAATTAAATAAATCTAAGAAATAAAAAAATACATATAAATAAATAAATATATAAATAAATACAATATTACCTAAAATGATATAATATTGAAATTAAATAAGCTAAAATGTTTTCTCTGAAATTAAATAAAGAATCCAAACTCGAACAAAATACACGATGTTCCCATAATTACGTGAAATCCATGTGATATATTTAGTAATAAATAGTAAAGCTTCTCCTCATGCATGCGGCTTGAGGCTCCGTTGCTCCTGCAGCTGCTGTAGAGGACGGAGAGAATGTAAGGCATAGAGAGACGGAGGGATGGAGAGGAAGAGAGGGAAGTGAGAGGGCTGCTGCCTGCCTGCCAATGCTGTGTGCTCAGAACACAGGGGAGAGTTTGTGTTGGCCCACAATTGCTACCTCTCTTCCCCTCAGAGCCCAGAACCCGGGTTCGGATGTGCGACAGGCTCCGAGCTCCGACTGCCAAAACATCTGAACCACAATCTCTCAGTGATTCGGTCGAGATCGTGTGTAAACACGGCCTCATGTTTTAAAAACCTTCACCGTTTTTACTTTGTAGCAGATTTCATTTCACAGCAGTTACAGAAAGCAGCGTTATAACACCTTTATAACACGACACTGCTGGACGCTCGATTATGATTGGCTCTGATATTCTATAATATACACTGTTGTTCAATTGGGATACGTTCTTGTTTCTATAGCAACAAATTACACATGACTGTTAATGTAATGACATTTTTGGGATATTTTCTGTTAGTATTTAAGGAAGTCTCCAGTGTCAGGACTTTTTTTGAGTATGTGAGTGTTAGTGTGTGTGTGTGTGTGTGTGTGTGTGTGTTTATTTGTTTTATTATCTAAAGGAAAGAAAAAATAATAATAAGTAAAAACAAAAAAGTAAATAAGTGCTAATTATTTAATATCATCTAATTGAAATTTGAGCAAAATTCTGAAAGTTCATAATCTGACGTAAGATTGTCATTAATGCACAAATACTGATGATGTAGAACACACAAGTTTCAGAGTTACAGGTAAATCGTCTTGCTTGCCAAAGTATTTACTCTTTATTGTTTTTTAAAAATATGTTGTTTTCTTGATTTCATTAGAATAATGTCTATAATGCTTCTTGAATGCATTATGATATGTTACGAACGTGTTTGTAGGTCATTATACATTAAAGGTCAGTTTGAATGTCAAGTTGAACGTAATTGAAATGACACACAGTTTTATTGACATAAGATGTATTCCTATTATATAACCATGCATTCATAAGTCATTATAGACATTGTTATGATTTATAAAAAAAAAAAAGGGAATGTATTCACTTCATTGTTTATTACACAGTTATAACATGCATCATACAGTTAATTAATAATAAATAATATATAATAATTAGTTATTTATTACGCAGTTATAACAAGCATTATTTTTTTTAAAGACATTATAATCACCCAGAGTCGCTTTACTGAAGTCATTTGAATTTATTTTGATCAAATTTCTAGGTGTAGATTATTAACATTCATGAAGTATTACAACTTGAGTATAATAACATTATTCAAATTTATAAATCAACAGCATTTCAAGTGTTTTGTGTCTCCTGATTAATTCAAACCTCTAAAATTGTACATTTACAAAACTAAAAAAATAGAAATCAAGACTTTTTTAATGATCTACAAAAGTAACTTTAGTATTAGTGTTATAATGTATTATGAACACTACTTCATACTATAATGCATTAAGCTATCAGTTTATAATGCTTTCCTACAGCTCTCTATAACAAGTAATACATTTCATGAATAATTATAGCATTTATGTGTATAAAGCCTGATTTATGCATTATAACGCATTATAAGGTGATATCAATGTGTTCATAGCTTATAGACCTCATATGACCTTCATATTCATGAGTTTCCTTTTTTTGGAAATGTATACTAGGACACATGATGGCAGAAACGAACACTAGTTTCGCTATGTCATGTTATGTCATCAGTGATACATCTTCTGCCCAAAATCTTAAAATAGACTTTGTGCCATTCTTCGTTTAGCCTTTATAACACTGCATGGAAATCGGCTGTTTTGCCACCTTCATCTTCCAATATCTGCCTTGTCCAAGTGTGTGTGTGTGTGTGTGTGTCTGTGTGTGTGTGTGTATCCGAGAGACTTCTTTAGCTCCTAATCCTCTGGAGTCCTCCGTCTGAGCCGCTTAGCTGTTCCACTTTCATTAAACATATGCAGAAAAACACAAGCAGGAAAACAATGCCGCCTTATTACCATTTCGACTTGGGCTTGTTTCTGCATCGAGTGAAAACACCTGCCTTCTGTTTCAGTGTCAGAACAAAACACAGCCAAAAAAACCTGACTAGACGAGTGAGTTCTGAGACAAACCCTCTTCTAGTCAATATTACACGAAACCCTCCATACTTCACTTGAAGTATGTGTGACATAACTGTGACATAACCGCCTGACATAACTGTGACATAATGTGTCCTATGAAAGCCATTCACCTTCAGACTTCATATAACTCTAATAGTGCCACATTATTATTAAAGGAGAAGTTCACTTCCAGAACAAAAATCTACAGATAATTGACTCACCCCCTCGTCATCCAAGATGTTCATGTCTTTCTTTCTTCAGTCGTAAAGAAATTAGGTTTTTTGAGGAAAACATTTCAGGATTTTTCTCCATATAGTGGCCTTCTACGGTGCCCGCGAGTCTGAACTTCCAAAATGCAGTTCAAATGCTCTAAACGATCCCAGCCCAGGAAGAAGGCTCTTATCTAGCCAAACCATTGCTCATTTTCTTAGAAAAATACAAAATTCTATACTTTTTAACCACAAAAGCTCGTCTAGCGCTAGCTCTGGGATGGCGTCCGCGACGCTACGTACTACATAATCATGTCGAAAGGTCACACATGACGTAGGCGGAGCTACAGACCCAGTGCTTACAAAGTGCAAAGACCAAGGAAGTGCAAATAAGTCCAACGCTCTTTACTAACAAAAAAGGGAGAAGGAGAGTGTACGGGTGTGTTGATGTCCAGGTGCAGAGCGAGTGACCACAGCTTCAATCACTCAGGAATTTTTAAAGGAAATTCTTGAGCAGTCAAGTTATTTCCAAGCAGACGCAAACGTTTAGGTTTAAAACGATTTCCACGCCGAATGTATACACATGAACGGACCATTTTAAACCAAAAACTGATACAAAGACATAACAGATTAGTTCTTTTAAGATACTGAAAAATAAAACAATAAAAAGACATTCATTTCTCTAGTTATTTTGTAAAATATCTCCATGTATAACTTCGGAGCGGTCCTCCTTCTCCACACTAGGAAACACTGGGTCTGTAGCTCCGCCTACATCACGTGTGACCTTTCGACGTGGTTACGTAGTACGTAGCATCACAGACGCACATCCCAGAGCTAGCATTAGACGAGATTTTGTGGTTAAAAATTATACAATTTTTTGGTAGATTTTTGTTCTGGAAGTGAACTTCTCCTTTAACAGAGATTGTCATGATTTATTAAGGCTATGACAGATGTCATGTGACGTGTGTTATGAATGCTTATAACATATTATGCCATGCTTGAGGGATTAAAGAAATTAAACACTACAATTTTCAATAAAATGAAATAAAATGAAATATAACACAGCTGGGTAATAGTGTGAAAAAATGATGTTACATAAGACCATTAAGACAGCTGACATAAATATGTATAAATATTTATATTCCAACATGTGCCAATTGACATAGATTCTAAGTAAAATGACATAGAGTTTTGTTGCATTATTTAACTATGCAGATATATAATACTGTTTAGTTATTACAGTGTCACTACATAGCTGTATATTACATTAGAATGGTTATAGAGCATTAACTAATTGTTAACGGGGAAAGCATTATAACTAGTGTTTATAGAACTAGTTTATAGAAAAGTAAGAACAGAAAAATAATTTTTTAAATATCCTATGTGAAAAAGAAAAAAAAGAAAGAAAGAAAGAAAGAAAGAAAGAAAGAAAGAAAGAAAGAAAGAAAGAAAGAAGAAATTATTCATATTTTTTTTATTCTAATTCTGTTATTATAATTAACATTTGTGCTATAATGCAAATATAAAATTGGCTTGCTAGCTTTTGAAATATTTTCACGCATCGGTTTTACAAAAAATCTGTTTTTTTATTCACAGTTATTTGAATTGTTTAGATAATAATTGATTTATGATTTATTTTAAATGACTGACTTAATTCCTAATATATTACAATACAGCTATAACACATTATAGCATTATTTATTGCACAGTTATAAAGGAGTAGCAGAACTTGTGTGAATAACTTTGTCAGGTTTTTTTCCCAGACGTCCTGGGTGATGTGATGGAGTGTGTTGTTTGTGAGCAGGGGGTGTGTGTGTGTGTGTGTGTGTGTGTGTGTGTGTGCATAAGAGCAGAGCTGGTGTGTAGGGAGCATGCAGCCAGGACCTGCATCTGCGCCCGATAGGAGGTGAGCAGGAGCAGTTGGCGCGCACTAACCTTGAATTACCTGCCGCTTTGGCATTTTGCGCGGCGTGTGATGGCAGATGGCGGGGGTCACTCTGGAAGACTCGGACATCAGGTGCCGGCTATATATAGGCTGAACGTGACGCTCTTTTGTGTAATATTCTCTGTTCACAGCCTTTGCCTTTCTGTTCTTAGTTCATCAACATGGAACCTGTTGTGTGTCAATCCATTAACTCTCATTAACGAAAGAAAGAAAGAAAGAAAGAAAGAAAGAAAGAAAGAAAGAAAGAAAAAAAGAAAGAAAGAAAGAAAGTATGACAGATGGAAAAATTATATTTTTGAGCACAAAGAGAGAAACAAATATTGACAAGAAAGAAAGAAAGAAAGAAAGAAAGAAAGAAAGAAAGAAAGAAAGAAAGAAAGAAAGAAAGAAAGAAAATATTTTCTCTTTTTCCCTTCTTTCTTTCTTTTGAGCACAAAGAGAGAGAAAAATATTGAGAAGAAAGAAAGAATATATTTTCTTTCCCTTGAGAAAGAAAAAAAAAAAAAAAAAAAAAAAAAAAAAAAAAAAAAAAAAAAAAAAAAAAAAAAAAAAAAAAAAAAAAAAAAAGAAAAAAAGAAAGAAAGAAAGAAAGAAAGAAAGAAAGAAAGAAAGAAAGAAAGAAAGAAAGAAAGGGAATAAGTTAGAATGGAAAAAAAAAAAAAATTGAAAGAAAGGGAAGGGAGAATGATGGGGAAAAAAAGAAAGAAAAAAAAAGAAAGAAAGAAAGAAAGAAAAAGGGAAAAAAAGAAAAAAAAAAGAAAGAAAGAAAGAAAGAAAGAAAGAACGTGGGAAATTATGCATTTTTCCTTTTGTATTATTTTTTCTTCTGAGCACAAAAAAAAAGGGAAAATTTTTGAGAAAAAAGAAAGAAAGAAAGTAAGAAAGAAAGAAAGAAAGAAAGAAAGAAAGAAAGAAAGAATGATGGGAAATTATGTATTTTTCCTTTTTTATTATTTTTCTTTTGAGCACAAAAAAAGGAAATTATTGAGAAGAAAGAAAGAAAGAAAGAAAGAAAGAAAGAAAGAAAGAAAGAAAGAAAGAAAGAACGATGGTAAAGAATGTATTTTTCCTTATTTCTTATTTTTTTCTTTTGAGCACAAAAAAGGAAATTATTGAGAAGAAAGAAAGAAAGAAAGAAAGAAAGAAAGAAAAAAAGAAAGAAAGAAAGAAAGAAAGAAAGGATGGTCAGTGTAGTGTAGAGTGTACTGAGGAGAGGATGAGTGTGAACTTTGACCCGAGTGGAAGTTGCACTATGGAGGCTGTGTGCTGTTATGAACAGGAATAAAGAGGAACTCAGTCTCGCGGCTGGATCGAGTGTGGAGTTTAAGCTAATCACGTTGGGAGGAGCTGGAGCTCTGCCTCGCCGTGAGGGAGAGACACAATCAGCACTAGCGTTGAGTCAGCAAGCTAAAATTAGCGCTCCATGAAAAAATGACTTATGAGGAGACAAAAACATAACACCATGATGTAAGAACATTTTAGTCGAATAATTATTCATTAAAATTCATTTTTTCTGAAGAATAAATATAATTCCAACTTTTTGTAATGAAAAATCCTGAGCCTTGTGTGGAACTGCTTCCATTTATAGAACAAACACAAGAAATGCAACTAACAAGGATTCGTGATGAATCGTTCGCAAATGAGTCGACTCTTTAAACCGACTCTTTCGAGAGTCGACTCACCAATACGAAATGAAGTCTTTCAGTGTTTGTTTTTTCGAACCCTTGCTGTATTCTATGTTCAGTGCAGTGTTTTTTGGGGTTTTTTTCATGAAAATGATCAAAATGTGCTCAGTGAATCGAATCTATTTGATTCATTTGTAGAGATAATAAAAAAGGTAAGACGTGTGTTTGAGTCTCTTTTTGGGGAATGTTGCAGAAAGTCATTTTTCCAGCCGTGGAAGTGTGTAAAG
Source organism: Hemibagrus guttatus (assembly GCA_033459395.1). NCBI lineage: Eukaryota > Metazoa > Chordata > Actinopteri > Siluriformes > Bagridae > Hemibagrus > Hemibagrus guttatus. The sequence goes on along the minus strand of JAUCMX010000023.1, from coordinate 2,552,770 downwards.
TCTGTATACTTTCAGGAACAAACGTGACTCCGGATATCTTCTTCTTCTTTTCAAAGAACTCATGAATCATTTTCAAAAAAAAAAAAAAGGCATGCAGACATTTCTTCATGGTTTAAAGTATAAGGTCCTTTTCCCCTCTGCTGATTCTTCTCTTGCTCTAAGCTCATGTTAAACACTGTGTGAGTGTTCGCTGAGGCACAAAAGGTTATTAAGTGCTATAAAGTCAACAATATGTGCATA
>JAUCMX010000023.1:2400030-2547530 GCA_033459395.1 Hemibagrus guttatus | reverse complement strand
CACTCTATTCTCTCAGAAAATAAGCTTAAAAAGGGTTCTATGTAAAATGCTAAGAAAGCTAAGACCCTTATTACTAACCTACTGAATCCTTAAATAACCCCTGAAGCTCTTATGAAGGTTTTGTGTAGAATCATAAAGTTTTCTTCACAGAACTCTTTTTTTTGGAGCTAAGAACACTTAACCCTTTAAGTCTACATAAACATTAATCTAAAGATGACATCCAACCTGATTTCCCTGTTAATAACACCTGTGTTGCTTAAGTTACATACAGAAAATACGGTACTTTAGAATGTTATAACCCCTGACATTGTATTTCACTGCAGTTCGAATTAGAACCTTTAAGGATTTCCCCAAGATTGAAGAACTCTATACAAGAGTGTAGAGCATATGTGCTAAAGGGAATGTAATATGTATTACATAAGTCCTTTATAACCACTGACAAAAATCTACATAAGCATATATAAATTCTCTTCAGAAAAGGTTTCAACTGTCTGACTGCTTTCATTAATTCTGATGTCAAGTTGACATAAGGCCCGCTTTTGCTGTTTATAACATACGTACATAAGGCATCATAACAAACGACTTTGTAGTTGAGTGCGGATCTAAGTAGAACCTTGAAGGGTTTTTCCAACAAAAAACTCTAAAACATTTAAGACACCTAACATACTCTATGTGTAAGAAGGCTCAAATTGGGAGAAAAGCTTATAAGCTGGGTTCATAACACGACATAACATCTAAGATGCTTGTATGAGTTTGTGTTATAACACTGATTACACTACATTAGAACAACTGATATTGCAGTTGTAGGATATTTGACTTGCATGTCATGCCTGTTAGCTGGTATGCCGTGTGTATAACACCCTTATGCCAGTCTTATGACACAAGGTTTCAAATCAAGTATTACTTAATTTGCATTTTTTTTTTAAATCTTTAAACTATTACCAAGGAATTTCCTGGGTTCGATCCAAACGAACTCATCTGCTAGAACAAGGGGGGGGGGGGAAGAAAGACACACAGGGTCCATTTTCTTAACAACTGGGAGTTCAATTAGCAGTTGATAGGAGAGCAGGAATTGGACGCTCCGGTTTCCGAATCCTCATTAAAAGGGGGGACGGCGTGGGCCGCCTCGGCACTGCGGGCCAGAATAGAAGAGTAATGTTCCTCTACGCACAGCTGCTAACTGACAACAAAAGGCTTGTCACGATGATTAATGACTGGGGAAGCCTCTCTTTGTTAGCAATGCTGCACTGTACCACGCTAAAAGCTGCTAAAGTTGGGCAAAAGTGTTGTGGGAGTGTGGCACAAAGAAGCCTTACTGTTCAGAGGAACGGTAAACACTTGTTAAAGTCCGTGCAGTATCCTGGGAAGAAGACAAAAAAAAAGAAAAGACACAATGTTTGAATTGAAGAGCCGTGTTGTGACTGAAGTTACATAACGCTAATCTAAAATTAATGGCGCCGATGAAAGGTTTCCCACACGGATCCCTATTTGTCAGCGCTGTTATGAGATCGTTTATCTGTGGCATTCACGTCAATAAGGTCAAAAGTCGTCGCGGTTTAACATTTAAGGCTTTTTTTCTTACTTCCTGGTGCAAAATTTATGGCGGCCTCGATATGACAGACCAGAGGGAAAAACATTCTCTCATCGATTTAAGAGTCAGTTTAATATTTAGAAAGCGTTTTTCATTTCTTCAACCTCTCATCCTTGAATTTCTTTTTTTCTTATAATTATTCTAAATATTTAAATAATTTGATAATATTTTGAAGCCTATATTCAAAAATTATTATAAATGTGCTTATAATTCTTTGTAAGCTGCTGTTTAGTCCTTTATTAACTGTAATAATGCTTCATAAAGCCCTAATAAACTAATAATAAAGTGTAATTATTTTAGTAACACATTCTTTGAAGGCTGTTTTCATAAATTATTATAACTGTGCTGATAGTTCTTGGCAAGTTGTTAATAAGTCCTTGTTAGGGTTTTTATAAACTGTAATAATGCTTCATAAAGCTCTAATAATGAGGTATAATTATTTTAGGAACACAATCTATGAAGCATGTTTTTATAAATCATAATAAATGTGCTTATAGACCTTGGCAAGCTGTTAATAATTCCTTATAAATGTTTTTATAAGGGGTTTTATCCTTGTTATAAACTGTTATAAAGCTTTATAAAGCTCTAATAATGGGGTATACTTATTTTAGTAACACATTCTATGAACCCCGTTTTCATAAATCATTTTAAATGTGCTTATAATTCTTTGTAAGCTGCAGTTTATTCCTTGTAAGTGTTTTTTATGAACTGTAATAATGCTTCATAAATCTCTAATAATGTGGTATGCATCATTCAGTACAATTATACACTGTATAAGCAAAGGTATGATTTATGGAGCATTATAAGAGTTTAGAAAAAACCTTACATTGAATCGGTACAGTGTCACAGACTTATAAGCACAGTTATGAGTGTTATGAATGAGATATATATTAATATTCATAGAAAAAGTTACTGAATTATAGTCAGTAAACTGTATTATTAGAGCTTTATGAAGCATTATTAAAGTGAAAATGCTTAAACAGAATCACTGAGCAACTTATTATTATGCACACTTATAATGTACATTTACTTATAAGGAATACAGCTTTACAGGAATACTTTTCACAGAATATTAGTATAGCTGTATGAAGCATTATATGAGCGTATAAAAGGTTTGTGAGGAATTGTTACCAGCTTATAAAGAATTATAAGCATGGTTATAAGGCGTTATGAATATATGCTTTAAGAATAGTGTAATTGATTTTTTTTTGTTTGTTTGTTTTATTTTTTTGCATAAAACTTTAGTATAATGGTTCAAGTTTATAAAATACTTGTATGGAATTATTACCACCTTATTAAGAATTATAAGCAGTTATAATCAGTTATGAATATGGGATTTAAGGAAAGTGAAACTGATGGGTTTTTTTTGTTGTATAAAACTTTAGTATAGTGGTTCAAATTTCTAAAATACTTGTATAGAATTATTACTACCTAATAAAGAACTATAAGCATTTATAAGCAGTAATGAATATGGGCTTTATAGATATAGAAAGTGTTAGCAGAAAGATGAATAACTTGACCACAGAAACTGTGAACAGGTTCATTAACTTCTAGTGAATTGAAACAATGAGCATCTGTGGCTTTTAGCGTTTTTATTTATGAAATGTTAGTCGACAGCTCTGGCACAAACTGCCATCGATTCAAGCTGTTAGTGATTCTTAACCGGGATTTGAACTATGCTAGATCACAACGTACCCCAACATTTCAGAAGCGTTCTCTCTGAGAGGTTCTTCACATCTTTAAGCTCATTGTGCATTCACACAGACGTACATCTGGCTCAGTCTGCTATCTCAACATGGATTTTTTTTTTTTTCCACCCAAGGCTTTTGTCTGACGGGACTCACCTGGGATTGCACTGTTGTGATGCTTTATGTGAGAGAGAAATCAGACCTTTAGACACAGTGTCACACAGGTTATGGACTGTAGGATGGACTGTGCGCCTCACTGACAAGCTTAGCATCATGGGAATATCTGAGAAAGACAGAATAGGGAAAAGAGAAGCAGGGTTTTGGTTCTGACCTGAATTAAAAAGTAAAAAAAAAAAAACAACAACAACAAAAAACAAAACCAGCATTTTTGCCTAGAAGGAAAAGGGCTAAACCATGGTTCAAGCTAGGTTCATAAGACTACATAAGCCCTTCCTGACAGCTGGCATAAATCTTAACAAGTACTATTACTAATTAGACTCCCCAGCTGTCATAAAGACTGCTTTCATCAAATCAAAGGTCAAATTATTATTACGTGGCATATAAGTCAAGTTGATATAAGGATGCGTGATGACTGTATAGACATCAGAATGTACTATAGTTTAGTTGTGTATCTCCAAAACAAGTCCAGCATCCATTATTACGCAACGACGTCCTGAATCGACTGTGCCTAGAGGAACCTGGGAGAGGATTCTCAGAGCTTGCGTTTCTTCCGATAACATGCCATGCACTTTCTAAAAGCAGCGTCTTGCAAAAAGACAAGAAAAAAAAACTTTCTTGGGGCTTTTTGTTCCTCCTCAGCAAAAATAACACATCTCTATCAAGCTGGAGCCCAACCCATCATGTTAGAGTTATTCTGAGAAACATGGCATGCGTCAATGTTTCTTCTCCATGTGGCACAGCAGAGACAGAGAGAGAGAGAGAGAGAGAGAGAGAGAGAGAGAGAAAAAACTGGAACATCTAAGCAGCGTCGATCTGCAAACCCAGGGCGTCGTCCTGATCTCGTACGAAGAGTTTGTGATGTGCTGATTAACTTTATTCTCCAGTTCTTCAATATATATATACACACACACACACACACAGATCAGCCATAACATTAAAACCATGACATCTGACCTGACAAAAAAACATAAAACCACTGACAGATGAAAAGAATAACATTTGTTGTTTTGTTACAGTGGCATCTGTCAAGTGTTAGGAAATATTACAAAGCAAGTGAACAGTAATTCCTTCAAGCTGATCTCCATACGGGCGGGCACGGTGGCTTGGTGGCTTGGTGGTTAGCATGTTTGCCTCACACCTCCAGGGTTGGGGGTTCAATTCCCGCCATGTGTGGAGTTTGCATGTTCTCCCCATACCTTGGGGGTTTCCTCCGGGTACTCCGGTTTCCTCCCCCAGTCCAAAGACATGCACTGTAGGTTGATTGTCATTTCTAAATTGTCCTTAGTGTGTGATTGTGTGAGTGAATGAGAGTGTGTGTGTGTGTGCCCTGCGATGGGTTGGCACTCCGTCCAGGGTCAATCCTGCATTGATGCCCAATGACGCCTCAGATAGGGTGGTCTTGATGGATGTCTTAGAGCTGGGAGACTACATGGAAGACCTAGACAATATTAGGTAGATGATTTCAACGTAAATGCTGATCTCATGTGTGTTAGTGAGCCTTGGGCGCTCATGTTCCTGTCGCTGTATCCCTGGTTGTCCTCCTTGGACCACTTTTGTAGGTACTAACCACTGAACATGTAAATATATATCCTATTTATAGCAACGTGAACTGGAACTGAGTAAAAACTCTTAAAACCATCAAATCCACTCAAAATTTCTGTCAATCCTGAACACTCACTCGACATGCACCTTGTTTTTCAGGAAGTTCTCAGGTGAACTCGTTTCTCTCGCCAGCTGTTGCCACTGTGCCTGTGACACTGAGATGAATATTAACGAGCCTGTAGTGTACCGAAGCGCGTAAAACCGTCATATGACAAGTTATAGGGAGTAACGCGCATCTGCCATCCACTACGGCCATCTTTACTGCGTCTTATATAAAGTGCATCTGTCAATTGTTAATGATTGTAATTAGCAGGCTAATGTTCTAAAACGATAAGCTCCATCTTTCAGATTAACTGCGTTAAAAACGTGGAGCGTTCAGCTCGCTTAACGAAAGAAACAGAGAGCTTTTCTTTCCAAAGGCAGAGCCAGAGCCAGTGAATAGGTAACACTTGCTGTGTTTTGAGTGAATTTGGAAATGAAAAAAAAAAAAAAACAGCACTGCCAACAGCAAGTCCCTAAATTCCAGCTCTAGACATTTGGTGGTAATTAAAACAAACTGTTATTATTAGGACCACCAACTCTCCCCTCAGCAAAACAAAAAAAAGATAAAGCACAACCCCAGATGACTCTAATCTGGAGCCGTCGAAATTCTCACAAAAGTCAAAATTGCGAGTGGGAGAGAGGGACTTTGGTGGAGGAAAGGCAGAAATGAAAGGCTTCGGGTGTTCCTAATCTTTCATACAGCGACCAGCTCTGACTCTCTCTCTCTCTCTCTCTCTCTCTCTCTCTCTCTCTCTCTCTCTGTCTCTCTGAGAGGCTTATCTCTCTTTCCAGCTCTAATTTAGCAGATACGAGTCTGGCAGCTTCCACCAGCACTGTGGGAAGAAACTGTGCATAAACTCAGCACATGAACACGACACGAACAGACGTTACACTGTAAAGCAAAGCATTACACCGAATGCAGCAATAAACACCGAAATAATACACTGAAACTCTAAACTGATTCAACATTTTACTGAGTTTTAAGTGCTACACAAAATAGAAACTGATATTTCAGTGCTTGTTATGTCTCTTCTATAGTGATTTAGACAGCAATAGATCACTGGATCATCATCAACACTGGATTATCATCATTACTGGATCATCACCATCACTGGATCATCATCACTGGATCATCACCAACACTGGATCATCATCATTACTGGATCATCACCATCACTGGATCATCATCACTGGATCATCACCAACACTGGATCATCATCATTACTGGATCATCACCATCACTGGATCATCATCACTGGATCATCATCAACACTGGATCATCATCACTGGATTGTCATCATCACTAGATCATCACTGGATCATCATCGTCACTGGATCATCATCGTCACTGGATCATCATCACTGGTTACCATCATCATCACTAAATCATCATCATCACTGGATCATCATCGCTGGTTATCATCATCACTAAATCATCATCACTAGATCAATAGCATCACTGGAACATCATCACTAAATCATCATCATCACTGGATCATCATCGTCGCAGGATCATCATCATCACTAGATTATAATCGTCACTGGATCATCATCACTAGATCATCCTGACTGGATCATAAACCTCACTAAATCATCATCACTAGATTATCATTGTCACTGGATCATCAGCGCCACTGGATCGTCATCGCTGGATCATCATAGTCGCAGGATCATAATCATCACTGGATAATCATCACTGGATTATCATCATCACTGGACCACCAACATCACAGGATCATCAACATCACTGGATCATCATCGTTGCAAGATCATCATCACTAGATCATTATTACTGGATCATCACCATTACTGAGTCATCACTGGGTCATTATCATCATCACTGGATCATCATCGTCAATGGATTACCATCACTAGATCATCAACATCACTGAATCATCATTGTCACTGGATCATCATCACTGGATGAAAATATCGTACTAAGATGAAATAAATACCTTTTCGCCATGTTTTTTATTTTAATGAGTATTTTGTTTTTGTAACCAAATTCCATTTTAACCTCCATTTACAGCATGATGCACTTCCTGCAAACGACTCTGCGTCAAACTAGTTTGCTTGTTTGTTAGTTTTAGTTTAGCATGAGCATGAACCTCAGAGAAGTTTCCAGAAGGAAGTACAGAAGACAGATCGGATGCTCTGGAAGAGCGCGACTTCTCTTCCTCCTCAATGCGACTGCAGCACAGTTCATTAGTTCAGGTTACATAACTATGCTAATGACTTAATGGCTTTATTGAGCTGATCACAGCATGGGGATTTAACCAATTTTTTTCCTTTTTTAAAAAAAGGAATTATATCAACTCAAGAGGGGCTTTTTTCATGGGTCTGATGAAATAATTAAAGCCCAATCCCGGATGCTGATGCTAGTGATGAACCCCATGAATGTCCTCTGGCTTTTTTCTTTTTTCTCTGTTGATTTTTTCCTGCTCATTGCCCTGGAACTGAAAAGTGTAGGATTCAGTCCAGGAGGACATGCAAGGTGAGCTTATTTTAAGAGAAGTTTAATGAACTGTAATGTTCCTGTAGTGAAAGTCTCATTTATCTAATTGGTGGCATTGGTTAGCATGCTGCACTGCTGCACCTCAGAACAAACTCTCACTTCATGTAGCAACAAATTAACAAAATCTTGAGAGAAAAATTACATTAGAATTAAACGAAGTGAATGGGTTGATAAAATATCTCACTTTGGTAAATTAGCTAGCTGGTAAGGTTAAGTTACAGTAGCCATGTTGGTGGCTTTTGTACACAAAATTTCTAAATTAGCTAACAACTTGCATTCTTTATATTAGCTTGTTAAATTAGCTAGCTAGTAAAGCTTGTACATTATCTTGTTCAATTAGCCAGTGAGCGATTTAAGTTCTGTATCTTTGTTTTTAAACTCGCTACCTAAGTAGAATTAGTTTGTTAAACTAGCGATCTGGTTAAGCTTGTTCATTAGCTTATTAAATTAGCTATCTGTTTACGATTTGTATATTTGTTTTTAAATTAATTAGCTAGGTGGGTTTTGTAAATTAGTTCACTGGTTAGATTTTGTACATTAGCTTTTTAACTTTTTTATTTACTTACATTTTTCAATTAGTTAGCTTTTTAAGTTTTTTTATCAGTTTGTTAAATTATAAAGCTAAGTTATAAATTAGGTAGATAGTGAAGTTCTTTGTATAAATTTATTAAATTAGATAAATTTTTTAGAATATTTGTTTTTAATGTACTACAGTGATTTAATTTTTTTTATTATTATTACTTTAGCTGTTTTAGGTTTTAGCTGGTATATATGCAGAACATAATAAATTAATTAAATGAATAAAATCATTCTTTTTGTTTTACTTATTTTTTTAATATTTATTTGTTTATTTATTGTTTTTGTTTGTTTGTTTGTTTTACGTTACGCATTTTTCAAATCCACCCCAAATCAGAATATTTATAATTCAAAAGAACAGAAGGTTTAATTAATTAGATAATTAAATAATTAGAATTAAAAAGAATCTCTATTATACTGTAACATCTTCCAGTACGTTAACAATATGATAAGCCGTGACTTTAACAAAAGCACATTACTTCATCGATTAAACCCCTTTTGAAAAACTGACATCTCGGAGGCGGAGCTTGGAGACATTCATATGCGACTGTAAAAATACTTTTTTTTTATCCTAGCGTTTGTCCCGCACACAATGGCAGGGTGCGCTGTGTTTCTTAGCAGCTCATTTGATCTGCTTAATTTGGCACGTTTTATATCAGATGCCCTTCCTGACACAACCCTCCCATTTTTTATCCAGGCTTGGGACCGGCACTGAGAGTTAACTCTTCAGTGGCTTGGTTGCCCTGGGAATCGAACCCTGGCCGCAGCAATGAGAGTGCGGGATCCAGCCACTGGACCACCAGGAGGCCAACTGTCAAAAGTAAATAAATAAATAATAAAAAGATCGATCTTATCTAATAGAGAAATCCTGAATGGTTTTTGTTGCTTGTGTCTTTCAGTGACTCTACATGATTTCTACATATACGTGTAAAAGTCTATGACGAGGTTCTGCACTTCACCACGGAAACACCGCCATTTCGACTCTGTTTTTAGCTACGTGAGGAACGACCCACTGGGTACGAAAGTAATTATCTGTAATGATGAAGTCATCCTGCCTTACGATTTCATATAATTGGTTTTCTCAGCGCTGATACTGCAGAACCCATGAGACTTAGAACACACAGCAAAAGCACTTATTACTGCTGCCTTAATAACAAACCCACAATAAATCCGTCACCGCTCACAGTGCTAGCAACTGCTACTCTACCCAACGCTGCTGAGTTCACATTAACAGCGCTGTTTATCCTGGTTATCACCTCACGATTAGACAAAACTAAGCTAAAGGATTGAGTTTGAGTTCAGATCTGCCTTTCTGTTTACGGGTCACATGACCTGAGGAGTTTTCCTTCAACAGACTTGTTGTTTTTCACACATTTATTCTCCTCATTTACTTCAGGAATACATTCGGACGTGTTCAGATATCAACTCACACAGTTCCAAGTGAAAACAAAATAAATAATAAAACGTTTGTGTGGAAGATTTTCCTCAGAGTTGGTCAGGTAAGGAGATGTGAGTTTACAGAACGTTAGCATGGATGCTAACTAGCATTAGTTGTGAGTTAGCGCCTTAATTTTACTCATTTACATCGAAACATCATTTCTTTATTACTTTTAGCTACTTACTTTTGTTATGTAACAAAAAATGACCATATCAAATGAAATGTAAATTTATTCAAAACATATATCGCATTTTTTGTGCCTCTTTTTTTAATCAAAAATAACTTTAGCATTTAAAACAAACGTGAGTTACTATTTAGTTTCAAACATTCGGATCAACTCATTTCCATTAATAACCTCTCAGTTGTTTGTTACAAGAATATGTTATAATGAGCCAGAACCAGCTAACAAAGGATGTGTGTGCATAAATATTGGAACACTGAGGATTAAGACACTTCAGTGTTTCTTTAGCACTCTGAGGGAAAAAAATTATATTGTTAATTATGATATCGGGACGTCATTGTCCAGAGAAACCCAATTTTTCATGTGCTATATTGTTATTATGAGTAGCATGGCCAGTTTCATATATATTGGCACTCTTGAAGAATGTAAAATTATCTTTCTTTTACCTCAAACATCATTGACATGCCTTGTAATTTTGCTTGTTTACAAAAATTAAATAAAGATGTAATTTTGCTCGATCATTAGTGCTGGGAATTTTGAGCAAATGTGAAATTATACACATTTAAATTTCCTTTGGAAATCTTCCATAGAGTGTATATTCAATTCAGCACAGAAATACATAAAAACATCTTTTTTGCAATAAACAAAATGTTTAATTAAATTAAAGCAAAACCTCATTTGTGAGAGTGCCAATCGTTTGGAAAATAAAAATATTCTGCTCAATTCAGAACTATACAGAATTCCTCATAGCACGTTTTCTCGATTTGCTTCTTATTTTATTTATTTTAGATACGAACGTCATGTTTATGAAGGGTGCCAATACTTCTAGAGTTGTCCAGATTGTTTAACACATTGCTAAAGGAAAGAATAAATGTCACACATGTGGAATTGGCAGGTAAAAAAAAAAAAAAAAAAAAAAAAAAACAGCACCAATTTGATCTCACATTGACCACAAAGCCGAGCTCCGGGGTTCACGTGGCACGAAGCGAAGTCCAGGTGCTTCCATTTGGGGCTTGATGAGAGTTTGGCAAAGCTTTCAGAGTGCTCACTGGCACTGAGGCGACGTCTCATCATCATCAGCGCGGATTAAAAATGAAGCCAGCATCTGCAATTTTTCAGCTCGAATCCTTGGAGATGTTTTTATTTTTTTACTAAACAACTCGCTTGTAAAGTTTGTAATCATCAGATTGCTAGCAGAGACGTGTTTATTTCTGGGACGTGATGTAGGTGAAAAGATCAATCCTCTGAGATATCGGTTATTGCATCATCAATTACATCATCAATATGAGATGCACAGTCGTTTCAAGTGCAGCTGCGGTTCAGGTTGAAGTTAATGCGGTAACTTCTCGCTTCTGTTGGACCGGTGTGTACGGTGTAATGTGGTGAGGATATGTGATATGGCAATTGATAACATTTACGGAAAGGAGTCTCCAGTTTCAGCCATCTTATAAATACTTCTTGGTGTTATATTTATAAGCTAAGTGGTGGAACTGTGCTTTCATGTGTGTTACTGGTTACAAAATTATGTTTCATTGAGAAATAAAAAAAGAAGAAAAAAAGAAAGAAAGAAAGAAAGAAAGAAAGAAAGAAAGAAAGAAAGAAAACAGGATAGAATTTAAAGAACCTCAGATTGTGGTTGTTTCTAGTCATTTGTACGTCTTCGGTTGAACTTCTTCTTCTTTACTAAATACCTGACGTCATCCTGCAATATTTATTTTCATTTACTGCTGTTTTGTCTGCATCTTCAGTTTGTCTGGATTTATTTTTGATTGCTTCATGCTTAATCTGGCACTGTGGGACACGAAAACATGAGCAAGCTGTTTCCACACCGGACGTGTTTTTCTGTTTTTAGCACTCTCGTTGTTTTCCACAGCAGGTTTGCTTTACCCCACACCCCAGATGAGGAGTTTCATATATATCTATTCTGGTACGTTAACGGGTTTGGACCGTAATTTTGTGCAGCTAAAATCCTGAAAACTCACTTGATCCACACGGGACTGAGCAGACAGATTCACTTTCCTGAAAACATGTGCTGCATGATGTTACAGAATAATAGAGATACACCTATTTCTATCTGTTATTTTTAATTCTAATTCTTCTGACAAACAAACAAACAAATAAATTAATATATTAATAATAATAACAATGATAATTTTATTTATTAGCAACAATAATTGTATTTATTTATTTATTTATTTATTTATTTATTTTTATAGTACCAAAAGTGCTTTATTGCTGCGGAGGATTTTTATTTCTTATATATATATAAAAAAAAATAAAAATCTATATTTCTCTTATTTATTTCTTCTGTGCCTGTCATACGGTCATAATTAGTAATAGGCATACTTTCTACAACAACTTTTCAGATGCTCGCATCATAAGACTGGCATAACCGTATTATGAACGTGACATTACAGATATCAGCTTATATCCAGTTGTGTAGCGATGTGTCACGTTAATATCATTATACAGTAGCTGAAATAACGTCTGCTGTTCTGAGAGATCTGATTTTATATCTCACCATCAAACGATGACAACATTTACAACATGTTTTATGAAGGATGAAGAGGTTTTGGCGCATACTGTGGTACGATTGTTATAGCGATACTTCATTTTTACCTTACAGTTTCTACACAGTGCATCAGGGCAGGTTAGCTAAAGCTTGCTTCATCAGAAAATATCTAAACTAAATGGCTATTTTTGACACACATGCTAAAAGTTCTAGGAATTTTTTGATTAATTAGTAAATAAATCAGGAATAAAGGCTCAGTATCTCTGGAATAGTTCATATGATCATACAGTCAGATATAAAGCTAAAATGATCATGGGGAAGAAAGGAAATATCCAAAGCCGTCATGCCACAGTCTTGATGAGATCATGGATTGTGACACGATTATGTCTCGGCGCACAGGTGAAGCGTTATTACATAATCTCGGGTGTCTGCTGACTTACTGCCTACAGCAGGGCTAACTCTGATCAAAAAAACATCCCTCGCTCTTTCTCTGACTCACACGCTCATCTGCTCAGCCAGACTCATATCCGTTTTAAAAGGCTGAGGCTTCCAGACGGGAAAAACGGAAAAGTCATGGAGGCCGTCACCATCACCTGGAGCCCGGCGGAAGAGACGCTAGCTGACAGCAGAGATTTTTTTTCCCCTCCCCTCGTCTTGTGTCTTCTGCAGCATGGAAAGTCATCCTCTGGTGGAACAATAAAGCTGCTCTAAAAATCCCCAGTGAGACTGCTTGTTATCTAGCGACGAGACATCTTAACTGTGGATCGAGCGGTGGGAGGAAGGGTTGGAGCTCTGCGGGGGAAACAGAGGCGCACATTTCTCCCAACACATTAAGATGTCTAACGGCAATTGCTCTAGGTGAGGCTGTGCTCTCCTGCTGAGAAGGAGGACTTGAGGGTTTTATGTGGAAATGAACGCCGGTTTGAAGGACGTGAAGGACGGGGACTTTCAGGTGCGTTTGGGACCGGCTTTATAGTCTCACATGGTACAGAGAAGGTTCTGGGCTGCTGTTATTGACAGGACGCCGTTTATCCTGAACAGATATGCTTAGCTAGCTTGGAATCTCGGTTACCAAGGCAACGGCATCGTGAGAATTCAAACTCACATCAATCTCCTGATAATAATGCAAACTCTTTTCTCAAGATCTTTATATTCAATAAAAGAACTTCAAAAACAAACTTGATTTCATTCCTTCATGAACAGTCCACTGATCTGACTGGATGAGCAGCATTCCAAAAGGGCTCACGTTTCATATTTCTTTCAATTATTCAAATTTCAGTTCCATTTAAAATCTCGCTGGAACCGCCATGACGGTAGAGTTAGTGACATCATCAGCAGACACGGCTGATCAACAACATCATGTCTGACTTTCATTCATTCATTCATTGTCTACCGCTTATCCGATCTATTCTCGGGTCACGGGGAGCCTGTGCCTATCTCAGGCGTCATTGGGCATCAAGGCAGGATACACCCTGGACGGAGTGGCAACCCATCACAGGGCACACACACACACTCTCATTCACTCACGCAATCATACACTATGGACAATTTTAGAAATGCCAATCAACCTACCATGCATGTCTTTGGACTGGGGGAGGAGACCCCTGAGGCACGGGGAGAACATGCAAACTCCACACACACGGCGGAGGCGGGAATCGAACCCCCAACCCTGGAGGTGTGAGGCAAACGTGCTAACCACTAAGCCACCGTGCCCCCCCCATGTCTGACTTAACATATGAAATTTTTTATCCTTTAACATCAACATACAGATATTATTTTGAGTTAGAGAGCCAATATTTACTTAGCTAGCTACTCAATATTCATTTATTTAATTCATGTATAAACCTTCATGTGTACTTATGGGGATGACCCCTTCCTGGTCCAACATGACTGCACAACAGTGCACAAAGCAAAGTCCATAAAGACATGGATGAGCGAGTTTGGTGTGGAGGAACCTTTGGCACTTTGGGATGGATTAGAGTGGAGACCCGCGAGCCAGGCCTTCTCGTCCAACATCAGTGACTGACCCCACAAATGCGCTTCTAGAGGAACGGTCAAAAATTCCCATAAACACACTCCTAAACCTTGTGGAAAGCCTTCCTAGAAGAGTTGAAGCTGTTATAGCTGCAAAGGGCGGGACAACTCCATATTACATTCATGTGCGTGTAAAGGCAGACGTCCCAGTTTCGGCCTGGCTCGCAGTCTCCACCCTAATTCATCCCAAAGGTGTTCTATGGGGTTGAGGTCAGGACTCTGTGCAGGCCAGTCAAGTTCCTCCACACCAAACTCACTCATCCATGTCTTTATGGACCTTGCTTTGTGCACTGGTGTGCAGTCATGTTGGAACAGGAAGGGGACATCCCCAAACTGTTCCCACAAAGCTGGGAGCATGAAATTGTCCAAAATGTCTTGGTATGCTGAAGCATTAAGAGTTCCTTTCACTGGAACTAAGGGGCCAAGCCCAACCTCTGAAAAACAACACCTGAATTCAATGATTTGGAGGGGGGTCCCAAAACTTTTCACAATATAGTGTTTGTTTATATGCGTAGCGACTGTGTTACCATAGAAACGATAATTTAGTAGAATGAGCGTGTTCGTATTAAAACCTGCTGTGTTTTAGAAAATTAATCTACACTTTCTGACCAATCAGAAGCCAGAATTCTTGCTGCTCATTGTGATTTCCTGACATTGAGGTTTCCTTTGTTTTTGACCAACAATTAAACAACCAACACTTTTTTGCTTGTATAGTGTTAATTATGTTCGTTTTGAATCAATTTGTTTCTTTTGATTTGTTTGCCGTTGGTCTTTTTTCGAGATTTCAAACTGGGTGTAATTAAAACTACACAAGCAAAAGATTACATAAATTAAAAACGGAATTTTTTCTTCCTTAGTGTCTAATGCTGACCTTTGACCTTCTGTTTATTTATGTAAACGCTTTATTTCTCTGTCGTGTTTCTTCACCGCCGCAGCCTGTCAGCGAATCGTTTTTTATCTCTCGCTCTTCTGCAACCCGGTGTTTCTTTCTTTAGGTTTTTTCCTCCGTCTAACGAGGTCCAATGTAAAATTGGGTCTCAGCGGACATGCGAGATGTAAATCCCAGAGGACTGGCCGAACCCCAGGAGTGTTTCAGTCTTGTGTTTCTGAGGACAAACACACGCATCACGCTGAGGTTTTTAGCTGCCATCAGTCACCGGATTTGCTGCGTGGTTCTTTTTTTAGGGAGACGTGTTCACGTGAGAACAGATCCACAGCCAGATGCACTGCAGGACGAAACAAGAGAGCACTTTATCTGCATTAAAGAGGCTTAGGTTCTTATTTTCTACTTCCGGAGTCTGTCCTGGGAATGCTGCGTGTGAGGTGGGAATGAAAGTTCTTTCCCTGAATTCTTAAAAAAAAATCATCATGAGAGAAGTTAACCCTAACTGATATAGAAGTAGAAAAAAACCTAGCTTTAATGGAAAAGTTGCAGCACTTTATCAGACTGATAGATAGATAGATAGATAGATAGATAGATAGATAGATAGATAGATAGATAGATAGATAGATAGATAGATAGATAGATAGATAGATAGATAGATAGATAGAATATTTGATAGATAGAGAGAGAGAGCGAGAGAGAGAAACAGAATATTAGATAGACAGACAGACAGACAGACAGACAGGTAGATAGACAGATAGATTGATAGATAGATAGATAGATAGATAGATAGATAGATAGATAGATAGATAGATAGATAGATAGATAGATAGATAGAATATTTGATAGATAGAGAGAGAGAGCGAGAGAGAGAAACAGAATATTAGATAGACAGACAGACAGACAGACAGACAGACAGGTAGATAGATAGACAGATAGATAGATAGATAGATAGATAGATAGATAGATAGATAGATAGATAGATAGATAGATAGATAGATAGATAGATAGATAGAATATTTGATAGATAGAGAGAGAGAGCGAAAGAGAGAAACAGAATATTAGATAGACAGACAGACAGACAGACAGACAGGTAGATAGACAGATAGATTGATAGATAGATAGATAGATAGATAGATAGATAGATAGATAGATAGATAGATAGATAGATAGATAGATAGAATATTTGATAGATAGAGCGAGAGAGCGAGAGAGAGTAACAGAATATTAGATAGATAGACTGACAGACAGACAGACAGACAGACAGACAGACAGACAGACAGACAGACAGATAGATAGATAGATAGATAGATAGATAGATAGATAGATAGATAGATAGATAGATAGATAGACAGATAAGCAGAATATTTGATAGGTAGAGAGATAGTGAGCGAGAGAAAGAGGATATTAGAGTCACGCTGTTATAGAATCAGACAATCATGTGGCAGCAGTTCAGCACATAATGCTTGGGGAAAGATAGCAGGTGATGTTTCTCTGATCTTTATCCTGTTCTTGTTTGACAGGAGAGGAACCTGATGTGGTCTCCTGCTTTATGACTTCTGCTCCAAGGTGGGAAACATGTGCTACAGAGATGCCTCCACCTCGCTATTTTTTTAGAAAGCATCTCATCTAACTGTGATCTTTATAATCAGTGTTCTAGATCGAACAAAACAAGCGAACACTTTTTATATGCAGTGTATAAACTGAAGAAGTGTTAATTTGTTTACTGTGAGCAGCCATGTTGATTTGATGCAGTCATCGAGCATCAGACGCTAATTCCTCCACCCACACAGTGCTACACACACGAGGCCCGATAAAGGGATTACAGCAAGCTGGTGGCTGAGCAAATATAACCTGCACTTGTGTGTGTGTGTGTGTGTGTGTGTGTGTGTGTGTGTGTGTGTGTGTGTGTGTGTGTGTGTGTGTGAGAGAGAAAGAAAGAGAAAGAGTCTAAATAATGCATGCATGATCATAGACGTGGTCTTCAGCTTCCGTGAAGGACGACGTGGAATATTTGCAAACTGTCTCAAGTTGTTTGGAATTTCAGATGCGGATGTGGACGAGCGTGAGGCTGCAGGAGGACGGCCGTTACACAGTTGCGTGCCGAGACGAGTGCAGAACCCGAGCTGGTAGTCGTCTGAGCCGGACCTTCCGTGACTTCCTCACAGACCCCCTGCTGAGGCAGAGACGCCACTCTCCCTCTCACAAGCATTAAAATAAGATGAGTTCCAGCCACGAGGGAGAATAGTGTACATCTGTGAGCAGCTCACTCCGAAGTGCTGCACGCGCTCAGACTCACTCACAGGCAGGTCACGCACCAGGCAAAGTGTGACGGCTTACCTGCTCGGGAACCGGCTGTAACGAGCAGGTGTGTGTGTGTGTGTGTGTGTGTGTGTGTGTGTGTGTGTGTGTGTGTGTGTGTGTGTGTGTGTGTGTATGTGTGTGTGTGCGTCTGTGTGTGTTTTCCAAACTCAAACTCACTGACAGACCACACACTATAACAGAACAGAATAATGGTGTAATATACAGGCACACACACACATGTATAGATAGATAGATAGATAGATAGATAGATAGATAGATAGATAGATAGATAGATAGATAGATAGATAGATAGATAGAGGGAATATAGACATAAAGACAGACAGGCAGATAGACAGATAGATTAACAGACAGACAGACAGACAGATAGATAGACAGACAGACAGACAGACAGATAGATAGATAGATAGATAGATAGATAGATAGATAGATAGATAGATAGATAGATAGATAGATAGATAGACATAAAGACAGACAGATAACAGACATATAATAGTCTGATACACACACATGTGTATAGATAGACAGATACACAGACAGAGGGCAGATAGACAGACAGACAGACAGACAGACAGACAGACAGATAGATAGATAGATAGATAGATAGATAGATAGATAGATAGATAGATAGATAGATAGATAGATAGATAGATAGATAGATAGATAAAATTGCACTTGCACTTGTTTAGAGCAGATTCTCTGCTCTTCTCTGCTCTGGTTGGTGTAAGCCCCGCCCCCTGCCTGCCTCTTGTCTAATGTTGGCGTGTGACATTTTAAAGGTGTTGCGAGTTTCTTCCTGCACATTCATTATCAGTGACAGGACGTCTCTTCCTGCAGCTATTTGGGGACAGAGCGCTTTCATTCTGTCAGACATACAGCTGAAAGCCAGCACAGTGTGTGTGAGAGGCGCAGCTGAGTGTGTGAGAGTAGAACAGTGTGTGTGAGAGTTGCAGAGCAGTGTGGGAGAGCAGTGTGTGTGAAAGCAGCAGTGCGTATGTGTGACAGCAGAGCAGTGTGTGTGAAAGCAGTGTGTGTAAAAGCAGCAGTGTGTGTGAGAGCGCAGAGCAATGTGTGTGAGAGCAGAGCAGTGTGTGTGAGACTTGCAGAGCAGTGAGTGAGAGCAGTGTGAGTGAAAGCAGCAGTGTGTATTTGTGAGAGTAGAGCAGTGTGTGTGAAAGCAGTGTGTGTAAAAGCAGCAATGTGTGTGAGCAGAGCAGTGTGTGTGAGCAGTGTGTGTGAGAGTCGCAGTGTGTGAGAGAGTTGCAATATGTGTGAGAGCAGAGTGGTTTGTGTGAGAGTTGCAGTTTGTGAGAGAGCAGATCAGTGTGTGCGAGAGCAGTGTGTGTGAGAGCAGAGCAGTGTGTGTGAGAGCAGTGTGTGAGAGAGCAGAGCAGTGTGTGTGAGAGCAGTGTGTGTGAGAGCAGTGTGTGTGAGAGCAATGAGTGTGAGAGCAGTGTGTACGAGAACAGTGTGTGTGAGAGCAGTGTGTGAGAGAGCAGTGTGTGTGAGAGCAGTGTGTGAGAGAGCAGAGCAGTGTGTGTGAGAGCAGTGTGTGTGAGAGCAGTGTGTGAGAGAGCAGAGTAGTGTGTGTGAGAGCAGTGTGTGAGAGAGCAGAGTAGTGTGTGTGAGAGCAGTGTGTGTGAGAGTTGCAGATACTGTCCGGAGTTCTTCACCTCTCCTCCTGTGGGGCTTTAAATCTGCTGTTAAACACTTCACCATTTCATCTGGAAACATGATTTACTTTTATTTTTAATTTTAATGTAATTTTTAATAAATAAATAGTAAATTAAATCTTGCTGTGTTGTATTATTTGCCAGATTTACAAATTTATATTTACTACATTTTGTTACCTTTTTTCCCCAAAAAAGTATTTTAAGTTACATTATTATTATTATTATTATTATTATTATTATTATTATTATTATTATTATTATTATTATTATTATTGTTGTTGTTGTTGTTGTTATAGTACATTTCTTTAATATCTCTTAACTAGCAACTCGTTATTTTATATTTTTTGGATAATGATGTCATTTTCTCTCTCTCTCTCTCTCTCTCTCTCTCTCCTCTCTCTCTCTCTCTCTCTCTCACACACACACACACACACACACACACACACACACACAAACACACACATACACATCAACAGTTTTCCCAGCCTATTCAAAGGGAAGGTGAAGGTTTGTCTGCTTGCCGATCTGTTTTCACTAAAATAGTCCCAGTGACATTCAGAACACAGCTCCCTCACTGTGTAGCTCTCTCACACACACACACACACACACACACACACACATCTATATATATATATATATACTGTATATATACACATCTCTTGTAGTGTCTCGTCTTAAACAGTAAATGCTGTTTCAATCCAAAATTCATCTAATCCATCGGTCTTCCTCCTTAGTCCTGAGATCTCCTTACTTCCTCTCCTTTTAGAATGAAGCCTCCCTTCAGACAAGCTTCCAGTCTTCCAGTCACAAGCTTCCCTTTAACACACAGTGGTTCACACATTCTGGACTTGGTCTTCATCCATCCATCATCCATCCCTGCCCTACCACTATCTATTTTAACCCCTCAAAGACTTTCCTGAGTCCTCCACTCTTTCTCTTCTTCCTCCATGTCTTTCCTCATCCTTATGGCTTTGCAGGCTATACACCGATCAGGCATAACATTATGACCACCTGCTTAATATTGTGTTGGTCCCCCTTTTGCTGCCAAAACAGCCCTGACCCGTTATGCGCTGTGTATTCTGACCCCTTTCTATCAGAACCAGCATTACCTTCTTCAGCAATTTGGCAATCGGATCACACGGGCCAGGCTTCGCACCCCGCATGCTGTCCATGACTCTGTCGCCGGTTCACCATTGTTCCTTCCTTGGACCACTCTTGATAGATACAAAAACTAAAATTAACATGATAAGAAATTAATTAAGTGGATGAAAAAAATTAGGTGTAAATAAAAACAAATGACCTACATGTGGGGGAAAAGTGACATAAAAAATAAATTGTGAAGGGGGAAATGAAAGGAAAAATACTCTCATTCACTCACGTAATACGGACAATTTAGAGATGCCAATCAACCTACAATGCATGTCTTTGGACTGGGTAAGGAAACTGGAGTACCCGGGGGAAACCCCCGAGGCACAGAGAGAACATGCAAGCTCCACACATGGCGGGAATCGAACCCCCAACCCTGGAGGTGTGAAGCAAACATGCTAACCACCAAGCCACCGTGCCCCCCCAGATTAAAGAATTATAGCTGAAGCTTATTTTTAGACTCTTATGATCCTCAGTGCTGCTGTCAGATTGCATGTGTGTGTGTGTGTGTGTGTGTGTGTGTGTGTGTGTGCATGCTGTGATTGCCTCCAAGCCTTTACAAGCCCTCATGCGTTTGTAATTGGCCAAGTACACTTTGATTAGGCAATAAAAATGTAAATCGCCCCAGAGGAATACACTAATCACTGATCAGGGTGGAGATCGGACTAATCCACTGTGACAGGATGGAGTTTGTTTTCTTTTTATTATTTATTATATTTATTTTTTGTAAATCGGGTGCCGGAAAAAATGCCTCACTAAAACCGGTGAGGACGTTGAGGTTATTAATATGCAGAAAACAGCACATGTGAAACGAATTAAACAATTCGTCATTC
This sequence comes from Hemibagrus guttatus, assembly GCA_033459395.1. Taxonomy (NCBI): domain Eukaryota; kingdom Metazoa; phylum Chordata; class Actinopteri; order Siluriformes; family Bagridae; genus Hemibagrus; species Hemibagrus guttatus. The sequence continues at coordinate 2,526,314 of JAUCMX010000023.1, read as the reverse complement.
ACGCCTATGAAGCATCAAAGGTTTATGAAGTACCGATTACATTTAAGCCCTTCAGCTGACATAAACCTGTCATAAACAGTGCATTTGTCAATTTTGCTATGAACGTCTATAATAAATGAGTCGAGCGATGAAGACACAGTGTTGTTATTCCACATTCCTAACGTTCAGACAGTTACTTAACTCTATTACCTGACACAAACCTTTATAAGATGTCCAAGATGTCATACTAACACAACACCTAACTCAACAAGATATTCCTTAAGGTTGTTATAACACTTCCTATATTTTTGGGATATATAAAAATATTTTTTTTTACGGGATATGTAAGCACGTCATGTGATCTGAACCCACATAAAGCTTTATAAGTGCTTTATTCCATCACAGGTCAGTTGTCACAAATTTGTCAATTTTTACAACAACATAACATCTAACCTACCTAAACATTTATAAGCGCTTATTCCAGCTCACACCAACTATCATAAAGACTGCATTAGTCCCTATGTTCATCAAGATTGACATAATACCCAAGTGAAGTGACATAAGCATTTATTGACAGTGTTGTTAATACACCTTCCAGGTGTTCATAAGATTCTATAACCCCTTCACCTGCCAGAAACCTACCTAAACATTTATAAGCGCTTATTCCAACACATCATGTCCCAAAGAGCTCTTTTGTCATTTTGACATTAACATAAGATCTAACTTGACTGACATAAGCTTGTTATTACACTTCTTAGCATTTTATTGTGACACTTTCTAGGGTATGTAAGCCTAACATAATCATTTATGCTTATTTCAACATGTAAGCTGTCACAAAGACTACATTGTTCTGATCTGACATGACACTACATAAAACCTGCTTTCATTTCCATGTATTAAACATTCATTGACATACGGTTGCTATTACACTTTCCAGCACAACACTTATAAAAGGTTATAAAGGCATTTCTAAAGCTTTGCAACTGCCGCGAACCACAGTGAGAGCCATTATCTACAAATGGCAAAAACATGGAACAGTGAAGAACCTTCCCAGGAGTGGCTGGCCGACCAAAATTACCCCAAGAGCGCAGCGACAACTCATCCAGGAGGTCACAAAAGACCCCACAACAACATCCAAAGAACTGCAGGCCTCACTTGCCTCAGTTAAGGTGAGTGTTCATGACTCCACCATAAGAAAGAGACTGGGCAAAAATGGTTTGCATGGCAGAGTTCCAAGACGAAAACCGCTGCTGAGCAAAAAGAACATAAAGGCTCGTCTCAGTTTTGCCAGAAAACATCTTGATGATCCCCAAGACTTTTGGGAAAATACTCTGTGGACTGACGAGACAAAAATTGAACTTTTTGGAAGGTCTGTGTCCCATTACGTCTGGACTAAAAGTAACACCGCATTTCAGAAAAAGAACATCATACCAACAGTAAAATATGGGGGTGGTAGTGTGATGGTCTGGGGCTGTTTTGCTGCTTCAGGACCTGGAAGACTTGCTGTGATAAATGGAACCATGAATTCTGCTGTCTACCAAAAAATCCTGAAGGAGAATGTCCGGCCATCTGTCTGTGACCTCAAGCTGAAGCGAACTTGGGTTCTGCAGCAGGACAATGATCCAAAACACACCAACAAGTCCACCTCTGAATGGCTGAAGAAAAACAAAATGAAGACTTTGGAGTGGCCTAGTCAAAGTCCTGACCTCAATCCCATTGAGATGCTGTGGCATGACCTTAAAAAGGTGGTTCTTGCTCGAAAACCCTCCAACGTGGCTGAATTACAGCAATTCTGCAAAGATGAGTGGGCCAAAATTCCTCCACAGCGCTGTAACAGACTCATTGCAAGTTATCGAAAACGCTTGATTGCAGTTGTTGCTGCTAAGGGTGGACCAACCAGTTATTAGGTTTAGGGGGCAAACACTTTTTCACACAGGGCCATGTAGTTTTGGATTTTGTTTTCCCTTAATAATAAAAACCTTCATTTAAAAACTGCATGATGTGTTTACTTGTGTTATCTTTGACTAATATTTAAATGTGTTTGATTATCTGAAACATTAAAGTGTGACAAACATGCAAAAAACTAAGTAATCAGGAAGGGGGCCAACACTTTTTCAAACCACTGTACATGCTAGGCTTTGTGCAAGGTAAATGTAACTAGTAACTAGCTAGTAACTACTAACTAGTAACTGTAACTAGCTAGCTACATACATTCACCAGAGACAGCAGAGAGAATATAGCTTCTTCAAACTAGCTAAACACAAATTACATAGCACAATCAGTGTTAAAATATTTTAGTGCTAAATTATCTAACACAATCAGTCTGAATGTTTTAATGTACATGTTGTAGTACATGCTTGGCATTGTATTAGCTTTGCTAGGAGACTAGCAGTACATTCAGTACATTCAGCAAAGACAGTAGAAGCCATTTTGGGACACCCCTCCAAATCATTGAATTCAGGTGTTGTGTTTCAGGGGTTGGGCTCGGCCCCTTAGTTCCAGTGAAAGGAACTCTTAATGCTTCAGCATACCAAGACATTTTGGACAATTTCATGCTCCCAACTTTGTGGGAACAGTTTGGGGATGACCCCTTCCTGTTCCAACATGACTGCACACCAGTGACCAAAGCAAGCTCCATAAAGACATGGATGAGCGAGTTTGGTGTGGAGGAACTTGACTTTCCTGCACAGAGTCCTGACCTCAACCCCATAGAACACCTTTGGGATGAATTAGAGCGGAGACTGCGAGCCAGGCCTTCTCGCCCAACATCAGTGCCTGACAAATGCGCTTCTAGAGGAATGGTCAAAAATTCCCATAAACACACTCCTAAACCTTGTGGAAAGCCTTCCCAGAAGAGTTGAAGCTGTTATAGCTGCAAAGGGCGGGACAACTCCATATTACATTCATGTACAGGTAAAGGCAGACGTCCCAAAACTGTTGGCAAGATAGTGTAGCTTCTTCAAACTCTAGCTTCATCAGACTACAGAAGAAATGTGAAATATTTTGTTTGTATTTCGTTCATTAACTCGGTTTAGTACGATGAACACTGGTGAAGAGCTTCTCACACAGAGCTTCATGAGAAAGTTGCCATCACAGGTGTGCACTTTTTCTGAACCTCTGAAACATCTTTCCTGCTTGACTTCTCTGTTCACCAGGACAACAAAATCTGTGAACAAAGCCATAGTTTTCCTGGAAAAAAAAGAGCGGACCAGCGCTAGAGCCGAGTGGGATGCCACTGAGACCGAGAGTTCTTTCTCCTCTGGTGTTGAAGGACAGGTGAAACCACGTCCCCTGAGAAAGACGTAACCTCCGAATGAACCTACAGGAACACAGACACGACAGCTTCAACCCCGCTTCCATCCTCGTCTTCGTTCTCGGTTTGTCCGGGTTTTTTATTTTTTTAAAGAAGAAAACCGCAATCCTTTGACGACGGAGATGAAAGATGACGCTCACGAAACGCAGAACTCTCAAGGAAATAATATGTGAAGTGTCAGAGCAGCCTTTTCTTTTCTTTTGTTGTTTTTTGTACAGTGTCGACTCTCAACATCTCGTCTCTTCTCGTAAAGAAGAGAGACAAAGGCTTTGATCGGGAATAAACGACTATAATAAGAGCGCTGGAACTTCAGAAGTAAAGCGAGAAAACACGTATTTATGGTTTTAATAAATAATAATCGGAATTTTTTAAGCACCTTTACAGATGTGACTCGTATTTAATTAGCTATATTTTCTAAACAATGGCAATTTCAATTTATGTTACGTAATCCACTCATTTGGTTACAGGAAGTTTTTTATTTATTTATTTATTTATTTATTTATTGTTTTTAATGTCATTTTCAGCAGTAATATTTTAGGAAAATGTTCAAGCCCAAGAGAAATTTTCTTTGCAGTTTTTTTTTTTTTATTTTAAATTTAGCTCCAGAAGTAGCAGTGAAGTAGACGCTCTAACACAGGGGTCTTCACCCTTATCCTCAGCGGGCCGATGTAACTTCGGGCTTTCATTCCACCTGAGCATTTGATTTGATTTGTTTAATCAGTTCACTTTATTCTCCAATCAGCTCTCATCGTGTCTGTAATGAAACCCTGCAGCAACTGAAAGCCCCTATGCTTTAGCAGATACAAAAAAAAATAAATAAGTGTATCAGAGAAATCCTTGTAATCAGTTATTTTATTTATTTAATTTTATTATTTTTATTCTACTCTATTTTATTTATTTATTTGTTTGTTTTTATTTTTAAATTTTATTTATTTTTTATTTTTTACAGTTTCCCCCCCACACACACACACACACACACACACACACACACTCTACATGATCGCATTTTAAAAATGTAAATAAAATTTAAGAAAAAAACTATAAAATATATATATCTAAACTAAAATAAAATACTAATTGTTTTAAATATTTTGAAAAATTATTTTTAATATGTTTTGAAATATTTCATTTTGCATAATTTATTTAAAATGTTTATTTTAAAATTAAAATACTTAAAGCCATAAAGCTTCGAGACAGAAAAGTTTACACCTTGCCTGTTCTTAGATATGTTGAGATGGTTTTGTATCATCAAGAGACAAAAACAGAGGCTTGTGAAAAAAGAAAAAGCAAAAAAGTCTAAAGTATAACGTAATAAAAAGTAATAAAATCCATTGTGGCATGCTGTTATAGGAAAAGAATCAACTCCAAGGCTGAAACTGTGGCTCGACATCATCACACCATCGTGTGAGTTTATTTTCCTAAAACAACACGACGAGAAGGTTTTTAATAACTAGCCGTTGAGACCTGAAATGTTTTCCGTCGTTTTAAAAAAATGTTTTATCATTTTGTTCGTCCCTTGTGTATCCCACAGCTGCCAAGCGCCAGAACCTGCAGCATGTTCACAGTGGTGTTGGATGACCGTCCTTCAGCCGGCATGAAAGTCCACGAGCCCCTTTGAACCGATTCCTGGCGTACGAGCAGACAGGTAACAATCATAAAGGCTCCCTTGTGCGTGGCCGACATGCCCGCTAACCTGGGAATCGATTGAAAGCCCCCGTCTTTCTCCTCAGCGTCCGGCCCCTGTATCTCGGCATGCAAGTTAATCCTTCAAGAATCTGAAGGCAAATCAGAGGCGTCTATTGTTTTAACGTGTGTAATGGCGTTTTCGCTGCCCTCCGAGAGAGGCTAAGCCTGTGCGTTGGGAGTATTGCTTGATATCCGCTGTAGAAATGCGAATTTTTATTTTCGGTCACTGCACCTTTCTCTGCACAGGGCTGCTCTTTGTTGCGCAGCGTTCGTTTGATCTATTCGAGAAAGTCACCGGTGGAACAGAGTCGCCAGTTCCCAGGCAGGAAAAGCCTGCAGCTTCACACCTGCGTTGGGGGAAAAACACAGAGGCTGAGGTCAAAGTTCAAGAAGCAGAGTGTATTTTCTTGATTCGGAGCTGATATAATTAGGTTTCTGGTTGTAAAACAAACTGTGAGTGAAGTTTCAGACTTCAAGGCGAGTCTTTTATTACCCTCCACTTTTATTGCTGTATATGAAATTATTATTATTTTATTCGTTCTAATCGTGTGTTTTGATCCACACTACGCTCTGAATGTTACAGACGCACCTGTCGTATACGTCGCAGGTCCTATTTAAAAAGCCCTATTAGTCCGTGGAACCCTACACTCCTCTATTAATTGTGATAAGGATGCTGTCTTGACCTCCCGTCGGCAGCCGAGGATGGCAGCGCTGTCGGCTCACCAGGCTCCTGTCACTGTTATAAATAGCCACAATCAATGCCTCAGCTGGCTTTAGCAAGCTCGCTAATTGCTTTAAGTGCCAAATATCACCTCAGAAAAACTTTCCTAGAAAGCTTTACGGTATTCTGAGTGAGTCTGTGCGTGTGATGAGTGATCCTTCGTTTCACAGACGTTCCACATCATTAACCTCAAATACCTATAAACAGGCAAAATGATCATAATTGCCAAATTGCTGTGTTAAAAGAAGAACTCAATAACCTCAGGATGTTCTGTTGTAGGCAAATATTCCATGATGAGGTGGTGAGATGAAGTTAGTCGCTTTATTCCTCCTAAATCACAGCAATTATAACGTTTCCTGTTTAATAACTTATGGCACGTTTTCAATCAGTTTAATCTAATGAGTGATGTTCTGGCTGTGAGTCTGATATAAAATGAGTCTGTTGGCTTTCAGTGTGTTTTAGACGTGTGTTTTTCCCTCTGTTGGATAACCTTACACAGAATTCTACTGCTTGAAGATCAACTTGAGCTGCTTTTTAGATGAACAAGCACTTGGAGCATCTCAGAGATCAGAAACGGGTTTGAGATCAACATTTACTTTGAAGATACAAACATCTGTGTGGGGAAAAAAATAACTGTTTTTATTTTTCTGGAATTTTCTATGAATATATCACCCCTAGTAGTCTAGGTAAAATAGAAATCCTTCTGAAACACGACAAATTCTTAAAGTCCTGAGTGTCTACTTTCATATGAGCTTCATATTAACCACTGTGGATGTGACAAAGACATTCAATCATCAACATGGACACAACAAAAACAGGAACAAACTCAATTTTTTGGCCTCCGGGGAAGTACTTGCCTGCTTTAAGTACATGTTTGCTAGTTGATGTATTAATTAACCCGTATAGCTTAAATGCAGGTGTGTACAAATAACATCACTGAACATTTTTTCGCATTCGTTCTCCATCGTTTTCTCTTCAGATGCCATTGTAAGACTAATAAGTGCTCTTGGATCGTTGTCGAGGATCTGTTTCTTTACTTTTACTCCTTTAATTCCTTCCGCATTGAGCAGGTTTGATTGAGTTTACTAAGTGTACGTGTTAATTAAACACATAAATTAACAAACAGGTACTGATAAACATGTACTTAAGAAGGTCGTAACAACTGACACATGAGTTCATAAGAGTAGTTCAGGTTCACTCTTCATTAGTTTGTGATTAGTGCACACCTTAGCTCATCACTACTTCCTGTTTACGTTAGCGTTAGCATTAATCCAGGTATTAGTGCAAGATTCTTCATGTACGTTTTAACGTTGTCAGTAGTTATATATTTAACAAATTCAGGATGTTTTGATGCTGAAAAACCACAACGTATAAACTCCTGACTTCTAAAGACTTCCTGAAAAAGTTACAGCTTGACCTCTGACCCTCACGAACCCTCCCTGACACTCCTTATTATCAGTATAGAAAATTAATCAGCTCAGTCAGATCATTTGAAGTGAATCCCAATCCAAATCACTGAGAACGTTTCTGCTTCGGAAGAAAAGTTGTTGAAAGACTGGAATGTGTCATGAGGGTTTCGAAAGTGTCGGGCCTGTCAGCTGCGTGAGGCCAATAGTTTATAAATGAAAGCATTTCAGCGGCGCTGCTACTCTTCCTCAATCCTCCAGCAAGTCACAAAGAACTCCAGGGTGACAGCTAAGAATCCGCCAGCTTCTCTCTCGCAGCTGATAATGTCTGTGTTTAGGAGTCTGCCTTAAAAACAACACTCAACAAGAGCTTTAAGGGAGATTACTGTGGAGAAAAGCTCTCACAGCTCAGCAAAAGAAAGTTTGCTAAAACTTCAGAACGCTGAAACGAAACTTTTAATTGATTTAGTAAATTAATTAAATCGTTCCCTAAATTTGACACTAAATTAATGAAAACAATACGCTTTATACGTGTATGTATTTTATGATATGATGGAAAAGTAAAACCGTGAAACAAATAACGATTCAGTACGCTGCTGATCCGATACGAATCATTTCAACACTGAATCGATTCAATTCGATTCAGATTCAGTCCAATATGATTGGGTTCAGTTAATGTGACTTGATGTAGACAAGTTTTGACTAAACCTTTGACTTTGACTGAACTGATACTTCATTAATTCTTTATTAATTTAATGTAAGGTAATTAACTCGCAGTAATTCTTCATTACTCATTATTTTTTATTTCATTTATTATCATTTACATCTTGCATGTATGTATTTCAGTAAAGCTGTGTGTCTCAGTGTCCATTGTTAAAAGCATTATACAAATAAAACTAAAATTAATTTCATTTCTTTTTTTTCTTCTTTTTTTTTTACTTTTAAAAAATGTTGACACTGGAGACTCCTAAAAGTTTTTAAAAATCTGTTGTTTTTTTTTATTTATATAAAACCCTGTGTTAGCTGTTACTATAGAAGCGACATAGACTATAGACAATAGAGACTCTATCGTAAAGCCTTAAATAAATGTCTCCTTATGGGAAACTTCACCACATCAGTAATGAAATAAACCATTTTAATTTAACCGTTTTAACCATTTTCAACCTTTGCAGCTGCATGCACTGTTGTCAAATGAATCAACACCTACTGACCAATCAGATTTGAGAACACAGTGATACACATAAAGCTGTGATAGGAAAATATCAGCGAGAATCAAGGGGAAGGTGTACAGGACAGTGGTGAGAGCGGCTATGCTGTATGGTTTAGAGACAGTGTCACTGAGGAAGAGACAGGAGTCAGAGCTAGAGGTAGCAGAGCTGAAGATGTTGAGGTTCTCTTTGGGAGTGACAAGATTGGACAGGATTAGGAACAAGTACATCAGAGGGACAACTCATGTTGGACGTTTGGGGGACAAAATTAGGGAGACCAGATTAAGATGGTTTGGACATGTTCAGAGGAGGGAGAGTGAGTATATTGGTAGGAGAATGTTGGACATGGACCTGCCAGGCAGGAGGCAAAGAGGAAGGCCAAAGAGGAGGTATATGGATGGAATTAATGAGGATACCATTTTGTAGATTTAAATGGAGAACTGTCCAGTGTAATTCCAGTGAAATATGGGGTCCCACAAGGATCAGTTTTAGGACCTCTGCTTTTCTCAATATACATGCTTCCCTTAGGCAACATCATTAGAAGGCATGGGATTAGTTTCCATTGTTACGCTGACGATACACAGTTATATATCTCATCAAAACCAGATGAAATATCTAAACTGTCTAGATTAACAGAGTGTGTTAAAGATATTAAAGATTGGATGACTGATAATTTTCTATTACTAAATCCTGATAAGACGGAGATATTACGGATTGGTCCAAAAACCAGTACACAGAAGCTCTCACAATTCAACCTGTACTTAGAAGGATGTTCTATTACTAATAGCTCTATAGTGAAAGACCTGGGTGTAATTTTAGACAGCAGTTTGTCCTTTGAAAAACATATTTCCGATATTACAAAAATAGCCTTCTTCCACCTCAGAAATATCGCCAAGCTTAGGAACATTTTATCTGTATCTGATGCAGAAAAGTTAGTTCACGCATTCATGACCTCCAGACTGGACTATTGTAATGCGTTACTAGGTGGTTGTCCTGCATCTTCAATAAACAAGCTACAGTTAGTGTAGAATGCAGCCGCCAGAGTCCTTACCAGGTCAAGAAAGTATGACCATATAACCCCAATATAATCATCCCTGCACTGGCTACCTGTTAAGTTTAGAATTGATTATAAACTAGTACTACTTACATACAAGACTCTAAATGGTTCAGCTCCCACGTATCTAGCCAGTCTTCTAACACATTACAATCCATCACGCTCCTTAAGATCTCGAAACTCCGGACTTCTGGTAATTCCCAGAATATCAAAGTCTACAAAAGGGGGTAGAGCTTTTTCGTATTTAGCTCCTAAACTTTGGAACAGTCTTCCTGACAGTGTTCGGGGCTCAGACACAGTCTCCCAGTTCAAACGTAGACTAAAGACATATCTCTTTAGCCAGGCATACACCTAATACATCCCATAACCTTGTGCTCCAATACATCTGATTAAATGCACATCATCATCTAGTGCCTGCTAATATTATGAATAGCAGCTATGCTAATTCCTTTCCATTTGTTTCCCTTCTTCTACCCATCCCCGAGACACACAGAGATTGTGCCAGCTCCGGTGGCATCCAGAGATGGACCAGCTCCAGCCGGGTTCTGCTTTCTGAGGACTGGAGTATTCAAAGCAGCACTGCCAACACTATGTGGACATTTTACACATAACATTCTACACATGCTGTATCTGCAGCACACAACTAATGCAGAAAGGACATTGTTTATATCACACTCTCCGGTGTCACCCAGATGAGGATGGGTTCCCTTTTGAGTCTGGTTCCTCTCAAGGTTTCTTCCTAATACCATCTGAGGGAGTTTTTCCTTGCCACAGTCGCCTGAGCCACCTCAGGCTCGCTCACTAGGGAAAATTTTGTCTAACATCTAGGACTGTTTGTTTGTACGTTTATTGTTTCCTATGTTCTGTAAAGCTGCTTTGAGACAATGCTCTTTGTTAAAAGCGCTATACAAATAAAATTGAATTGAATTGAATTGAATATGAAGCTAGTGGGTGCAAGTGTTGAGGATGCAGAAGATAGGGATAGGTGGAGAGAGATGATTCGCTGTGGCGACCCCTGAAGGGAAAAGCAAGAAGAAGAAGAGTGATACACATAAAGTCAAAGTGCAACTAAAAATCAAGTCATGTTGAAAGTTGTGAAAGATCTAAATGAAAATCTGCTCAGTCATACTAAGACCAGATAAGAGCCAAATCACCAAAATAAATCAAGAAGAGAGAACAGAAAGCGAAGCAGGAAGGAGACGAGTTAATTGGTACCTATAGCAGTGAAGGAGGTCATGTGATCCAGGACTAGCAGGGTATCATACGGGCCTGGCGCCTGTTTCCAAAATTACACAGCCGCACATATACGGCACTTTACCACTTTAACGCCTCCTCCCACTCGACAGCGATTACACTTATTCATTCCAGCTGGTATTTTTAATTCCTTTCATGAGGAGGAGGATAAACAAAGATGCATCGTTGCTGGAGGAAATGGTAGTAGATTTCACTCGCCAGAAGATTCTGGAAGAGGAACGGGATTTCTGGCCAGCTGGATGGTGCTTGTGTGGTGATCTAATCTAAGCCGGTGTTACCTAACCTAAAATTGATTACACATAGCACGACGTGCACTCTGCGATGCTCAACTTCCTTCCTCACCTTTCAGCCCAGACTCGGAAATAGAAATCTCTCCTGAGCTTTGAGAAGGCCTCCGGTTTTCTGTTGCATCACCTACACGGCGGTTCGAGTGTGCCGCTGTCCGTCTCGGTTTTTCCCTGGGACGACTTACGAACCGGGGGAAAGTTCTTTCAATCCTGGGAGACGTCATATTTATCTTGGAGAGTTATAGGCGTAACAGGAGGGAAGTTTATTATTTGACGCAGCGAGTGCCAGAGAGCAGAGAGATGTAAGAATGGGGCAAAAACGCTGCAATAAAAATGATGTATGGGACATCATTCGGAGCGCGGCGCGATACATCACTTTCATGGCATATTCCTCAAAGCTCTGCTTTAATGAACTACACGCTGGAGTCATATTCTGCTGTAATGGATTTGGGGATGGGATAAACCTAGCTTGTCTTCACCAATATGAAGAAGCGATGCTTGTTACAATGTTCACGATTGACCTCTGAATAGATCTACAAAAAAATATGATGAACCACTTGACGGTTTTCTGATAGCGTACCTTCCTTTTGTTTAAAAGTAATATGGTAATATGAGGGTAAATATGTTTATGTGTAAGGAATAAAACACTTAGTGTCATGCAGTTATAGGAAATTAATCAAAGACTGAACGGTGAGATGTTTTAAAGAAGTTACTGATCATTTTCATCCTGAAGTGTTCACCACATTAGTTTGCTAACAATAGCAATATTACTTATTAAAAAAGCAATACTTTTTATCCATTTATAGTTACATTTAATAGTCCTTTATAGCGTCTCTATACATTCATTCCCTTACTTTCTGTTGATGTTAACACAATGTTTTGGTGTGATGTTTAGCAGGAAACCAGAGAACTCGAGATTTTTCCTGTGTGAGCACTGACACCGGAGACTCCTTCCATAAACAGTAAATAAATAAGTAAGCCTTTATTTGTCACATATACATTTCTGCACAGTGAAATTCTTTCTTCACATAGCCCATCCTCGGAGGGTTAGGGTCAGCGCACAGGGCCAGCCATGATGCAGGGGGTTTGAGGGCCTTACTCAAGGGCCCAACGGTAGAAGCTTGGAGGTGTTGGGGCTTGAACCATGATCAACAACCCAGAGCTTTAAGCTACCACCACCCCCAAATAAACATCTTACAGAAAACTCTACTATACTATAGCTCTGTTGTCATGTAAGCACCTGTATGGAGCTGAACCACATTACCCATCAGCCCCAGCACATCTACACTATTGCACTTTTCACTAATATGTGATAATCTATGCTATTGTGTAGTATAAACACTGAAAACTCCAGGAAGAAGAAGTGTACTTCAAGAATCTGGATGATTCACTTATTAACAAAAAAAAAAAACAAGTATGGACACTTCATACACTTGATGCTTATAAGCTTTGCTTACGGAGCAGAAGATGGGTGAGGCTACCAGGCACTGAATTTTCAAAATGGCCGACGACACTCTGGTGGACAAGCCATCTTATAAACGTTCTTTCACTGCATTCTGCTAAACGTACTGATGTGTCATTCACCATCAACTGGGAAATATCTTCCTGTTAGTAAAAAAAAAAAAGTTTTATTTCAGATGATATGACCCTTCTAACATTCATACACTAGACACTAGAATGTAAGTGTGTGTTGTGTGGTTACATCGCTTGGGACGCAGCTTGTGTGTGTCACGTGTCACGTTCTTGCTGTAAGAATATAGTTCCTCACCTTGCTGCTACCAGTTCACCATTTTCTTTGGTATGCCTATATATGGTATGAATCGTAATTACAGCAATTACTGCAGTCGTAGACAAAAGGATGTGATGTCCTCATATAATAGAACCAGTACATAAAAATAGATAAATGAGTATCTTGGAAAGACGTTTTAATACCATGACACGTTCTTTCTGAAGTGCACTTAAAAAGGCCAAGCATCAATCAGACTCCTAAGTGGCAATCTTTTACTGGATTTCATATTCATCAGCCCACTCGGCTTGTCTGAAATTGAATAACAGTGTGGGGAACCTGTCCTAATTGCTCTGAATTAGCATGGAACTGGAGTTTATACGCAGTGGGAATATCGGCGGAGACGTCCCGTGCCGTGTCACTCCTCTGTCCCCGCTGGCTCCTTTATTTATTTCTTTCTTTTTTTTTTTTTTTTTACATGACAGTTTCTCTTAACTCTCATAAATGCAAAAGGGCCAGATGACGAGATGACGGCTCTCCAAAGCGGACATACGCTCGTTTGACATTTAAATGGCAGGCGCGGTGACAGAGGTTGCCGGTTTCGCTGACAGTGACATCACATGACCCCCAAACCCGCTTTCTGTGAACGATCACGTGTCATTTAGTTTGGACATCGACGTGTCGCTCAACTTTCTCTCGCTTTTCAAGCAGCTTTCTGAATCATAACCGAGTAGCATCAAAATGCATCTTTTATTGTTTGTTTGTTTGAAGTCAGTTGAGATAAACTCGTCCTTTTCTGATTTAGATCATACTTATCGGATCGGTGCTAAGTTTGATTTAGTTTGTTCGAGTGTGTCAACGCTTCAAATTTGACACCTGGCGTCCCAAAGGGTTCGGTTCTAGGTCACCTTTCATTTTTACTTTACGTTTTTACATCGTTAGCAAATTTAGCAGCCGTCATGGATTTTCATGAATTCTGATAAAACATTAACACTAGCGTTAGCTTCTGATTCTGCTGGTGATGAGGCTGTCACTCTTTTGTTTCACGTTTGTTTTTAAGACCCTAAAATCACCCTGGACACTAGTTTAGCATTTCCCAGGTAACGTTTCTCCTAAGATTTTGTAGCTCTGAAATGAAGCAACTGCATGTGTGTGGAAATAAATGAATGAATATAATTGTAAATATGATAAAAAATATAATAGAAATATAATAAATATAAATAATAATAAAAATAATTAAATAATAATAAAATAAACTACTAGTACTACTAATAGTACTACTACTACTATGATATATACTATTTCTAGTTTTTTATTTATTTATTTATTTATTTATTTATGGGATCTTTTTAAACTTTCTGTTAATTCAACATTGATTATCTCAGAAAGTATATATACAATATATTTTTTTTTCCTTTTTGATGTTTTATGCTGAAGTTTTTAACTATGACCAAAAAAAAAAATCTATTAACAAGCAAAGACTAAGTGAATAAGCGCATGGCTTGTATCCACTGAATTCCCGACTAATGTACCTGTTTATTGTCTGCGCATTACACACGGCTAATTTCAATTTGGCCCGAAATAATTCAGCATTCCGCGAGTGTAATGGTATTGTTTTATCTTTCGTCAGACATAATGACAGTTTAATTGCGTGGATAAACAGGCAGAGCCACGTGGAACGCAGCACGGCACCAGGAGCACTATAAATATTCCGCTCTCCTTTGTTCCCCCACTGGTCCCTGACTGACTGATTGCATTGCCGTCTTGTTTGACTAGAGAAAAATGTAATTAAGCGAAGAGAAGGGTAACACTAGCGCCCCTTAAATTGTTTATTTATCAGGAGACGCCGCAGACAGCATGGAGCTTCTTCATCTGTCTCGTCCTTTCACTCCTCCCTCTCGATGTTTGACCCTGACCCGGCTTTGCCCGGGCTTCCTGCGACGTTTATAATTAAAGCTTCTTCACGAGAGTGTTTGTTAATCCGTGCAATTCTGCTGGAGAATCCAGCAACAGCTGTTTCGATGAAAAGGTCAGATTTGGAAGTGGTTTGGAAGATGAGAATCAAATCGAAGCCTTATTCAGACTGGATTAGGTTTCCATGTAATGAGATTGTTACTCGAGTGTCTCTGCGATCTTATGCTTCATCCAGAATACAGACTGCAAGCGCAGGGGTCTGGAAAGATGGTGCCGTATTTCAGATTATGTAAAATGTAGATATAACACAATTCTCGAAGGCATTTCTTTCATGATGATGATGATGATGATGATGATGATTTGCCAGAAAAGCAGTATTGATGATAGAAGTATTAAGCTACTGAAGCTTTAAAAAAAAAGCTCAATAAAAAAAATTACAAATATTTCAAAAGTATATTTAAAAAATAAAATGGTTATTTATGTAAGTAATCTATAACATTATATATTTTAATCAGAATTATTTACTTATTTATTTTCATCATTTATCTTGTTTTTATTATACATTATATAACACTATATAAAAGAAACAAATCATGTGAAAATCTGTAAAAAAAACTTAAAAAAAAACTACTACTACAAAATTGTCAATTTACAAAATTATAAAAATGTAAAAAAATACGTTAAAAAAATAAAATATTCTGTATTTTTTAGTTTAATCATAATTATGCACTTATTTATTTTTTATCATGTATCTTGTTTTTAATTATACATTATATAATACTATATAAAAGGAGATAAAAATAATGCAAAAATCTGTAAAAACTACTACTAAAAAATTGACAATTTACAAAATAAAATGACCAAAATTTCAAAAATACATTTCAAAAATAAAATTCTTTAAATCATATATACATAGCATATATTTTTAATCATAATTATATACTTATTTATTTTTATCATTTATTTTTTATTATATATTATATATATTACATTACATAAAATATATAAAAGAAGGAAACATCATACTGTGAAAATCTGTAAAAACAAAAAAAAATGATAAATAACAAAACATTACAAAAATTATATAAAATTACCATAAACCACAAGAAGGGCTTTTTTGATCATTTTGACATTTAATGATATAAAAGATTTCCCAGAGAAGCAGAACTGAAGCTATTAAAAACAATAAATAAATAAATAAATAAATAAATATGTATGAAAGTTTTCATAAATACATTACAAAAACATATCTTTAATTCAAATTATATGTAACATTATATTAAAAAATCCTATATTTATTTGTATTTATTATACTTTATATAACGTTATATAAAAGGGAAAAATTCATGCTGTGAAAATCTTTAATACTCTAGAAATCCAGTTTGAACTGCTTCAGTAATATCTTTTTCTCCTGCAGTGAACCTGTGGTGCTTCGTTGCTAGTCTCCTTGATATCCCTGAGCCTTAAAGCAAAGCGTGTTGGATTTTGAAAAGAAATGGACAAAAAGTGAGACTCCAGTTGGTTAAATCCTGTTTCTCAAATAAACAGCGATTAATAAACTAAAGCATGTGTTCGTTTGACGTCGTGGAGTTATGGTTGGAGAAACCGTACAGATGACACCGTTGAGCTTTTATGGACATGGTTGTTGCACAGGAAAACGTTGTATGCTACAGACACACGAATCACAATCCGGCGATGTTGGCGCCATCGGCCATCCTGTGGAGAAGATCCTGTTCGATTATTTCCATAGTCTGCGATTTTCCCCCCTTTCGTGCACATTTTTTAATCATGTCGATGGCACATAAACCACTTACTGTAGATTTTTATAGCTTATGTTCCCTAATAGGATTCTGGGTAATTGGGGCATCCATTTGCACCGTGGCGCTGTGCAGGCAGAGTCCACCTCCAGCTGCGCGTAAAGAAGTGCTACGTGCTGAGATTGAAGTGTGCTATAGCTGTACAGAAGCACAGGGAGAGATCAATAGTGCGAGAAAGCTCTCGCTCCGATCCATACTCTCTCTCTGTCTCTCTCTCTCTCTCTCTCTCTCTCTCTCTCTCTCTCTCTCTCTCTCTCTCTGTCTCTCTCTCTCTCTGTCTCTCTCTCTTTCTCACTGCACAGGAAAAAACTTCAAGGTCACCAGAAAAAGTGCAGAAGAAAGTGTGACTTTCTTGCTTTAATGGACAAACAGGAAGTAATACATCGTGAGGTTGATGAGGATCAGGGACACCTATCGATGGGTGATGGATTTGATGACACAATCATTACTGCCGTCATGAATGAGACAGAACGAGGCATCACATGCAGGATGTGGAGAACATTCAGATGCTGCGAGAGGTCATGACTGTCTTAATTATAAACCTTTACAGTTTACAAACAGTGGGATGGTGTGATGAAGCTCTAAATAATGCACATTTTCCAGAATTAACAGGATGCAGTACAGCATGTGTAAAGATTTCCTAGTTCCTTTAACTAACCCTTTGTACCAGTATACTGGTGTTCCACTGGGCCAGCAGAGTGGAAATGGACTTATGGGACATTTTCAATCAGTTTATACTAATGAGTGATGTTCAGGCTGTGAGTGTGATCTAAAATGAGTCTGTTGGCTTTAGTGTGTTTTAGACGTGTGTTTTTCCCTCTGTTGGACAACCTTACACAGAATTTTACTGGTTGAAGATGAAATCTGAGCTGCTTTTTACATGAACAAACACTCGGAGCATCTCAGAGAGCAGAAATAGGTTTGATATCATCATTTACTTTGAAGATACAAACATCTGTGTGGAAAAAATTGACCCTGAATTCTAACTTTCACATTTTTAAACATTCACATTTTCAAATCCTAATATAATTTGTATTTGTCACAAAATACACAAATAACATTGAAAAACCATATAGAATTAGAATTAGATATAGAATTATCTGCACAAGCAAATGTTATTGATCATTATTTATTATTGTTATTGTTATTATTATTATTATTATTATTATTATTATTATTATTATTATTGTTGTTGTTGTTGTTATGATTGTTGTTATTATTATTATTATTATTATTATTATTATTGTTGTTGTTGTTGTTGTTGTTATGATTGTTATTATTATTATTATTATTATTATTATTATTATTATTATTATTGTTATTATTATACCAAAATCAGGTCACATGTTCCAAATTTCCTGAGGAGGAAGAAATGAGATGTGCTGCATGTTCTCAAGCTTTTTTGTATGCTTTCAGTTATTTGTGAAAGAAAATAATCGATAAAAATATATTTTTTACAAACAGATCATTAAGTAGAAACATTAGAACAGATGCTAAAATATAATTTTTTATTGATTTAATAGTAAAA
The DNA here is from genome assembly GCA_033459395.1 of Hemibagrus guttatus. Classification (NCBI taxonomy): domain Eukaryota; kingdom Metazoa; phylum Chordata; class Actinopteri; order Siluriformes; family Bagridae; genus Hemibagrus; species Hemibagrus guttatus. The sequence goes on along the minus strand of JAUCMX010000023.1, from coordinate 2,508,421 downwards.
TATATTATATATAAATATATTTTTTGTAATTCTTTATTAAAAAACTAAAGTTTTATGGCCAAAGTTTTTTTTTTTATTAAAATGGTTGTTTTCTTAGATTCAGTAATAAAAACGATTACAAGTTTTGTTTGAGTTACTACTTAATTTTTTTTGAGGCATTTTCTTCATCTCAAAGCTGTTAAGCTGTGTCTTTACACTTCACAATTCGTCGCGCTGCCTCTCTCAGCTGTCACATCATCATATGATCAAAGACGAGCGGTTCGGTTCAACTGGAAGTCATGCATGCAAATTAAATGCTATGCTTTGCAGCATGGGTTGCCCCCCCCCCCCTTTTAACTTTCATCATTTCATCATTCTATTACAGCTTAATCTTTATCTCATCTCTCCCAGAACTCTGCAGGAAGTCTTCCGTCTTTTTTAATGCATTTTTTAGCAAACCCTAGGCTAACTCGGCCTCTGTGTTTTTGACGCGTTCGAGCGGTTGCAGCTCGTTGCTGCTCTCAGAGGTCACGCTGGTTTATTTTCGTCTTCATGGGTAGTCTTAGACACGTCCATGTCAATATTATAGATTGTTTTTTTTTGTTGTTGGGAATGGAAAGAAATCTTCAGTTCTTCGCCGCTTTTGTCATGTTGTTTGCTGTTGCTGAGATTTCCAGCATGTTGCCGCTTTCGTCTTTTGATTTATCCTGATTTTTTCAGACGGATCCGTGCCTTTGACATCTTCACGTTCCTCATGCTGAGAGAGAACGGCAACGCAAACTCATGCACATGCAACATCCAGGATGAACTTCTGAACTTTTCTGTTAGCATCGGCGCACAGCTGGGCGAGAGATCAGTCCGATAGTGATGTCAGGGACGGATTTAAATACAGTTCAAGACGTGTAGGTCTACGCATCTCCTTCTGAGCCTTAACCTTCTAGTCTCTGTTTTATTTCAAAACTAACATCCTGAAATAGAGTCAGAACTACTCCAGAGGGGGTTTATTCGCTGGTCCATGGAATTTTAACCTTGTTAAATATCACTTTGCTCTGGTTGTGGCTGCTGAAGAACATTGTTAGGTCTTTTTCAAGTGTTCACCTTTACCTTTACCTGTCTTTCTTTATGTTCAATAGTATTCTGATCCATTCAGACATTTTCTGCAGTGCTTATCATACATAGAGGAGCTTGGAGCATAGAGTGTATCCCAAGGAAGGAGAAGGGGATAAACCTATCACAGGGTGCAATCACACACAATATGGATGATTTAGAGATGCCAATCAGCCCATGTGTTTGGAGTAGGGGAGGAAACTGGAATTCCCAGAGGAAACCACAGAAGCATGGGGAGAAAATGTAAATGCCCCACAAACCCTCACAGGGCAGAGGTAGGAATCAAACCCCAACCTCAAAGATCTGAGACTAACCAGTAAACCACCATACTCTGATATTCTGATATTTTCCCAAATGATAGATTTTATGTAGAACGTCCCCATGCCATGAATCATCCATATTAGGTTTCTATTTCATTTACTGAGCCCAATACCTGAAATATTTGTTATTATATTACAATAAGTCAAAACAGGAAGTTGCATCATCGCTGACAATTATAAGAAGAAATGAAATAAATTCTCTCTGAATATTTGTTTCTTAATTTTGGGTGGTACTGACTAACAAAAGTTTATAGAACTATTGAAGAAGAAGAAGAAGAAGAAGAAGAAGAAGAAGAAGAAGAAGAAGAAGAAGAAGAAGAGTCATTAGAATGACTATAATGTCATTGTTATGAACACTTGTTAACTATGTTTTCCGCATTTGCTAATTCTAAAAAGAAAAAAAAAGCTCAACCATCTTATACTCCATCTGAACCTGCGCACACATCAACATACAGGCTCTGTTTTTCGTTACACTTCCAACCTGTGCACCACAATGATGCATCATCTCAGTCTCCAGCATCACCAGGGGTTTTTCCTCACCGCTCTCGCCTTCCTCAGAGATCTAACTCTACATCTACTTTAGATGGCAAGATGTGAGTCTAGCTGTAAGTTTGCTTGTGTAAAGTTTCTCCCCAGGCACTTCCTCCTCTGGTTGTCGGAGGACCGGCTGCTCTTTCACTCTACATGTCCAGCAGCATTCAAGCGAATACGGTTCCTCACTGTCATGGTGAGACCTGGGGTTCCTCTGGAGGATGTGGTGATATATATACCCTCCTGATTAGACCATGTGTGGAGGTGTGGGAGTGAAACTTCCTCCACAAGGTTCTGAAAGGGGACGTCAAATAATGACAGCGGTTTCTTCAACATCTTCCTGATTTACAGCATCTAAGAATAGCGAAGGGCACGAAGCTTCACCATGACCTTCTAGAACCTTCACCTCTGAGATCGCCTCACTGGGTTTATTCCAAACACCAGGCGTAATGCATTATTATTTGCTCTCTCTAATCAATTATAATGGTAGCAGGGCATTATTCAGCATTCAGGTCTGTGCTGTTTCTATGAAGAGGATATAAGCTGTTATAATATGTTATGTAACCAAAAATAATCAGGTTATATAATCTTTACAAAGCACAGTTCACCATGATCTTTTTCTTCAACCTCACATCACTGATTGTATGCAGCCATAATGCATTATTATGTTGCCTGATAATGGTAGCAGAGCATTATAATGCATTATAGTGCATTCAGCATTTGTTTCTATGAATGGAGGTTATAATCTAGTGTAATGTAATGTTACATAACCTGAAACAATTAGGTTATGTAATTTTTATAAATCACTGTGTGTCTGTGAAGCCTTTCTCAATGTGATTGCAGAAACCTATTTTCTTTGTTATAATGCATTATAAACAGTGCCTGTGAGTATACATGTCTACAGTGTTTCTATGAACAGATGTTATAATCTGTAATAATGTATACAGTATATGAATTGAAATGATGTGAATGTGATAAAATAAATCACATCATTTGTCATTTCTTTGCTATAATGCATTATAACTGTAGCAGAGCCTGTGAGCATTAGTGTTTAGCATGTTTATACGCACAGACGTTATAATCTGTAATAATGCATATGATATGTAACCTAAAATTATTTGCATGTGATATAACAACACATTTATTACATATAATTCACATTATTATTTTTTGGCTATAATGCATTATAACTTTAGCAAAGCCTGTGAGCATTATTATCCACAATGTTTCTATGAGCAGATGTTATAAGCTTTTATAATGTGTTGTCTAACCTGAAACCAGATTCTATAATTTTTTACAAAGCATTGTGAGTCTATGCAATTTTAAAATCTACAATGTTTCTTTGAGTACACGTATTTCTTGACTATAACGCATTATAACTCTGGCATAACTCTGTATCTCAAACTCTATAACTCTAATGTTTTATTCATCCTCATGAAGCATTATGAACATTATAGAATGTGATACTCTTGGGCATACACAATGTATCTGCTATAATGCATTATAACTATAGCACAGCCTGTGTTATATTGCCATCATTAATGTCAGTAACTTTTCATGAAGCTCATATTCATAAAGCTTTATAACTCTGTATTAATTGTGAGCATTTTAACTTGAATAATGCCTCAAAATGATATAGAAAACATAATCATCAAAGTATTACTGTTTGTTATAATGCCATGTTGCGTACTAGACAACCTTTATAACTACTAATGACGTGAATAATTATTATAAAGTGACTTTAATATATTTTATTAATTATTATAAGCAATTAATTACGTTTTAATCAGGTTTTGCTTTGAGCCTTTCATAAATCCGGCAGAGTTTCTTTTTTAATGAAATATTTACGAAATGCTTATGAACGTGTTATGAAGCTCTCCAAATCAGATATCCGTCATATAAAGCTTTACACATTTCCCCCAGTGAAGTCGGAATCACGCTCGATGTTTGGTCTGTGTAAACGTGAAAGGTGGTGTGAAGTATCTGCATTATACACAGCAGAATCTGAGCTATAAGCCTTCGCTGACCCATTTCCCCCGACGTGGCATAGCACAGCCTTCCCTGGCGGTGGAAATGAGCCTCCTACCCTCCGATGACTCATGTATGATGAAGAGAGAGAGCTCGAGCCTGGCAGCGAGTGCTGCTGTCTGCCTCGTTTTCTACCTCACCCGATGCCGTTTGAAGGGTTCGGTGGGATTTTTTATATATTTTTTTTTCCCTACAGTTTATGCATTTTTTTCGGGGCTCCAGAAGAACAAGGATTTGAAAGTGAGAGTGTGACTAAACTCTCACCACAGCATCGTCTTCAACTTGTATAAGGAACAGAAATCAGAAAGTGGGGTTGAGGGGGAAGGGGTGGTGGTGGTGGTGTTGGTGGTGGTCGGTGGGGGTGGGGGTGGAGTGGGGGGGTTGCCATATCTATGCCGTAGGTTCAGCATTTTATTCATAGCTCAGTTGTGGGAATGTTAAAGCATGTAACAAGATAGCTGGTGTCATCTGGGGGTCACTGAGGCTTCAGGGAAAGCTGGGGGTAAGAAAATACAAGTATGTACAATATTTTTATTAGCTGTGGAGGTATAACGGTGGTGTATAATGTCATGATAATGATAATGATGAAGGTAGCACTATTATATTATAGAGTTATAGTTATTAGAGTATTATAATGCATTATAGTGCCATTAAGTATTCGTTTCTATGTATGTATGGATGTTATAAGCTATTATAATAGCCTGAAATGGTGGTGTAGATGTCACGGTTAGCAGAACAGTTGGGGCATTTATTGAATATTGCAGTTAAAGGAGCTTTTGGTTCAAACATTATGTACATAAAAGTTTTAAGAATGTTTATTAAAAATTCATCAATAACCTGACGACAAACAGATTTTTACTACACTTGTCCATCTATACTACTCAGAGTACAACACGGTCGACAAACATGGCTGCTACGGACTACCACTGGATGCCGTTTCCAATATCCTGTCAATTGTCATGTAGATCTAATGTAGCTCTATGAACTTCCTGTTAAAAAAACAAAAACAAACATGTTAAAATAAAAAATATCTGACACTCGACTCTGTGGTAAACTTATAACAAATTGGCTTATTATAGTTTTATGCTACATGAAGGGCTTATGTATAATCCCTTATATTTGGAATCTGTCAATTGTTATGTAGATCTAATGTAGCTCTATGAACTCCCTGGTTAAAGAAGGTGTAACTGCTTTTATTCACATCCTGACTTATTAAGGCATGCATTTATTTATGGTTATATGGTTATATGTTTATATGGCTCATGTAGATATAATGTAGATCTATGAAGACCCACTTCAAGATAAATGTTATTTATACACACTTTATACAGATCCTGACTTTTTGAGGCACGCATTTCTCACATCTTCTTGGTTATATAGTCATTTTATATCAGTCGTCATGAATGGCTTATGTCAGTTGGCATGAAATGCTTGTGTAGCCCTATGAACACCCATTATATATTACAACTTTCATACAAATCCTGACTTTATGAGGTATGCATTTCTTATATTATGTTAGCTATATAGAAGTGTTACACCAGTTGTCATGAAGAGCTCATATAGCTGTAACATATAGACAATTCATATTGGCTTTCTTTTTTTTTTTTAGATTATCCAGGTTACATAATTTAGGTGTGCATAATTTTTTTCTATTTCAACCAAATAAGTTCACACGAAAATACTGCAGGCAGACTGCAAACAATAATAACTCCCAGAGAGGGCAGGATTAGTGAGAATTCCTTCAAGAGCACGCTAGAAAGGGATTAAAGAACAGTCCCGAACAGTAACAAAGTGCATGTAATGTGTAATTACTTTCAATGTTGCGGTGATTAAAAAGTCAAAACTGGAGCAGTGTGCAACACGTGTTAATACAGAAGTAGGGTTTTTTTCGAATAATGAGGTCTTTGGGGTAAACATCCAGGCAGCATTGTCTTACACACAGACACTTCAGTGTTGTTCAGGAGCATTCTCTATGGTCTTTATATCACCTTTATGTCGCCTTTGTTCACTTTTCTAATTGCCCTCATTTGTCACTAGGAAAGTGTCATAAGATTAATAACATTTATGTTAACACAAACCTGTCACTTGACTCCATGGTAAGCTTATATCAGATCGGTTATTATAGGTTTATGCCAGGTATCATGAAAGGCTTATGTAGGTGTAATGTAGCTCTATGAACACCAGTGTTAAGCAAGGTGCTACTGCTTACATATGAATCCTGATTTATTTAAAGCATGCATTTCTGGCATAATGTCAATTGCCATGTAGCTCTAGTGTAGCCCTATGAACTCCTCAGTTAAATAAGGTGTTACTGCTTTTATACAGATTCTGAATTATCAAGGCATGCATTTCTGACATAATGTCAATTGTCATGCAGCTCTAATGTAGGCTTATGATCTCCTCAGTTAAATACGGTGTTACTGCTTTTATACAGATTCTGAATTATTAAGGCATGCATTTCCTGCAGCAACTCGGTTATACGGTTTTACGTTGTTTGTCAAGAGAGCATATGTAGGTGTAATGTAGCTCTATGAACACCCACTTCAAGTTAAATGTAACTGATTTTACACAAATCCTGACACTTTCTATATTTTTATATTATGACATTGTCTATAAATCCTGATACTTGGTTCTATATTATTTTTCTATAAGTTGGCATTAATGGCTTATGTCAGTTGTCATGAACAGCTCATAGGTGTAATGTAGTCCTTTGAACACAGATTATAAATAAAATGTTACCACTGTTATACAAATTCTGACTTTTTGAGGCAGGCATGTCTTACACCTGGTTATATAGAGAGTTTTATACAGGTTCTATGAAGGTGTAATGTAGCCTTATGAACATCTATTTTAAGCAAAATGTTTTCCACTTTTATACAGTTCCTGACTTTTTCTGGTATGCACTTCTTATATTAACTTGGTTATATACTAGTTATATGTGGGGTTGTCTTGAAAGGCTTATGTGGGTGTAATGTAGCCCTATGAACACACATCATAAGTAAAATGTCCTAAAAAATGTAAAAAAAAATCCTGACTTATTGAAGCATGCATGTCCTATACAAACCCGGTTATATAATTTTATATCAGGTGTTATGTCGGGCCTATGTAGGTATAAAGTAGCTCTATGAACACCCACTTTATCACTTTTATACAAAGCTTGACTTAATGAGGAACTTATTTTCTACATTATCTTTTTTATATAGTTATATGTAGAGATGTCATAAAGAGCTCATGTAGGTGTAATGCAGTAAACATTTTACAGTAATACAGTATGCAGGTTTATATCACTTGCCATGAAGGGCCTATGTAGTGTAATGTACATGAATTTGTAAATTTATGAATGACGGTTAAATCAAGTGTTACTGCTTTTATACAGATTTTGGCACATTTCTTGATTTATTAGTTCTATGTTTTATGAAGAGCTTATGTAGGATTAACGTAGACCTATGAGCACCCACTTTACTGCTTTTATGTAGAAGCAAATTTATTGAGACATGCAGTTCCTTTGGACCAGATGATGACTCTAGCAGCTTCCCTGTCCTTATTCGCTCTTTCAGCATGTTGGAAATGTCTTATTTAGGTTTTTTTCCTTTGTCTATTTTTGTAGCAGCATTGATTACGGCTGTTTGAGCAGTTATGAAGCATCGACAGGCTACGTCTGTTCATCTTCTTTATGAGGATAAAGCGGAAATCCGAAATGCCTAATTATAGTCAAATCTCTCTCATTTATCAAGCTAAGCAGCTGCTGCATTTGGTGTGTGTGTGTGTGTGTGTGTGTGTGTGTGTGTGTGTGTATTCCTTATGTCGTAACGATTATAAACTTGCAGCAGCGGAATGAAAAACGAGACAGTGTCACAGGAGGCCTAAATCCCTCTTCTTAGAGTCAGATTTTAATACAGGCATTGGCATTTCCTTGGCATGAGGACGAGCAGTTAGGTCTGTCGCTTATTACTGAGGTGAAATATGTGGGGAAATGCTGCCTCCTTGTGGACGAGTAAAATACACACACACACACACACACACACACACACACACACACACACACACACACACACACACACACCACATTATATTCTGTAAATGAATAAATCCTGATGATTCTGATACATTGAGCTCTTTACTACGAAGGTCATATTAACAATCATAACCTGTTATAATGCCTTCACAAGGCCCTGTACAAAGGAAATTTGCTAATTGCTTCAGTTCATAAAAATTCAGAAAAAATGTACATTGACAGAGAAAATCTCATTCTTGGAAGGAAATATCTATATGAAACAATGAACCTAGATAGGTCTGGATAGGTTATAATGCATTCATTAGGCATTATACACATTAGGGATCTTTGATATGGACTTTAATTTGGTTCATTGTGTAAGGTGTAAGTGTTATAAGTAGTGTTTGTAACATTACATATCATCAAGCCACACTTTTAATTACAGCATTATAATAAGATATAACCATGTTATAACACTACTTGTAATGTATTCTTTATAAATACTATTTATAAATGCATGTGCATTGTAAACAGTGCAACCAACTGTAATGTCTTTTTACTAAATTATTATAACAATGTGTATAAAAACTTATGCATGCATTAATAACATGTTCATAAGTATTCATAAGTTATTATACATGCTCTATGACCTTAGAGTCAAGTATTATTTTTTCACCACCAGGGTGCATCGTTTGAATACTTATTCAGATCAAGACCATTACAATGGTAAGCTTACATCAAATCGGTTATTATAGTTTTATGGCAGTTGTTATAAAGGGCTTATGTATAAGCCCTTATATTTGGATCCTGTCAATTGTCATATAGATCTGATGTAGCTCTATGAACTCCCCGGTTAAACAAGGTGTTACTGCTTTTTATTCACATCCTGACTTACTAAGGCATGCATTTCTTGGTTGTACGACGTATACTGGTTGTACGTCGGTCAGCATCATGTAGGTATGAAGTAGCTCTATGAGCACCAACTTCAAGATCAATGTTACCCTCTTTATACAGATCCTATACACACTTTATAGCCATATAGACATTTCATATCATTTCTTTTATGTTAGATATTTACATTTAGTTAGCTATATAGTACTGTTATGGCAGTTGTCATGAAGAGCTCATGCAGCTGTTATGTAGCCCTATAAACACCCTATGTAAAACATTACCACTTTTATATAAATCATGTCTTCTTAAGGAATGCATGTCCAACACCAACTTGGGTATATAGTTTTATATCAATTGTTATGAAGGGCCTATGTAGGTGTAATGTAGCCGTATGAATGTTATGTTAAGTAAGGTGATATTTAGCAGAGTTTTTTGCCTCACTTGTATTTATCTAACATTTATTTGTAGTAATACAGTTCTGTGTCATTAGCATGCACATGCTACTTATTGGTCTCGATCTTGGAGACATGAGATTGCTTATAATTAAGCTCAGGCTTGATCTGGTTAAATGTTTGATATTTAACCAGCGAATCATTTTCGGGAAATAAATTTTTGGCTACTGATTTAAAGGGAAAACGTGTCACTGGTGACAGATAACACCATCGTCCGATGTTATCGGATTTTACCTGGGAGTTGTAGAGACTCCTGACGTTCGGCTTGTGTAAATATTGACCGTCAGGCTGGGATTGGTACTTGGTTGTGTTAGATAAGATAACAAGAAATGACTCGACTGTAGCAAGATAACTTAATTTAATCAAGTCGTTTTTGTTTATCCTTATCTGCTTTCTTCTCTTTCTTTTTCATTGCTTTATGGAAAACCTTTTATATTTATTTAGTTTTAGAAGCTTTGTTACAGAATATTTGCTATTTTTAGGATGCAATACAGAAATATGAGTTAAGTAAGGAGTAGATTTTCATTAAGGGCCCAATACGTGTTTTGTTGTAGGTCTGGAACAAACTTTTGGTCACTAACACACACACACACACACACACACACACACACACACACACACCTAACCACTGAGCTGTTATACTGACTCCTGCAGTAAACACCCCGTATCCTGTTTTTCTCTGTGGAAAGCCTGCAGCGTTAACAACCCGCTCACCCCAAACAATCCCATTAATGATTTTGATTTCTCGCCAAGTCCACACAGGAAGAAATTTTCCTGAAATTCCTGAAGAGAAACATTAAGAGACGATCAAAATGAACAGAGGAAACGATTCAGGTATAAAAACTGACGACGAGTAAAGGACAGGTGATAAGACCTTCAGCAAGTCTAAAATCCCTGAGCTGCAACTCAATAATAATAATAATAATAATAATAATAATAATAATAATAATAATAATAATAATGATTATTATTATTATTATTATTATTATTATTATTATTATTATTATTATTATTATTATTATCAAATTATTGGCACCCTTATAATTAAAATACAAATATTATGATCTAAACCTAATGTTTAGTCAACAATCAACAACAAATTTCTATTTTATACTTATTTCATTTTTTTTAATGATTACAAAGCAACATCTTACCTCACACACATACACACACACACATGCACACAGTCTTAAAACAAATTATAACCAGTTTTCATGTGGACTGCAGAAGTGTCATTATTATGGAGGAGATTTAATAATAACAATAATAATAATAATAATAATAATAATAATAATAATAATAATTATTATTATTATTATTATTATTATTATTATTATTATTGTTATTGTTATTATTGTTATTATTATTGGCATTATTATTAATATGCAAACATTGTTAGAATTATTAGTGTAGAAAATATTATTATATTATTTTTTTTACAATTCAGAAAATTGTTAAAGATTTAAATGTCTAAAATATTTTATTCGTGTTTCATTTGTTTCTTAAAATAAAATAAAAATAAATAAATAAAAATAGAAATAAACTCTTTAAGAACTCCCTGCATGCCTGCAGGTTTAAAAAGCTTGTAATGTAAATGACTAACATTTATTTATTTATTTGTTTGTTTGTTTGTTTGTTTGTTTGTTTGTTTGGCTAACAAAAAATTGCTAAAAGTCCAACTTTTTGTCCTACTTTTTCTTTTTTTTTTTTTTTTACATTTATCAATTATACCAAAAAATAAAATAAAATAAAAAGCACCACAGTTCAGGTCGCTTTGTATGTTGTGTTGTTTTGTTTTTTTTATTTCATTTTAAAAACGGGAAGAAAAAAAAAAACAAGACACTTTATTTGAGATGATACATATTTCAATATTAGGAGACACGTTGGATGGAAAATATAAAGAAAAAAAAAAAGGATTTTTGATTACAAGAGAACAAACAGCCATGACACGAATGACATCTAATGAAAAAGTAGACGAGTGCGTCTCAGTGTGAGCTGAACCGAAACCCTGAATGAGTCAGGAGTTTGAAATTCATCTCCACAAATCATCTGTGCACTAAGTGTTTTAGAGAGAGAGAGAGAGAGAGAGAGAGAGAGAGAGAGAGAGAGAGAGCAAAAAGAAAGAAAAATCTAACAAGCAAAAAAAAAGAAAGCGTCTGTTCTGTGTTTGTGTGTGTGTGTGTGTGTGTGTGTGTGTGTCCTTTTCATGTTTCTTTACAATAACCCGATAAAACACCATTCCGCTGAGGACCAAGCCTCTGAAAATGAAGAATATTCCATGAATAAACAGGAAGGTCATTTCTGTATTGTTCAGATTAGAGATAAAAAGTCAAATCTATGTGAAAGCTTGGTTATGCATTGACACGCTATTACACTACACAACAACAACAGTGAATATCTTGCATAACTGATCAAATGCATCATTAACATACCCTGAATCAAGTCTCATGAAAGATACAACTGTGGTCTAATTTTACAAAAAAAAAAAAAAAAAAAACATCAACAAAAAATCTTTCGAAGTAAGTTTCACAATCTCTACGTTTGGCTCACTCCATGTTGAAATTTTTCAGTGGCATATAAAGCAACACTAAGCCTTTACAGTACAATATCACGTCATTTTTGTCGTATTTTTTGATATCTAAGCATGCATTCAGAAGCAGGTACATGATGGCACACAGTACAGATCGTTTCTAACAGAAGTACGTCATTTCTCTTTGTTTTTTTTTTTTAATCTTTAACCGTAATTTTATTTATTTTACTTTACTTATTTCCAAGAGAGTGTCTTGTCAGTTGCCAAAATCTAACCCAGCGTGAGACCAAAGGAGTCGCCCTCTCCCAAACTACAAGAACTGCTCCCCTTTGTCTGGTGGAGAACTTTTAACATTTGCTCTGCAATTTAAAAGAAAAAGACACGTTTAAGTTTGCAGTTAAGACTAAAACAAAAAAATGTCATACTTGTTGCGTGGGTTAGAGTGGACATTATAACGCCTACACACTTAGAACGAAGCTTTAGGGACGTCGGATGAAACAGACACACGAACACACACGCACTAATATACCACAAGCATACACAAACACACACAAAATTCTTCGACCCACATTTGTTCTTCATCAGGTTCTGACTTAAAGAACGAAGACGTGACACAGCGTACAGTATAGCAGAGAGGCAAAGATCCGAATTTGAAATCTAGGTAGAAGTAGAAGAGTAGGGACCGAAACAGAGAGCGGAGCTTGACCATTCCTTGAGTAAAGGCAGGGAGGTTTGGTCAGTCAGGGAAACTAGTCTCGCTCAATAACTCAGCCCTGAATTATGGAAGAGAAGAAGAGAGCCAGACAAGAACAGAGCATTAGAGGACGATTCAACCGGCTGCTAAACTCGGGTAAGGGTGTTAACAAGGAAAGGTTAATAAAAGTGTTAAGACATTGCTTAGTGCGCTTTTTTTTTTTTTTTTTAACTCATCATGACATCATGTACATTCCCTGAGGGGGGGTTTAATATTGTAGATTTATATAATGACAATTTTTAATAAATTCAGGAAGTGTTTCAGATCGATGATGATGATTGATGATGATGATGATGATGATGATGATGTGTTTCTATACAGTTCAAAAGTTTGCATCCCCTACAGACAAAATAAAAAATACAATCTACACTATATGGGCAAAAGTTTGTGCACCCCTGACCATCCCTGACCCACATATGAGGCTCTTCCCCAAACTGAGGCCCAAACCCTGCTCCAGCAGTGAAGGTTGAACTCGGGTGTCCTTCTCAGAGCCCTGACTCTGACTCAACCCTACTGAACACCTTTGGGATGAGCTGGTACTGGAGTCTCCTCAACATCCCAACATCTGATCTCACTGATGGTCACTAGTAGCTGAACACTAATCCCCACAGCTGTGATTTCTCAAAATCTAATGGAAAGCCTTCCGGAAGAGAAGAGTGGAGCTTGTGATGGTCAGGGGTGCACTTAGTTTTGGTCACATGGAGACACTGTTACTTTAAAAAATATATTTTTTCACAAATTCATCAACTTTTTTATTTTTTTTAATTGCATTTTTTTAAGTAAAAAAAACTTTCCCTTCTTGGTCTTGTTTCTTTTTATTTATTTCTTTTTTTATTTTATTTATTTTATTTTATTAATATTCTTTAATAGAACTTTTTTTTAAATATAAGCCACATTATCCTTTCATTAAAGGTGGATCAAGAAGATAAAAAACACCCGTAGCACTTTCTATTAAGGTTATATTCATAATGAACTATGAACACATTCATAACATGCATAGGTCATTATGAGAAAACATAGTGATGATGTAGTAATGTATGTGTGTATAATGCATTCTTAGAACGTTTACAGATGTTTTGTAAACAATGCAACAAAACGAACTGTTTTATGATTTACGATGCCTTACGATTTCATTATAACACGTTATGAATGGACTCATAAGTCATTTTTTAATATACATCTTAATTCATTGAAAGTGTTATAACATCCTATAAATGCTTATAGCATATGAACCCAGAAAAATCAGAGGATGCAATCTTTTTTTGGCACAAACAAGTTTTAAAAAAATCCATCACATTTCCTGAATAAGTCTAATTGTCTTTTTTTTTTTTTTTTCTTTTTTTTTTTTGTTAAATGTCATAGTTGTCTAATCTCAGATTTCTTTTCAAAATTTGACTTTGAATTTATTTTGTTTTATTTTTTTTATTAGATGAAAATATAACTGGCTCATTGAGCTCTGTACATGAAGTGACAGATCTGCATCTTAGAGACGAAGGTTCAGCATTCCACTTTCTACCACTTCCTTGTTAGTTTAATGGATTTTCCATCTGATTGTATAATAACGGATTGGAAATAGCGCTAACTCCTGCTACGAACACCGAATTCATAATGCATTATAGTGCAATCGTAACTTCTGTCTTGAGTCTGTATGACTGCTTATAAGTAGTTATAGTCAGATAGATAGCGCTTTACATACCATAACTTATGTCAGTTGACATAACATATTATAACATCTGTGACCTAATGAATTAATGCACTATGACACAACAGAATGAAAGTTAAAATGTCTTACAACACAAATTGTACTTCTTAAATCTGTAGTATATACCACATAATAGAGTGTTATACCAGGTAATAACAAGCTAATGAACCAGACTTTATGAAGTCTTACACTCATGCTGTACAAAGTGTAGTGCATGTAACTATAGCTGCTTGTGAGTGTTTACACAGCCCTGTGTCATGCGTTACTGTATATGTTACATAAATATTATGTATTTGATATAACATGGTATATATTTAATTATAATGCATTATGAATTCTTATGTCACCATAATAGCCAATACTGAGAGTTTTGGCTGTAAATATCATCATTAACACTTTCAATGAAGGCTATATGTATAATGAACTATGAACACATTCATAACATGCATAGGGCCTTATAAGAAGATGTAATGATGATGTTGTAATGCGTAATAAGCACTATGTGTAATGCATTCTTATAAACAAAGTGTAATAAATAATTATAAGGGTTCATAAGGCCTTACAGATGCATGGTTCTTCATAGCATGTTATGAATGTAATCATAAGTCAGATTTTTTGACAGTGTTATAGATATATTTAAAAGTGCTATAACATCTTTATAAGTAGACAGTGAAATGCTTATAACACCGGGTCTCGTCAGTGGAGTTTTAGTCGTGATGGTTTAAGAAAATTCCGAGCTGGCAAACAGAGCTCCAACCTTACAGCCCAGGCCAGGCAAGAAAGACAAAACATGATCCTTCTCATTCTATTTCCATAGTTCTTTCTCTCTCTCTTTCTCTCTCTCTCTCTCTCTCTCTCTTTCTTTCTCTCTTTCTTTTTTTCCTTATCCCTCACTTAATTAAAAGTTCTGACTCATATAACAGTGAATAAACCCTGATCCCAGATTACACCGCTGTTCTACTTCAGGATGAATTTGAAAGAAAAAATTTTGTCATCTTCGGGATTTGCTTTACAAATTATTTCCAGATTATTTCAAATGACTGTTTTGGGAGTGTTTTGGAAGCCAGAATGGATCTCTACCTTCGGACACGACCCTCAAGTAGAAACTGTGTTATAAGAAAAAAGTGCTATAACAGCTTATGTACACTGTGCAGGTGTGTATAGTGTGAAAGCAGACTAAAGCGGAATAAAAAAAAAAAGAATAGAAACTATTCGACATACAGAGGCGTAATCCTGGTAAAGGGGAGGAGCTCTGTCTCTTTCGCCCGCCGATCTTTACATTTTTACACGTTGTTTTTTTTCACGTTTTAATGTGGCTGTAGTTGTGTGGGGTTTTTTTTTAGACGTACTCTCTGCCAGTGGAGGGTTGTGATTGCCGGTAATACTGCTGCCCGCCTCGGGCCTCGTTAGCACAGGAGCAACAGAGGAAGGAGCCGCCCAGGATCGTCAAGCAGGCCGCCGCCCATCCGATAAACAGGGCGGAGCCAAATTCATACCTGAAAGAAAGAGGGAAGGATTTTGGTTACATTTGTAACATTTAAAGGAAAAGTGTTTTAGTGATGAACTTAATGTAATGTAATGTAAGCAACCTACTTCGCAAGATTGACATTTTGGATTTATTTAAATTGTGTAAAAAAGTAATTAATTAAATAATTAATTGATTAATTAATTAATTAATTAATTAATTAATTAATTAATTAATCAATTGCTTAATTAATTAATTAATTAATTAATTGATTGCTTGATTAATTAAGTGACACTTTTAAAATCGAAATGTTTCCATGAATCAGTGTATAAAACACATTAAGATAAAGTTAATATGGAACTTTTAAGTATTTAACTATTAAAGATTTGTTTGTAAATGATGCTTTACATCAATGTGCTCGTTATAATATATTTTCTGTCATTTCTATAGTAGCAGATCATTCACAGATACATGTATGGCACATAAAAAGTTTTTAAAATGTGTTTTATTGTTGCCATGGTGACATTTTCTGTATGTAGCGATTTTGGAAGGAGTCTCCAGTGTCAGTTTCCTCTGTTTTTGTTTGTTTGTACTAACTCAAGTGACAAAAAAGAGAGGATTGGAAGAGAGGTTGGAATTGTTAGAATCTTTACATTTACATTAAATACTTTACATTAAACCTTTCTGTGGTGGAAAAGGAATAAACAATAGAACTTCTTGTTGATCCTAAACTGTGGCTGCAAATAATATAAAGTAAGTGAACACCAGTTCCTTACCTGGCATTGTGAGGGGTGTTTGGATCGAAAAAGTGAACGGAGACTTGTGTTGCGTACCAGGACACGGACACCAGCGTACACAAACCTAACCCAAAGACAGAAGTCAGTCAGAGTTTGTTAGCAGTGTTTTGTTTAGAAATTCCCCTAAGCTCCCAACTTCCTGTTTACTTGTTTATCTGTCAGCCAAAGACATAAACATACTCCAAATCCTACAACCCTATGAAGCAGAAACGATTAAATCTAGAACTTGTTTACTACCACAGCCGCTTCCTGATTCTGTGCAATTCTAGCACTGTATTACTCTAATTGGATTATATTGTGATATCTTGCTCAAAAATATAACTAAAAAACCTCAACGACCCTTCATAACACATTCATAAGCGCTGGAATGATAAAGTCAAACCCTGTGAGATGTATGTTATGTTTATTTATCTTTGAATAAACAAAGGAGATCCTCTTTATTCTTTTTATTATTTAATGAGTTCACTTCCATATGAAGCCTATATGCCAGCCTTATGAATGCTAGCAAACTTCTATCTATCTAACTATCTATCTATCTTTATTTATTTATTTACATGTATTTATTTGTTACGGCCGGTAGTGTCTGGCAGGATATAACAGACCCAAACGCGAAGCTCGACATGGACAGGGGTTTTATTGACATAAAACATAAACAAACATGAACCACGACACTACATTCGGCCTACATACAAACGAGGACTAGCAACCAAAGCAGACACAGACAGGACTATAAATAGGAAACAATCATGGAAACATTAGGTACAGGTGAACATTAATCATGACACAATAGGACAAGGCGGGGCTTAACTACAACACATGGCTGAACATAAACAAAGCCACACATGACAAGACAAACTCCTGCTGAGAGCCCCCTAGTGGTCCAACCTCAGCCCCGCGACCCGTAACATCTTCCCCCTCTCAACGACGCGGCTCCCGACGCGCCAAAACTTAGCCCTCCCCGAAAGTCTGGGCCAGCGATGGGTCCTGAGGAGGAGCAAGGAGCATAGAGAGGCCGGTGAGGGGAGCGAGAAGCAGGGCGAGGCATTTGGGGGGGAGCGAGAAGCAAAAGCAAGGCGAGTGGGGGGAAGCGAGGACCAAGGCGAGGCAAGTGAGGGGAACAAGGATCAAGGTGAGGCACGTGGGGGGAGTGAGAAGCAGGAACGAGACAAGTGGGGGGAGCACAGGACCCGACGGCAAGGCCAAAGGGTCCCACGCGACGTCCACAATCGAGCGGAGACGCCAAGCGACGTCCACAGCCAAGCAGCAGAGCCGAGTGACGTCCACCGCCAAGCAGCAGGGCCGAGCGATGTCCACCGCCGAACGATGTCCACCGCCGAACGATAGCTCCGGGGCGACGATTTCTGTCTTGCTGAGGGCCAGAAACTCCCCAAGGGGCGGGAGGGTGGGAGCTAGGTACTACTAGAACTCTCCTCCGCTAGCGAAGATTGGGGCAGCGCCCCCCACGGAAGCTAGGTGGAGCGAGAGCCGGAAACAAAACTTTACTGGTCCACCTCCTGGCCGGAACTCTCCCCCGCTGGATAAATATGGGGCAGCGTCCCCCACGGAAGCTACATCGTGGGGCGACGCCCCCCACAGGAACATGGACGAAGCGGGAGCCGGTTCTACGCGAATCCAAAATCCAAAAACTTTTGCCGGAACCCTCCTCCATTCCCTAACCACGGGCGGAGCGAGGGGCGGAATAAAAAAAAAAGGGAAAAAACACTCCGAACCGGAGCTCAAAGCAAAAACAAGCAAAATATTAAAACCCGGAAACAAAAAACTAACCTTCTCGCGGAAGTTTCGCGCTGGATCTGTTCGGTTTGGGCTAGTCCTTCTGTTACGGCCGGTAGTGTCCGGCAGATATAACAGACCCAAACGCGAAGCTCGACATGGACAGGGGTTTTATTAACATAAAACATAAACAAAAATGAACCGCGACACTACATTCGGCCTACATACAAACGAGGACTAGCAACCAAAGCAGACACAGACAGGACTATAAATAGGAAACATAATCATGGAAACATTAGGTACAGGTGAACATTCATCATGACACAATAGGACAGGGCGGGGCTACTACAACACATGGCCAACATAAACAAAACCACACATGACAAGACAAACCCCTGCTGAGAGCCCCCTAGTGGTCCAACCTCAGCCCCGCTACCCGTAACATCATTAACTTGTTTGTTTATATTTTAATATTAATAATAGTGTTGGAGAGTGGTGAATTAATTACACTGTTATGAAGCACTATGTATACCTTTGTGTAACTGTGTCAAAGTATCATGCTTAAGAAAAAAATTGCATTTTATGGTTATTCTTAAATAATAATAATAATAATCATCATCATCATCATCATCATAATCATAACAACAACAATAATAATAATAATAATAATAATAATAATAACAATAACAATAACAACACAATAATAATAATAAGAAGAAGAAGAAGAAGAAGAAGAAGAATTATTATTATTATTATTGTTATTATTATTATTATTATTATTATTATTATTATTATTATTATCATCATCATTTCTTAAAATATATATACAGCCTCTATGAGTGTCTTATGAAGCATGTACCCATCAAATAATGTGTTACTGGTGCTAGCAGGGTTTTCTTTTTAAGGCTGTGCGTGAGTGTGAGTGTGTGTATGTGTGTGTGTGTGTACCTGCGAGTAGGAAGAGGCCTCCTCCCGCTATAGCGATCTTGGCCTTGGTGGCAGGGTTGTTGTCACCCACCCTGGTGCACTTCATGCCTACTACACTCACTATAACACCAATGAAGCCCATCAGCACAGATATGACCATCAGAGCTCGGCAGGTCTGAATGTGGACTGGAAAAAGCATGCGAAAAGAATGAAAATATTCATTAAAAATGAAACAGAAGGATTAGAAGACTGGTTGAAGATTCACAGTGTTCATAAGAGTGAAATGATGCTGCGTACAGACACACAAAGAAAATATATAGTATATTTAATACAGTACATGTCACTAGTGCAAAGTCCTGCTGGGCGGGGAAACAAGTGGGCCAGGGGGCAGGGCTTGAACAGTTCTATAAAGTCATAACTGATATTTATGTAATGTGAGTAAATGACAAACTGAACGTGAGAATAATGAAAAATCTGTACAAAAAGATTTAAAAAAATTATATTATATCATATTATAGTTTTTGAGCATTAGTTCAGGTCCAAAAGATGATATTAAAGAAATATTCTTACTAAAATCTTTTATCTTACAAAAAAAATGTTTCATAAAAATCTTTAATACAAGCTGGTGACAAATTAAAGGAAAAACATTCATTTATTTATTTATTTATTTATTTATAACATAGGAAAACCAAAATTCTTTTAACCGATCATCTTTAAACTACTATGAAATGCTCATATTGTGATGGGCGTGGTCTCTTCCAGGATGACTCCACCCCTATCCACAGGACATGGAGTATTTGCTCAACATCATATTATGACCCTACCTTTGCTAAAAAAGATCTATGTAAATGTTTTCATTGCCCAAAAGTTCAGCACATTTCCAAACATTTCAATGATTTTCTTTTTTTCCCCATTTATTTACATGAATCATAAAGGGCAAAGATCACAGAGAGCAGAAAACAGCAAAATGTCAATGAAAAAGCACCACTTAAAACATACATGTGCTAAATCTTCCAATAATGCAGCTTGGCCATTGCAGTCGTTATAATAAATAAACATCCCCTTTTCTAGGGTGCCATTATAGGGTGCCTTTAACCCTAAACTCTAACCCTAAGCTTTAACTCTAACCCTTCCTAACCCTAAACTCTAACCCTAACCCTTCCTAATTCTAACCCCAGCCCTAAACTATAACCCTAACCCACTAATCTTAAACTCTAACTCTAAACTCTAACCCTTAACCTTAACCTCTAACCCTAAGCCTTCCTAACCCTAAACTGTAACCCTAACCTGTATCCCTAACCCTAATCCTTTCTAACCCCAAACTCTAAGCCTAACCCTTAACCCTAACCTATAACCCTAACCCTTCCTATCTGCTAACCCTAACCCTAACCCTTGCTAACCCTAAATTCTAACCCTAACTCTTAAACCTAACCCTTCCTAACTCTTAAACCTAACCCTTCCTAACCCTCACCCTAACCCTAACCCTTCCTAACCCTAACCCTTCCTAATTCTAACCCTCGCCCTAAACTCTAACCATAACCCTTAAACCTAATCCTTCCTAACCCTAACGGTTAGGCTTAGTTGTCGTTATTAAAAATGTCGATTGAATTGGTGTAAATAAGCAGCTTAAACTCTAAGAGTATATAAATTTATACAAACTCAGGAAGGAACCTAGGATACGAAACATTTTGCTAAATAATTGGAAATGGCACCTTTTCTGTGTAACGAATTACGAATTCATATCCAGCTTTAAAAAAAATCCCAAAGTGTTATATGTACAGTATTTAATGTTTGATTTTGAATTAATATTAAAAAGTGGTCAGTTAAAATGTGTTGCTATGTGGAGTATTTTTTTTTTTAGAAATTTCTTTCAAGATTTTTCTCTCGAGAGAAACATCTCTCAAGGTTGCTACACTTCACGCTGGTGTAATGTGTGACTGGATGCCTCTGTGAAATTCCACACAAAACCCACACGGCTTTCCAGTGCATACAGAACGCCGTAGGAGGGCCTGGGATACGTGTTTCACGCTGCCCGGGATTAGCGTTTTCCACAAAGGAGAATTGTTCGCTCGTCTGTTGCTCGTTGTGTACAAGGCTCATGCCTATGACATGCAAGTCCGCCTCATAACAATGACTTCTTAATGCTTTGGGATCATCCTACGGAGTTTAGCAGGAGCTCGGGCTTTTTTCCTCGCTGACCTTTTGCACGTTGGGACATGAAATGAAGCGATAAAACAGACAGAGAGAAAAAGAGATGTCATGTAACTATTTTTTTGAAGTCTGATTTACATTCAGACTCAATTTGAAGCCAGATTTTAGAAAGAGAAAGTGATTTTTATTTTGCTTGCTTTCATCCCTCGGTGTGATTTGTGCTGAAACAGGGTGGTTTGACCCAGCAGGGTGTCGCTTTGATCCCCGAGCTCCCCTTTCAATGGAAGTAGTTAGAGTCTGGCCGAGCGAAGGGGCGGAGGTTGCCTCCCACCATCCCGTAGCCGGTGCCAAGCTTGGCGGTGCCTGGCACAAACAAAGAAAAGGCCAGCAAAGTGTGCACTTTGTCAGAGTACATACTTCAAGGAGCTGCGTGTGTTTTAGGCTTTGTTTATTGTTTGACGGCTCGTGGGCCACTTTTGTACGTCACAAAAAAATATCTGAGCATAGCATATGGCTATGCATTTCTCAGAAAATAAGACTCTTTATTATGTTAGGCATATTTAGATCAGAATTCCTGTACAAAAGACGTACATATGTTGTATGTTGAAATGATAAAATTAGGGTTTTATTAAAAGCTTATCTGATCTTTTTGTGTACTACAAATAAACCTCGTTTATCAAACTGGACAAATTTATTCCATTTATTTGCATTTACACAAGTAACAATCTGGTTAGTTCGGTAAAAAAAAATGTTTGTATTATAACTTTGGCTTCTGTACATTTACATAAATTTACAGAAATCTATATAAATTTAAAACGACTAATCTGTACCTCTAGATCGACTTTAAATTTGTATAACTGTTAGCTAAGAAAGCTAATTAAATAATTACTAATCACACAGTTTAATTCACTTCCAATAATGTTTTCTAGTATTCTCGAAACACCTTTAGGTAACATTTCTAAACGTCTCTCTGGTGTTATTTCTTTGCATCTAACCACAAACGTTGTCAAATAACGATAAAAAAACAAACTGTGATTCCAGAAGAACATTACTTCTAAAAAAATTACAGTAACATCGAGACACCAAACGTAGTGCAGTGGAGCAGACAAGCTGCTGAACTCTTCCACTTCCTGTTTAGTTGATTATCTGTTAGCAAACAACACAGCATTGATGTGACCCAAAATTCTGTTCTTCTGTTAATGAAACGAGGAATTAAATGAACAAGTGTATCAACTGATATGAATATGAATATCAGTTTAATCGTTTTAAAAATCTAGACTTAAGAATAGGCGCAGCGATGTCCGGGGTCCAAGCACCGTTTACGCTGATTTGTGAAAGGTTTGTGACCCAGCATGTCGCTGAGGCGAAAATACTTTTTGCACTTCATGATGGTAGCTGAATATTTTGGAATACTGAGATTAATTCTTGTTTTTTATAAAATAAAATAAATAAGAGATAAATGATTAGGAAATTATATTAAGCATATTCGATTTCAAGGGTTTCATAAGTGTTTCTTTATCACACTGCTTGGCATGGCTGTGTCTGTGTGTGTGTGTGTGTGTGTGTGTGTGTGTGTGTGTGTGTGTGTGTGTGAGTGTTTTTAGTCCCATACAGTGCCGGTTGTCCAGAGGTCAGATGACTCCATGCATAATAACAATTATTCAAGAAAGAATCGCAAATGAGAGGGCAAACAATGCAGCGCTGTAGGAGGCCAAGGCTGTCTGTATATACACAAGCCAGAACATTGCAGTTACTATCCATCCTGATGACCTAAGACTAGAGCAACAATGGCACTAGCGAGGGAGGGGATAGTGGAATCAGACGGTCCCATCACCCTTTGTGGCTTCTAACATGAGTTGTACAGTATTCTCCAAGGGGTTCACGGTGTATACTGAGCTCCTATTGATGCAGATGGAAACGAGCCATGTAACTTCCTTAACTTTATTAGAACTTTGGGTTTATTTTGATAATTGTTGTCTTGGGTAGTGTTTAGAAGTATACATGAAGTAAAATCAATGGTGCAAACGATCAGTTTTGACAATTTTTTTGCTTTAGAGTCTTTAGAAATAAAAAGAAAAAAATGAACAATGATATCAAAGCATTATCAAAAATTCCTCTATTTCTATCTGCAAAGCCCAAAGAGAAACTACATAAGCTACAGTCACCTCCATAATTATGGTGCTCAAAGTTACTGAGTAGGTGACTGATGAAGCAAACGATGAAGCTGTAAGTCGTTTGGCTAATTAGTTTGTGGTTTTCCATATCCCCGAATTTTCAAAGTATAATCTTTTGAAAACAAATAACAATCCACTCCACGATATCATTATCATACTCACTGACTCTCATTCTCTGAGCTTGGCATACAATTATGGGCCTTTTAGTAATAAAATTGCATAATAACACAAGCCTGGCGCATATCTTAGCACAAGATGCATAAGATACACCACTGATTTACAGAGTAATGAAGAAACAATGGAAGTGCATTGTGTAGAGAGGAGCGTTTAGCATTCTGGACATATCTCTGGTGTTTTTCTCAACACTGGGCTTTTCTTCTCAAAACAACCACCATTCATGAAATCAGGACAATAAGCTGCTTCTGTTACTCTGATGTGCAGAAATAAGATGATAATTCAGCGCATCTGGGTAACGGAGTGAATGATAGCACAGTGAAGGACAGAGATGTTTCAAAATAAAGTCAAAATTATATTCCTGATGAATTGATTTGCAGCTAAAAGTTGATTAGCGTTATAGGTTTGTAATTATAATCGATATTATTTCATTGAGGCTTATTACATGACACCTGATGAAGCCGTATGTCTGTATAACAAACAGCACTGATAACTTTCTCAATTTGGATCAGTGCTCTGAACTCTTTACATCCCGCTCTCGAGGTTAAGTGTAACTTAAAGAAAAAACAAAGAAGCTGAAGGTTCAGCGAGAGTCAGCTCTCATCAGCACCATGGTACTTACTGTCGAGAGACAGCAGCGATTCGAAGATCTTGCACTGCACCTGTCCCGTACTCTGGTATGCGCAGGACATCCACAGCCCCTCGTAGAGCCCCACTGCCATGATGATGGCTTCTCCGCCGTGCGACGACTGCTTCCACTGGGGCAGCACGGTGGTGGAGATGATCCCGATCCATCCGCCCAGAGCCAAGAAGTAGCCCATGAGCTGAAATCCTGAATTTGCCATCCTTATAATTCTTCTTCTTCCTTTTTCTTTGTTTTTGTCTTTACTAGTTCTATTAATTTAAATCAAAATGCTGTTCTAGAAAAAAGTCACAAAGAGCTTTTCCATAAAGACGTTCGTGTTGAGCACTGATGTTCCCTTGCTTGGCGGAAAGCAATCAAGGTTCTTCAGAAAGCAAACAAAAGGAAATGGTTTCTTCCTCCAGAAAACTTTCTGCTCACTCGGTGTGTCCTCTTATCGCTTGCGTTCGCTTCAGTCAATGGCATCTGGAGCTTTGTGCTTTCCTTGCATTCAACTCCACCAAGCTAGGAGAACAAGAAGAACTCGATAACAAACCTTGGAAATTAGCGCTGGCCAAAGTTTAGCATCAGGCTGGGGATGAGAGCTAGTGTACACACTGCATAGCTGCTCTCGTCACACTACTGTACTGGTGTTCGGGAGGCTGAGAGGCAGTAATAGGAGGGAAAAAACCTCACACACACGCACACACACACACACACACACACAAGCAATACTTCAGACACAAAAACAGCTCTGACAGGCTGAATGTAAAAAAGGGGGCGGAGGGTCAGGGCTTAAAGTTCGCCCCAATTGGTCGATCCATTTCTCACTGAAAGGAATGCGAGGCAAAGTTCAGCTCATTAAACCCTAATATCACAAAAGGTTCAACTTTTAAATAAAATCTATAAGTTTCTCACTAGAACACAGATGTTATCATCATACACTCTGTTGTTGTTGTTATTGATGTTGTTGTTGTTGTTGTTCCTTTTTGGCATCTACTGAAGTTTAGAAAGAAGACATGCCGGTCTTGGAAACCCCAGAACCTAGAAGAGAAGAGCGAGCGTAAATCAACTCGTTAAACAGTGCGCTCGTGAAAGGAAGACAAAACCCGCTGCTCTTGCTGGAGATTTAAGAGCCTGGCCTATGACAGCTCTACAGAGCTCCATGGGAACCTCACTGGAGTTAATCCTCGAGACAGTGCCAGTGCGAGCAGGTCAGCAGAATAAGGAAAGATGGCGCCATTTGGGTTAGTCACACATGAGCTGGAAGATACTCATGGACCGTGTCGTGTCCTATATAGTAAATCGAAAACTTTCCTTCCGTCCAGCAGTGGTGATGGTGCAGCTTTATAAACAATCACGACTTGTTTTTACTCTGTTTTTACACCATGTATAACATACACCGTTCAAATCACCATCAATGTCAACAAAGAGGTTGTGTTTTTTTTTCAAATCTCCTCTGGGATTGATGCTTTCATACAATAAGAAGTTAACAGTCTAGATAGTCTTCTTTTTTCCCCTCCACTGAGGCCACAAAATTGCTCTCGTCCACCCAACCGATCCCAAAACTGCCCACTCCACCCCATTTCCCTTCCACTGCATGATTCCCCTGAGCTCCCTGTTTATATTAGAGCAGTTTGTATCTGTGCAGTTCTTCTCCAAACACGTCTTCACCAACAGTCTGTCTGAACGGATTAAAATACCACGAGGCAAAACGCCGCTAACTCACACTGGCTGCTCAGACACACAGAGCTGAGGCCCTGGGGTGGAGGAGTGGAGGAACTGAAGCACAAAAAACAACTGATTAAAAAGCTGATATAAGCTAACTGATATAAATGTGTACTCATGTCAAATTGCTGGGAGAGGTAACGGTAACCATGGTAACAGTTATCCCGTGCCACATCGCACCAATTGACTATTTTCCTATAGGAACACGATTCATGATGACTTTTTGACGTTGCATTGCATTGATGAAATGATTGATCGCTCTCCGGTGTCACCCAGATGAGGGTGAGGATGAGGATGAGGTTCCTCATATCATCTCAGGAAGGTTTTCCTCACCAAGAGGCACCTCTGGCATGCTTTTTAAAGATAAATTTAAAATGTAAAATTTATATCCTGAATGTAGATATTTTTGTAAAGCTGCTTTGTGACAACAAAGTGTCCAACAAAATTGAATCGAATTGAATTCAGTTGTGTTCTGCTTCATTAAGATTTCAGACCTTCGGTGAGAAGAGGCCAACTCTGCGAGTATCCAGAGATGGACTCATGTGGACTTTGAGGACAACAATCTCCTAATCAATACACCAAATAACATTCTACATATGCTGTATCTGCATCACACAACTCCAACTGACTGTATAGGAGTGTAGAAATGGACATTATTCGTAATCACACTCTCCAGTGGCACCCAAATGAGGATGAGGTTCCCTTTTGAGTCTGGTTCCTCTTAAGGTTTCTTCCTTTTACCATCTAAAGGAGTTTTTCCTTGCCACAGTCGCCTCAGGCTTCGCATTAGGGATGATTTTGTCTAACATTAATCTTGGACTTTTGTACTATGTTTCTTATGTTCTGTGAATCTGCTTTTAGACCATGTCCATTGTTAAAAGCGCTATACAAATAGAATTGAATTGAAATGTTGTAAATTTATATCCCAGGCCCACCAAGCGTCCACCTCTGGGACCTTGAGCAAAACCCTTAATCCCCTATTGCTTAAGTTGTATGAAATGTGATACAAAATGTAAGTCACTTGCGATAAGGGCTTCTGCCAAATGCTGTAAATGTCCTCAAAAAAAGAATTGATGGGTTAGAGATCATATTTTCAGACATTTAGACTTTTAGACATCAAAAAAGGGGGGTTGCTTTTTTAATTTCTTTTTTTCTGTTAAACACAATTCTAACACTATTCAGTAGTACTGTATATGCAGTATATCAGACTCAGCACCAGACGCATAATCAGTACTACTGAAGAACGGTGTTTGAATAGTGTTTAACCTAAACATGATTTAGATTCAGATTTAGAGAACTTCCTCAGCACCGGGACACAGCGGTGGATTACAATCGAAGCCTCCTCCTCCTCCTAGTCCAAACTCCAAAAGCTTAGGAGTTTTTCTAGGAAACTTTGACCGTTGAATGAAAAGGCCATCTGGTCAAGTTCACTGCTGGCTAATTAAAAAGACTGAAAGGGTTTCTTTTTTTTCCTTTTATTCGTGCTCCTACAGGCCTCATACTTGACGTGAAGTAAAAGAAAATGTTACATGAAGCTGAAAGGGGTTTAATTTGAAAATAAAAGCCGAAAAGAACTTCTGTCTGTTATATATAAGGCACATTTTTATTAAAAAAAACAAACAAAATTAAACATTTTAAAAATTAAAAATGAAAAAAAAAAAAAAACGATCACGATGCGTCAGAAAACTGGAAAATAACAGCGAGGCGGATGAAAGCGTTCAAGCCGTTAGGGACGAGGGAGAAGCTAGCTTTTAGGCTTTTTTTTTTTTTTCGAGGCATATCACACACCCTACAGGAGGTCTTTCTAAACAGGAAACTGGTTAATGAAGTTGATAACGTGAGCACATTAGTGGCTTATCAGATTGCTGGTTGTTGTGGACATGGTGGCTTGATTGCTGTGTTGCTCTTCTGGAGTCCTGAGCTCTGACTCACGTATACAGCTGGGGTTTTAATGAGGGGGTTTTCCCCACCCTAAAAACTGGCTACTGAGTCACAAACTCAGGGCTTTAGGCATCAAAATGTTTATATATATATAATTTAAATCAGTACATGATGAATGATTAGAGAAACATATCCATGAAAATATCCAGCAAGCAACAGACCGAGAACTCTTTTTTAAAAACTTTTTTATTATTGAATTTGAACGCTTTATATGTGATTCTACCAGAAGTGGCTTTGTTTTTTCACTCAACCAATCAGATCACAGCTGTATGCTACATGTAATATACATAAAATAAAATAAAAGTAAAATGCACTTATTTATTTTATTTTTTTTATTTTATTCCCAGTCCTGGATTTTCATTTCACTTTCATTTTCATTTAAATCTTAAACCTTGAGGACATACTGAAGAAAAATTCATCTCATAAATGAAATATATATATATATATATATATATATATATATATATATATATATATATATATATATATATATTAAAATTTCATTTCCCGTCTCAGCAGGTTTGTAACAGGCATAACATGTCATGAACACTAATTATAATTGGAAGGAATTCTCTTGAGGTAGGAATAAAACCCTCGGTGTTGTGCTTTCACAGAAAAATATTTAGTGAAGCAAAATGTTCTAATTATTTTCTCATAACATGGAGTCATGGACTACACAGCAATCAGTCACAGCAATTTGCTATCAATTAAAAGTGTTTTATTTATTAAAGAATGTGACATCACACGTTTTATCCGTTTATAGTTACTTTATTTGTAGAGGAACATACACAAAACCTCTCTTAAAACACAAAAAACTCTTAAATTCACATAAAGCGCTGACGCTGGAGACTTCCATTAACAAAACAAACAACAAAAATGTATTGCTTTTGTTTTTTGTTTTTTTAAAAAGCATGTAAGTTATGTATAGTGTCTGCAGTGTTCTAGAAAACAACGACCAATCAGAATCCAAGAATTCAGCAGCACCATGATATAAGCATTCCCAACGCATTATAACCAGTTCTATGCATTTATAAGCAAATATAACAAATATATGTGTTTATGAGCAATTATAACAATATATATATAGTCAATTATAACAATGTGTTTATAAGCAATTATAACAATGTATATATAGTCAATTATAACAATGTGTTTATAAGAAAATATAACAGTGTTTATAAGCAATTATAACAATGTGTTTATAAGCAATTAAAACAATGTGTTTATAAGCAATTATAACAATGTGTTTATAAGCAATTATAAAAATGGGTTTAAAAGCAATTATAACAATGTGTTTATAAGAAAATATAACAATGTGTTTATAAGCAACTATAACAGTGTTTATAAGCAATTATAACAATGTGTTTATAAGCAGTTATAACGATGTGTTTATAAGCAATTATAACGATGTGTTTATAAGCAATTATAACAATGTGTTTATAAGTATTGCAATTTATAACAAATAATGTGTTTATAAGCAATTATAACAATATGTCTATAGCAATTATAACAATGTGTTATAGGCAATTATAACAATGTGTTTATACAACTATAACAAAGTGTTTATAAGAATTATAACAATGTCTATAAGCAATTATAACAATGTGTTTATAAGCAATAAACAAAGTGTTTATAAGCATTATAACAATGTGTTTATAAGCAATTATAAAAATGGGTTTAAAAGCAATTATAACAATGTGTTTATAAGAAAATATAACAATGTGTTTATAAGCAACTATAACAGTGTTTATAAGCAATTATAACAATGTGTTTATAAGCATTAAACATGTGTTTATAACAATTAAACATGTGTTTATAAGCAATTATAACAATGTGTTTATAAGAATTTCAATGTGTTTATAAGCAATTATAACATGTGTTTATAAGCAATTATAACAATATGTCTATAAGCAATTATAACAATGTGTTATAGGCAATTATAACAATGTGTTTATAAGCAACTATAACAAAGTGTTTATAAGCAATTATAACAATTGTTATAAGCAATTATAACAATGTGTTTATAAGCAATATAACAAAGTGTTTATAAGCATTATAACAATGTGTTTATAAGCAATTATAAAAATGGGTTTAAAAGCAATTATAACAATGTGTTTATAAGAAAATATAACAATGTGTTTATAAGCAACTATAACAGTGTTTATAAGCAATTATAACAATGTGTTTATAAGCAATTAAACATGTGTTTATAAGCAATTATAACAATGTGTTTATAAGCAATTATAACAATGTGTTTATAAGCAATTATCAATGTGTTTATAAGCAATTATAACAATGTGTTTATAAGCAATTATAACAAATGTTATAAGCAATTATAACAATGTGTTATAGCAATTATAACAATGTGTTTATAAGCAATATAACAAGTGTTTATAAGCAATTATAACAATGTGTTTATAAGCAATTATAACAATGTGTTTATAAGCAATTATAACAATGTGTTTATAAGCAATTATAACAATGTGTTTATAAGCAATTATAAAAATGGGTTTAAAAGCAATTATAACAATGTGTTTATAAGAAAATATAACAATGTGTTTATAAGCAATTATAACAGTGTTTATAAGCAATTATAACAATGTGTTTATAAGCAATTATAACAATGTGTTTATAAGCAATTATAACAATGTGTTTATAAGCAATTATAACAATGTGTTTATAAGCAATTATAACAATGTGTTTATAAGCAATTATAACAATGTGTTTATAAGCAATTATAACAATATGTCTATAAGCAATTATAACAATGTGTTTATAAGCAATTATAACAATGTGTTTATAAGCAATTATAACAATGTGTTTATAAGCAATTATAAAAATGGGTTTAAAAGCAATTATAACAATGTGTTTATAAGAAAATATAACAATGTGTTTATAAGCAATTATAACAATGTGTTTATAAGCAATTATAACAATGTGTTTATAAGCAAATAAACAATGTGTTTATAAGCAAATATAACAATGTGTTTATAAGCAATTATAACAATGTGTTTATAAGCAATTATAACATGTGTTTATAAGCAATTATAACAATGTGTTTATAAGTAATTATAACAATATGTCTATAAGCAATTATAACAATGTGTTATAGGCAATTATAACAATGTGTTTATAAGCAACTATAACGTGTTTATAAGCATTATAACAATGTGTTTATAAGCAATTATAACAATGTGTTTATAAGCAATTATAACAATGTGTTTATAAGCAATTATAACAATGTGTTTATAAGCAATTATAACAATGTGTTTATAAGCAATTATAACAATGTGTTTATAAGCAAATATAACAATGTGTTTATAAGCAATATAACAATGTGTTTATAAGCAATTATAACAATGTGTTTATAAGCAATTATAACAATGTGTTTATAAGCAATTATAACAATGTGTTTATAAGCAATTATAAAAATGGGTTTAAAAGCAATTATAACAATGTGTTTATAAGAAAATATAACAATGTGTTTATAAGCAATTATAACAATGTGTTTATAAGCAATTATAAAAATGGGTTTAAAAGCAATTATAACTGTGTTTATAAGCAACTATAACTGTGTTTATAAGCAATTATAACAATGTGTTTATAGGCAATTATAAAAATGTGTTTTAAGCAATTATAAAAATGGGTTTAAAAGCAATTATAACAATGTGTTTATAAGAAAATATAACAATGTGTTTATATGCAATTATAACAGTGTTTTTAAGCAAATATAACAATGTGTTTATAAGCAAATATAACTGTGTTTATAAGCAATTATAACAATGTGTTTATAAGCAATTATAACAATGTGTTTATAAGCAATTATAACAATGTGTTTATAAGCAATTATAAAAATGGGTTTATAAGCAATTATAACAATGTGTTTATAAGCAATTATAACAATGTGTTTATAAGCATTATAACAGTGTTTATAAGCAATATAACAATGTGTTTATAAGCAATTATAACAATGTGTTTATAAGGGAATTATAACAATGTGTTTATAAGCAATTATAAAAATGGGTTTAAAAGCAATTATAACAATGTGTTTATAAGCAAATATAACAATGTGTTTATAAGCAATTATAACAATGTGTTTATAAGCAAATATAACAATGTGTTTATAAGCAATATAACAGTGTTTATAAGCAATTATAACAATGTGTTTATAAGCAATTATAACAATGTGTTTATAAGCAATTATAACAATGGTTTATAAGCAATTATAACAATGTGTTTATAAGCAATTATAACAATGTGTTTATAGGCAATTATAACAATGTGTTTATAAGCAAATATAACAATGTGTTTATAAGCAATTATAACTGTGTTTATAAGCAATTATAACAATGTGTTTATAAGCAATTATAACAATGTGTTATAAGCAATTATAACAATGTGTTTATAAGCAATTATAAAAATGGGTTTAAAAGCAATTATAACAAGTGTTTATAAGCAATTATAACAATGTGTTTATAGGCATTATAATATGTTTATAAACAATATAATGTGTTTATAAGCAATTATAACAATGTGTTTATAAGCAATTATAACAATGTGTTTATAAGCAATTATAACAATGTGTTTATAAGCAATTATAACAAATGTTTATAAGCAATTATAACAATGTGTTTATAAGCAAATATAACAATGTGTTTATAAGCAATTATAACAATGTGTTTATAAGCAAATATAACATGTGTTTATAGCAATTTAACAATGTGTTTATAAGCAATTATAACATGTGTTTATAAGCAATTATAACAATGTGTTTATAAGCAATTATAACAATGTGTTTATAAGCAATTATAAAAATGGGTTTAAAAGCAATTATAACAATGTGTTTATAAGCAATTATAACAATGTGTTTATAAGCAATTATAAAAATGTGTTTAAAAGCAAGTATAACAATGTGTTTATAAGCAAATATAACTGTGTTATAAGCATTTAACAATGTTTTATAGGCAATTATAACAATGTGTTTATAAGCAATTATAACAATGTGTTTATAAGCAATATAACAATTGTTTATAAGAATATAACAATGTGTTTATAAGCAATTATAACAATGTGTTTATAAGCAATTATAACAATGTGTTTATAAGCAATTATAACAATGTGTTTATAAGCAATTATAACAATGTGTTTATAAGCAATTATAAAAATGGGTTTAAAAGCAATTATAACAATGTGTTTATAAGCAATTATAACAATGTGTTTATAAGCAATTATAACAATGTGTTTATAAGAAAATATAACAATGTGTTTATAAGCAACTATAACAGTGTTTATAAGCAATTATAACAATGTGTTTATAAGCAATTATAAAAATGTGTTTTAAGCAATTATAAAAATGGGTTTAAAAGCAATTATAACAATGTGTTTATAAGAAAATATAACAATGTGTTTATATGCAATTATAACAGTGTTTTTAAGCAAATATAACAATGTGTTTATAAGCAAATATAACTGTGTTTATAAGCAATTATAACAATGTGTTTATAAGCAAATATAACAATGTGTTTATAAGCAAATATAACAATGTTTATAAGCAATTATAAAAATGGGTTTACAAGCAATTATAACAAAGTTTTTATAGGCAGTTATAAAAATGTGTTTAAAAGCAGTTATAACAATATGTTTATAAGCAATTATAATAGTGTTTATAAGCAATTATAACAATGTGTTTATAAGCAATTATAACAATGTGTTATCGGCAATTATAACAATGTGTTTATAAGCAGTTATAAAAATGGGTTTAAAAGCAATTATAACAGTGTTTATAAGAAAATATAACTGTGTTTATAGGCAATTATAATAGTGTTTATAAACAAATATAACTGTGTTTATAGACAATTATAACAATGTGTTTTTAAGCAATTATAACAATGTGTTTATAAGCAAATATAACAATGTGTTTATAAGCAAATATAACAGTGTTATAGGCAATTCTAACAATGTGTTTATAAGCAATTATAACATTGAGCTTATAAGCAATTATAACAATGTGTTTATAAGCAAATATAACAGTGTGTTATAGGCAATTCTAACAATGTGTTTATAAGCAATTATAACATTGAGCTTATAAGCAATTATAACAATGTGTTATAGGCAATTATAACAATGTGTTTATAAGCAATTATAACAATGTGTTTATAAGCAATTATAACAATGTTTTTATAGGCAGTTATAAAAATGTGTTTAAAAGCAGGTATAACAATGTGTTTATAAGCAAATATAACTGTGTTCATAAGCAGTTGTAACAATGTTTTATAGGCAATTATAACAATATGTTTATAAGCAATTATAACAATGTGTTTATAAGCAACTATAACAATATGTTTATAAGCAATTATAACAATGTGTTTATAAGCAATTATAACAATGTTTGTCATGTTATGAATGTATTCAGGCCATTTATAAAATATATATAGAGAACCTCATGGAAATGTTTACAAAAATGTTTTTAATTTGTAATTAAGTATTTTATATTTTAAGTTATGAAATCAATCTATCAAATCAGAGGATGTATAAAAATGTCTCTAAATATGTTTAATAGGCTTTCAATATATGTTATTTATTTACAAATACATGAATCTAGGGCAGACAGGATGGAGTGATTTTTTGATCTTGTTTATTTTATTACATTTCCTCACGAGCAGAGTGTTTTAAGGTCTGAATCCGGTTCCACATGCAGCGAGTGAAGCCACTCA
Organism: Hemibagrus guttatus; assembly: GCA_033459395.1. Classification (NCBI taxonomy): domain Eukaryota; kingdom Metazoa; phylum Chordata; class Actinopteri; order Siluriformes; family Bagridae; genus Hemibagrus; species Hemibagrus guttatus. Next base: position 2,473,710 of record JAUCMX010000023.1, on the reverse strand, counting down.
ACTGGAACAATCATTCTTCAGGCAAATAGCTCGGTCTTAAGAGGGCTTATGTTTTCAGAAAGCTGCACTGTCAAACTGTCCAGAATGGCAGTCTATGTATTTTAGGTTTTATTGGGGTTGTTTTAAAAATCTTTCCTTTCTTGTTATTCCTGATCATTTCAGTTCGTCATTATGAGAGTGAGTTAAAACCGAGTCATGGCTAAAAAAAACAAACATTTACCCATTACCATTACATCGTAATGGGACAAAGCCAAAAATATTGGAGCTGAGCATCCAGGATGTGTCCATTTTCTGAGTCATAACTGAGCGTGATATTGAGCACTGGTGCATAAGCTTTTATCATGTGATCACACTCGTATCTGATCATGTCCAGATGACATCCTGCGTCCTTCCTGTGAGTAGCCCCATGACCAGATTTGAAAAGAGCAATGAGCCTGTAAGCAGAGAAAGCCGGTCGAGTCGCACCAATCCTCTTGTACCTTTCTCGGGTCCTGAGCTTAAAAATCAGCTGATACGATCAAAGAAGCCGTGTCATATTTTAGCTAACGAGACCAGACGGTTCATCCTGGACCTCCTGGATGATGGGGACCTGTGCTATGTGGCGTGACATGGGAAACAATCGTTCCCAGTTCCTCATTAACAAACTACTCTTTCTACTATTTTATCCCAAATACTATATGGAACAGAACATTGTCAGATGGATGTAAAGAATCTTTTTTTCAATGTCTACAGCATAAGCTTGGAGTTTCCAAATTGTATACATGTCCAGAACCATAAGAGTGCGCTTAACAATAGAGAGTACTACAAGGGTAAGGGTAAATAGGGGGCCCTGATTACTCACTCGCACTTGTCCATGTCCGGATGGCTTTTTGTGGCCCCTCAACAACCACCACCTGACCCCTGAAGTAGGGAACAGGAGGCCTCTGATAAAGAGTCTCCACCTGGGTTTTAGAGAAGTTTCTGATGATGTTAGTTTCTTGAGCCAAATCCATGAGGTACAACAGCTGAGCAGGGGGCAGAGGCTGAAATCAGGGGAGATTAGTAAGGGAATGTGTCAAAATAATCCACCATTGTGCTGCGGTTCTTAGCACTGTGGCAGCTCTGAAGACAAGAAGGACATTCTTGCGCATACGGAAAACCCAAATCAACCTGAATTCATATTCGATGAATGAATGAATGAATAGATTTAAAGATGGAAGAGTGTACAGGAAACAGTCAGTTAGACAATACTGTGAAATTCTTACTCTGTGACTCCTCCTGTGACCTCTGACATCATTTAAACAAGACACATAGTGCAAGAAGGAGAGATAGAAATAAAAACATTCATTCATTTGTATCATACGGCTAGAGGAGGAGCGCGCTGAGACGAAAGTAGATGGGGAAAAACAAATGGTGTTCATGGGTAACAATTTTGGCGAAGGGCCAAATTGTGATGGCTAGACCACTGGATCAGAACATCTCCAAAACTGCAGCTCTTGTGGGGTGTTCCCGGTGTGCAGTGGTCAGTATCTATCAAAAGTGTTCCAAGGAAGGAACAGTGGTGAACCGGCGAAGGCTGGCCCGTGTGGTCCGATCCAACAGACGAGCTACTGTTGCTCAAATTGCTGAAGAAGTTAATGCTGGTTCTGATAGAAAGGTGTCAGAATACACAGTGCATGACGGGTCAGGGCTGTTTTGGCAGAAAAAGGGGGACCAACACAATATTACGCAGGTGGTCTTAATGTTATGCCTGGTTGGTGTATACTTCTGTAATATTCTTTGCGAGACTATAATATTATTTATAATTATTATATAAATAATTTCAAGGTTCTGATCTAATAAGAAATGATATCAGTAGTGTTTACCATTCTCACCAAGTTGACAGTACCTTGGTAGTTTTTAGACCAGAGATAAAATGGACACAGTGGCAGCTTCTTTGCTTCGTGCTTCCCATCTGTTGCTCGACTCCAGAGCAGAAAGGCAGATGGAGCTTCAGCCGGCTGTTTCCATGGCAATGTTCAGTGACATCTTTATTTGACAGACCTGAAACAAAGAAGCTCCAGGAAGCTACATGGCAGCAAAAAAAGGGAATTTTGGATTGTTTCTGTTTGTTCTGAAGGCTGAAAATGCAAATAAGTGCCATTTTGGACAGAGTTGAGTTATAGAATCTATAATTTTTTATATTTATTTATAATTTATAATTATTTATAGAATAAATATTTTGTGCAAGTTTTCCATTTCATCCAAATGTAATTAAACATGTCATTTGAATGTGGAAGAATTTTGTCGCTTGTATATTTGACATTAGTTGAGCATCTGAGTTAAAGGCTCAGAGTTTCCTGGAAAGCAGTATAGCATTAGGAAAGGAGGATAATAAAGTTACCGTTTTAGGTGCATTATTTTAATTTTTTTTTTTTAAGAAAGACAGGTTATTCAAGGCTGTCTATAATAAAATATTTAATAAAATCTAGTAATATATAAATATACAAACATATTTCTCCGCAACATTTATTTATTTATTCAATTTTTCAATTCAATTTATTTGTATAGTGCCTTTTACAATGGACATTGTCTCAAAGCAGCTTTACAAAAATAGAGAAACAGAAAGTAGAGAGAAAAAAAAAAGAATCATTAAATTATTAAACTATTTTATCCATATTTATCCCTAATGAGCAAGCCTGTGGTGACAGTAGCAAGGAAAAACTCCCTGTGATGATATGAGGAAGAAACCTTGAGAGGAACCAGACTCAGAAGGGAACCCATCCTCATTTGGGTGACACTAGACATTAAATAATGTCAATGTAAATAGTGTCCTTTCTACAACACCAACCAAAGGCCCATGAGGAACTATTAGGTCAATGTAGTTTCTGAGTTTGTTATAGACACTAATTCCTTGCTGTCAAAAGCTGACAGATGTAACAGCAGATCTGTGACGGTGTTATAGTTCCTAAAGTGGCTCTGTCCACGGCTGTCTCCTGGACACAGGCTTTCCACACAGATCCATCCACAGCATCAGTGACCACCACCAAGCGACAAGACTCCAACCAGGGGTAGAGCCAGTGGTCACACTGGAAACTCTGAACACTGGGAGCTCAGGAGTGGGACATATAGTTCGACAGAGAAAGACAGGCAGAGAGAGATAGAGAGAGAGAGAGAGAGATAGAGAGAGAGAAAGAAAAAGATAGAAAGAGAGAGAACGATATTAAGTATGCTTGTGATCATGTGATGTTTAAAGACAATGTAGATTATGTGTAAAGTGCAGGCAGGGACTAGCTATGACCGCATAACTGAAAGGGAGAGCCAGAAGGTCACAGACATGAAGGCTTCCCATGACATAAAGCGTCCAACCACTTCACAGTCAGCAAACCTGAGCGACTTGCGAGAATGGTGAGGCGACAGCATCCGAACATCCCAGTACACCAAACACTCTATGCCCATGAACCTTCCAGATCTGCTCCTTTACCTAAGAAAAACTATACATTGAAGACTTGGCTAAACAAATGTGTCTTCAGCCTAGACTTAAACATTGAGACTGTGTCTGAACCCCGAACACTAATAGGAAGGCTATTCCATAACTGTGGGGCTTTGTAAGAATGTAAGAATGTAATGTAAGAACTGATGTAGCCTTTGCTACTTGAGGTACTACCAAATAACCTACACCCTTTGATGGGAGTAGGCGTGGTGGATCAAAAACAACCAAAAGGTCACTCAGATATTGTGGCGCGAGACCATTTAGTGCTTTATAGGTCAGTAACAGTATATTATAATCAATGTGAAATTTGACTGGGAGCCGGTGTAGTGTGGCTAAGATAGGAGTGATGTGTTCATATCTTCTGGTTCTAGTTAGGACTCTAGCTGCTGCGTTCTGGACTAACTGGAGCTTGTTTATGCTCCTACTGGAACATCCAGACAGTAAGGCATTACAATAATCCAACCTAGAGGTGACAAAAGCATGAACCACTTTTTCTGCATCATGAAGTGACATCATATTTCTTATCTTAGCAATATTTCTAAGATGAAAGAAGGCTACCCTAGTGATATTGTCTACATGAGCTTCAAATGAAAGACAAGAGTCAATAATCACACCAAGGTCTTTTACTGCTGTATGAGAGGAAACAGAAAGACCATCCACAGTTACTTTGTAATCAGAAAGCTTACTTCTAGCTGCATGTGGTCCTAGTACAAGCACCTCTGTCTTGTCAGAGTTAAGCAGGGGGAAGTTAGTAAGCATCCACTGTCTAATGTCCTTTACACATTCTTCTTGATATCTTGATAAGCTGGTGTCTCTCATCTGACTTTGCTGAAACATATAGCTGTGTGTAATCCGCATAACAGTGGAAGCTAATACCATGTTTACGAATAATTGCACCAAGGGGTAGCATATATAAGGAGAAAAGCAGGGGGCCTAAGACAGAACCTTGTGGAACACCAAACATAACCTTAGTATGCATAGAGAAGTCACCATTTAGATCTACAAACTGATCCGTCAAATAAGACCTGAGCCAGGAGAGGGCTGTTCCTTTAACACCAACAACATGTTCTAGCCTATCAAGTAGAATAGCGTGGTCAATGGTGTCAAAAGCTGCACTGAGATCGAGTAACACCAGTATGGAGACACAACCCTGATCAGAAGCCAGTAACAGGTCATTTACCACTTTAACCAGTGCTGTCTCTGTGCTATGATGAGCGCTAAATCCTGACTGATATATTTCATGAATGTTATTCCTATGTAGGTATGAACATAACTGCTGTGCTACAGCCGTTTCTAGGATCTTGGATATAAAGGGCAGGTTTGATATTGGTCTGTAGTTGGACAGCAGACAGGGGTCAAGGTCCGGTTTTTTAATCAGGGGTTTGATAACTGCTAGCTTAAATGACTTGGGCACATAGCCAGTGCTAAGGGAAGAATTTATAATTTTTAGAAGGGGTTTGGTAGCTACTGGTAATATCTGTTTAAGGAAAGACGTGGGTAGAGGATCTAGAATGCAGGTTGAAAGTTTTGAAGATGAAATTAGGGAAACTAGATGGGCTCTTGAAGGGGAGTAAAGCATGATAAGCTCTAATCAGAAATAGTTATATTATCTAAAGGATTATTTATCAAATAATTTGGTTTTAAATGAATAGTCTGAATTTTTTGCCTGATATTATCAATCTTTCCATTGAAAAAATTCAGAAGTCATTGCTGCTGCATAAAGAAGGTGTACGCTTTTCTACAGTGGTTTTACTCCTAGTTAGTTTTGCTATGGTACTAAATAAAAATTTTGGATTGTTTTTGTTATCTTCGATCAGGGCAGAGAGGTACGCTGATGTAGCAGTACTAAGAGAATTTTTGTAGCTCAGAAGGCTTTCCTTCCACGCTAACTGAAATACTGGCAATTTAGTTTGACGACATTTGCATTCTAGTTTCCTTGCTGATTGTTTTAAAGCTCGTGTGTGGTCATTGTACCAGTGTGCTAGTTTCTTCTCTTTAATTATTTTCCTTTTGAATGGAGCTGCATTATCTATCTAAACCTCTCTGCAGTAGCAGACGTAAATGTACGCTTAATACGGAGACGTGGCAAATTGCGCAGCTCGTGTCTAAGATGCTTTTTAAATGAAAGAAGATAGTGATCCAAGATAGCTTCCGACTGTGGAAGAGTGACTATGTTTTCTATATTTAAGCTGAATGTTAGAATAAGATCCAGAGTGTGACCTTCATTACGAGTGGGTCCTATTACATTTTGACTAACACCTACTGAATCTAAGATGGATACAACTGCTGTTCTTAGAGGGTCTTCTGACTTATCAAAATGAATGTTGAAGTCTCCTACAGTTAATGCTTTGTCTAAAGAAACAACAAGGTTTGAAATGAAATCTGTAAATTCACTGAGGAACTCAGAATATGGCCCTGGAGGTCTGTAAATAACAATTAGTGGAATCGACTCTGTGAACTTATTGTTTGTGGCTACATAAGGTAAGTTAGTATAAAGCTAGTTAGTTTATTCATTTATTTATTTGTTTGTTTGTTTGTTTGTTTGTTAGTTTATTAATTTAAGATATTTTATAGCAATCACAGCGTTACACACAAGTGTTTGTAACAAGTGCTATAAACAATTAGTATATGGCTATGACACTTAGGCTTATGAAGGGCTTATGTAGGATTATATAGCATTATAACCACCATCCATAACAAGTGTTACAAAAAATGGTATTTTGGCTATAACACTTAAGTTTATGAAGGGCTTTCATAGCCATCACATAGCATTATAACCACCATTTGTCACATATGTTCATAAACAAATCCTAGGCTTATGAAGGGCTTATGTAGGCATCACATAGCATTATAACCACCATCCATAACAAGTGTTACAAAAAATGGTATATTTCTATGACACTTAGGCTTATAAAGGGTTTATACAGGCAATGCATAGCATCATAACCACTGTCTATAACAAATGCTAATAAACAAATCCTAGGCTTAAGCTTATAAAGGGTTTATGTAGGCATCACATTGCATTATAACCACCATCCATTACAAGTGTTCATAAACAAATCCTAGGCTTAAGCTTATGAAGTGTTAATGCAGGCTTTCCATTGCATTACAACCACCCTCCATGACAAGTGTCACAAAAATGGTATATGGCTATGACACTTAAGCTTATGAAGGGCTTATACAGGCAATGCATAGCATTATAACCGCTATCTGTAACAAGTGTTAATAAACAAATCCTAGCCGTAAGCTTATAAAGGGTTTATGCAGGCTTTACATTGCATTATAACCACCATCCATGACAAGTGTCACAAAAATGGTATATGGCTATGCTTAGGCTTATAAAGGGTTTATAAAGGCAATGCATAGCATTTTAACCACTGTCTGTACCAAGTGCTAATAAACAAATCCTAGGCTTAAGCTTATGAAGGGTTTATGCAGGCATCACATTGCATTATAACCACCATCCATAACAAGTGTTACAAAAATTTAGTGAGCCCGTCAGTGACTGCAAAATTCCTCCACTGTATTTGGATGAAAACATAACCAGTGCCAAGCTACATCGATAAAAACCTGTTTTCTTGACCAGTGATGAGTTGTTCCTTCCTTCTTGTTCTACATTCAGATCCAGTCTCTACTTCAGTGACTTGGAGCCTGTCCCAGGCCAGCACTGGGATCGTCCATGTCTTTCAGAGGAATAAGGACAAGTTCATCACACTGCCTGCTGAAGTCATCATCCAGGCATCCTTCAAATCTCCACACAATGCCTTCCTTTGTTCCCAGTGAGAAAGTGTTCCTTGTGTTAAACGAGCCGCTTAAAAAGATGTCTTGTGGATGCTGTGGAAGGGCTTTACTACATACGGCTAACTTCAACTTTGGAAAAAAAATTCTATTTTCAGTGATATAGAGTCTAAAGAGGACTTTGGGAAAACACAAAGTAATAAAAAAAGTGTCAGTTCTCATAGAGCTACATAAAACCTACACAAGCTCATTCTACAACTGGAATAAATCTACATAAATATCCGAAATATTTCAAATGTCGTAATGACGGCTTTTGTCTTTCTTAATCTCAAGTTGACATAACAAGTGATGTAAATGGCATAAGGTTGTGTTATGACACTTTCTGGGAAGACATTTGTTCACACGTCAAGACAACATAACCCTTGTTATTAACATGCTGTCATACTGTCGTAAGACTGTCATAGAATATTTCGGAATACCCTTACGTCAGCCCATTAAATGTTACAGCACTGTAACCACAATTGTTTATGTAGGTTTATGTCACTTTCATGAAGGACTTTTGTAGGCATCACATAGTGCTTTATCCACCATCTATAACAAGTGTTACAATAAGATAGCAGATAAATGTTAATGTAGATTTATGTCATTTTGACTTATGAAAGGCTTATGAAAGGCATTACAGAGCATTATAACCATCATAGATTACAAGCCTTATAAAAGAAAAGGTATATGGCTATGCCACTTAGGCTTATAAAGGGATAATGTAGACATCACATAGCATTACAGCCAGTCTGTAACAAGTGCTACTTAAACTGCAAGATAAATGTTTATGTAGTTTTATGTCACTTGTCATGGATGGCTTATGTATGCATCAAATAGCACTATAACCACCATCTACAAGTGCTAATAAGTGTTACAAAATAAAAGGGATATAGCTATGCCACTGAAGGTTTATGATGGGCTTATGTATGCATTACATAGCATTATAACCACCATCTGTAAATGCTTATGTAGGATTATGTCACTTGTGATGAAGGGCTGTAGGCATTACATAGAATTATAACCACCATCTATAACAAGAATTACAAAAGAAAAGGTATATGGTTATGCCACATAGGCTTATGAAGAGCTTATGTAAGTATCAAATAGCATTATGACCACCATATGTAAATGTGTCTGTAGGTTTATGCAACTTGTCATGATGGAATTATGTAGGCATTAAATAGCATTATAACCACCATCTATAACAAGTGTTACAAAAGAAAAGGTATATGGTTATGCCACTTGGACTTATGAATGGCTTATGTAGGCATTACATAGCATTGTAATCACCATCTGTAAATGTTTATGTAGGTTTATGCCACTTGTCATGAGGGGATTATGTGTAGGCATTACATAGCATTACGGCCACCATCTGTAAATATTTATGTAGGCTTATGTCACTTGTCGTGGATGGCTTATGTAGGCATCAAATAACACTATAACCACCATCTACAAGTGGTAATACGTGTTACAAAATAAAAGGTATATGGCTGTGTCACACAGGGTTTATGGAGGGCTTATGTAGGGATTATGTAGGGATTATGTGTAGGCAGTACATAGCATTATGACCACCTATAATAGCATTACAACCATCTATACCAATTGTTATAAAAGAAAAGGTAAATGATTATGCCACTTAGGATTAGACTTATGAAGGGCTTATGCAGGCATCACACAGCATTATAACTACCATCTGTAAATGTTTATGTAGCTTTATTTAACTTGTCATGTATGGCTTATGTAGTTGCTCATGCAGCTCACTATAACCTCCACCTGAAACAAGTGTTAAACCAAACCATTGGGATGAGTGGTGTTTATTAGACTAATTCATGTAGAAATTAATGTTCCTGGACTTTTCCTCCCTGGCCTCACAAGCACTAATTCATGTTCGCTTGTGTTCACCTGCTGGTCACCTTTTCAAGGCAGAGAGCTGGAATTTATTTCGTCAGGCCACGTCCCGCTGTTTCTGGCTTAATCCTGTGCAGAGAGAGAGAGAGAGAGAGAGAGAGAGAGAGAGAGAGAGAGAGAGAGAGAGACAGACAGACAGACAGACAGACAAAGAGAGAGCGAGAGAGAGACAGACAGAGAGAGAGAGAGAGAGAGAGAGAGAGAGAGAGAGAGAGAGAGAGTGAGAGTAAAAGAGAGAGATAGAGAGAGAGAGAGAGAGAGAGAGAGAGAGAGAGAGAGAGAGAGTGAGTGAAAGAGAGAGAGAGTGAAAGAGAGAGAGAGAGAGAAGAGAGAGAGAGAGAGAGAGAGAGAGAGAGAGAGAGAGAGAGAGAGAGAGATACATGCTGAGTCTGGCTCCCTGGAAACCACCACGAGACTCTTTCACATTTCAGTTCAAAAACCTTTTCTATGAGAAAAGAAGTGAGGTGAAGAATGGTCTTTATTTTAGCAAACAAACAGCACGCGATTGCTCTTTTCCTCCGGTGTATTTCCCTAATTCAAAACCTATTGGACTTCTGGCTTTATGCACTACATCTACAGCACTAACGTCTAAATCCCTCACAGCGCTAATCCCGCCTGATTACGCTTTATAACCACCAACCCGGTATTTTAATTGGAATAAGTTTCTAAGGAAACTATCTGAAACTTTTTCACACAAAAGCACCATTGCTATTGTTTCGTTTCTTCAGCTCTGCTAATAACCGAGCACAAAAAAGACAGGATATGCTAGAGGCTGTGTGGAAGAGGAAAAAGAAAACAGCAGTGTACTGTAGCATGGAAACAACAGATAATCTCATACACAACATATCCACAGCAATCCTCCTGAAGACAAAGTGTCCTGTGTCTTCCAGCTTCGAGGACACAGAAGACAAAAGCTTTCACAGTACCTCAAAGTGACTACTTTATCATAAAAAACAAATTTAGATTGAATAATACACTGCTTAATATGACAAAAAATTAATGCTAGCATCTATCACTAAGCTATAGTGAGCATGCTAGTTGACTGGCTGCAAACTGTAGTCAAATACTTTGGCTAATGTACCTCAAACCCTGCCACTGATAGCAGTGTGGCTATTAGCTATCTGACTACTTTTTGTCCATTTTTGTTATTAGCTAGCTGACTATATTTTGTCCATTTTTGCTATTAGCTACCTGACTACTTTTTGTCCATTCTTGGTATTAGCTAGCTGACTACTTTTTGTCCATTTTTTTCTATTAGCTAGCTGACTGCATTTTGTCCATTTTTGCTATTAGCTAGCTGACTACATTTTGTCCATTTTTTCTATTAGCTAGCTGACTACATTTTGTCCATTTTTGCTGTCAGCTAGCTGACTACATTTAGTCAATTCTTTGCTATTAGCTAGCTGACAAATTTTTGTCAATTTTTTTCTATTAGCTAGCTGACTGCATTTTGTCCATTTTTGCTATTAGATAGCTGACTACATTTTGTCCATTTTTTCTATTAGCTAGCTGACTACATTTTGTCCATTTTTGCTGTCAGCTAGCTGACTACATTTTGTCAATTCTTTGCTATTAGCTAGCTGACAAATTTTTGTCCATTTTGGCTATTAGCTAGATGACTACATTTTGTCCATTTTTGCTATTAGCTAGCTGACTATTTTTTGTCCATTTTTGTCCATCATGCTTTTGATCATGTGATGTTTAAAGACAATGTAGATTATGTGTAAAGTGCAGGCAGGGACTCCAGAAGAACTAGCTATGACAGCTTAACTGAAAGGGAGAGCCAGAAGGTCACAGACATGAAGGATTCCCGCGACATAAAGCGTCCAACCACTTCACAGTCAGCAAACCTGAGCGACTTGCGAGAGTGGTAAATCCTGACTGATACATTTCATGAATGTTATTCCTATGTAGGTATGAAGCTAGCTGAGGTAATAGCTGAGGAGGTATTAGCTAGCTGACTACATTTTGTCAATTTTTGCTATTAGCTAGCTGACCACTTTTTGTCCATTTTTGCTCTTTACTAGCTGAATACTTTCTAGCAGTAGTTAGCGAGTCGATACTTTTTGCTCAGTATGGCCACTACCTTAATAGCAGTTTAGCCATTAGCTATCTGACTACCTTTTTGTCCATTTTTGCCATTAAATAGCTGACTGCTTTTTTTTAACCTGAAGCCAACTACTTTTAGCCACTAGCAAGATGACTACCTTTTCCACCTTTTTGCTCATTAGCTAGCTAGCAAGTGTTTGCACCAGTTTGAAAATGGTTTACCTAGTTGACTACTTTTTGCTCAATTTGCCCACTCTAGCTAGCCGACTACCTTTTGCCCATTAACTAGCTGACTATTTTTTGTCCATTTTTCCATTAGTTCCATTAGCAAACTGTTTGTTTCTCCTGCAGCTAGTGAGCTGACATCTTTTAACCCCTAGCTAGCTCACTCCTTATTGACCAGTTTGACGATTAGCTACCTAGCTGACTATTTTTTACTCAGGTTTAGCCACTAGCTCGCTGATTAGCTATTGACAAGTTTGTCCTTTGGCTAGCTTTCTGCTTTGGGTCACTTGCTAGCTAGCTAACTATTTTTTGACCAATTTGCCTGCTATCTAGCTAGCTACATAATCAGTTTTATACTTGAAACCTTTGTCTCAAAAGCTGTTTTATGTTCTCTGTGAACAAATCTGACTTAAACAACAATATTAGCATCACTCTCTGACCAAATAATATTAGTATCACTTGTAAGTAGCCTGACCTTTTGTGTATTTGTTTTAAAAGTTGCCAGGATTTTAGAGAACCTTCAAGTAAAGACAAAGTACCTTTTCAGTTTACTGGAACTTTACCTAATAGATATTTTTTATTATCATGTTTTTTGTTTTTTTATTGGGGGGTGGGGGGGTGAGGGGTAGTGTAGCTAGAGCTAGGAAGGGTGAAGCATGTGGAACTCTTGGTCCGAGAGCTGCCCATGGAATTATGCTCAGGCTCGGATCTGCCCACTCCATCAGCAGTAGGAGGAACACAGAGAGCCTGTTTTATTGCACAACTACTATTATGGAGTTAAGAGCTGTCTTCTTTTTACATATTGACACACGTTCTCCTCGGGTTCTCTTCAGGTTCTCCTTGGTTATATCATGACCAGGGCCAACTTAGAAAACAAAAAAAGATCCATTTAGCAAATTTTCAGCTTTTAATACAGATGATTGAATCTTGAGAACTTGACGATTATCTGTAAGACCATGACGCCAAACTAAAAGCCATTTTCAGGCTTTGAAAAAGTGACATTTTCTGAAGTTAATGAGAACGCTCATGAATTCCATGTGTAAAATTTTGCATGTATTGACTCCTCCTTATGTCTATTCACCAAAAAAAAAAAAGACAAACTGTGGAGCATTTGAAAAGACGTTTTCTCTTCCATGATGTTGTTCTGGTATGTACGCTCATCTCTTCGTGTAGGCCTGGTTCTATTCACATGTAAAATCCAAAAAAGGCGTGATTACAACACACACACACACACACACACACACACACCCAGCTATACACTGAGTGTGCGTAAGCCCCATGTCTCAATTTAAAAGTGGCGGACGTTCTCCAACTCTGATGGGATCAAAACAAGTCAGTTTATTATCAATCCCAACTGACCTCCAGCTGCTGTGACGTGTTGTTTTTAGAGGCGTCCAATTAAGGGAGATAATTATAGCTATCCGGTGGAGCTGATTATATTTTGCCAAGTGTTTGTGTAGATAACGGTTTTAGGTGGGAACAAACACCAGCTCAGTTGAATTCAAAATGTGCAAACTTGGTTCATTAGAAAAATCACGTGAGACGAACGTAACGTCATTTCCGGAAGAATGAACTGGAGTGATGGAACTTCAATGATAAGAACTCATTCATTGTCTACCGCTTATCCGATCTATTCTCGGGTCACGGGGAGATCTCAGGCGTCATTGGGCATCAAGGCAGGATACACCCTGGACGGAGTGCCAACCCATCCCAGGGCATACACACACACACACTCATTCACTCACACACTACGGACAATTTTGAGATGCCAATCAAGCTACAATGCATGTCTTTGGACCGAGGGAGGAAACCGGAGTACCCAGAGGAAACCCCCGAGGCACGGGGAGAACTCCACACACACTTGGCGGAGAATCGAACCCCCAACCCTGTAGGTGTGAGGCACACGTGCTAACCACCAAGCCACCGTGCCACCGTGCCCCCCCCCCCCGAACTATTTAGTTAAGAAAATAGCTGTAATATGAAAATATAAACATCTCCACCATCATCTAAGGTGTGTGTGTATTAAAATAAATTATGAAAATTTAGTATTTAAGACAGTAAAGTAGCGGATTAGTGCTTCAATGGAGATCTATTTTTGATTTTTTTTCCCTCAACGTGCCACATGCAACACAATGCTGATGAAACGCTGCCACCTCATGGCCGTTCACGGTTATGCAGAACGATCCACTTCGTCTCAGTTCTTCAGAAGAATTCTTCCAAGATGTTAACAATTCCAGCAGTGAAGATCCCTGCTGTTGTACAATCAAACATCAGACAAATAGATATTAAAAGGTCCATTGGGTAGAATTTCGGCTCAAACTCCATATACATTAAAATGGTTTACTCATTGGCTTTGCCTCCTTCTACACTAGAATCTAGAGGTCGAGGTTCCGCTATGTTGGTCAGTAGCTATAGAGTTGACTTGGCGTCGTTTCACATTTTGCAGATTTGTCTTCAAATTAAATGCCTTTTTGATAATCTATTTTTTGGATAAAATGTACTGATAAAAAATAGCATCATTGTGTGGTATAAGAGGATTGAATATGGAATAGTTTGGGATGTGCTGTTAAAAACAAAAATAAATAAATAAATAAATAAATAAATAAATAAATAAAGTACCCTAGGTTACAGTAGCTAAAAGACTAAAGCACCGCTGCATCACTCTCTTTAGGTAGACATGAAGCCAGGAATAAATCTGAACCGCACGTCTATAAGGGAAGTCAAACAGCATTGTGGGTAATGTAGGAAATCTTTAATCAATCATTAAATAAATAAATAAAATATGAAAGTCAAAATAAAAAAAGGCAACTCAGAATTTCTTTGTAAATTAAATCTTTTTTTAATCTTTTATTTTTTTCTGATAATTGAAAAATTAAATTGAATTAAAATTATAGAATTTTAAAAGATTAATACGCAAGTCTTTACAGATTGGGGGGAGTGTTTGTAACATGATTGACAGGATTTTAAAAAAGATTTTTTTTTAATATTAACCAGAGTGAAATAAAAACACACGCAGACATTGTTAAAAATAAAAGTATATGAATTTTATTTCAACGACGGCTCATATTTTTTTGGTATGAATTATCCGTAATTTTTTTTATTGTTGTCGATCTTGGGTGATTTCTGAAGTGATGACTTATTTATTTATTTTTGTAATAATAAAAAATTAGAAAAAAAATAAAAATAAAAAATTCGAATCAGACTGTCGTTTGCTGTCAGAAAAAAAATTCACACAAAAATCAGACTAACATTAAAAAGTAGGGGGGAAAAAATCAGATGCTCATAATTCATCCTTTTTCTTTTCAGAGTCTGATTTTGAGCTTTTTGCTTTAGACTGTTTGCTGTCTGTCTTTTTGGATGATTTCGCCGTCTTCTTGGCAGCCGGCTTTTCCTTTTTCTCTGCTGTTTTGCCCTTCGTTTTTCCTACCTCTTTTGTTTTTGTCTTTGCTTTTCCTGCCGGTTTGGTTTTCGATGCCGTTTTAGCGCTCACTTTTTCTGCAGCCGTGCCGTCCAGCTGTGTGTCTTCGCTGACCGTCTTTGCGTCCGCGCTCGTCTCCGTCTTTTCCTCTGAGGTTTTGCTTGCTTGCTCTTCCGCAGGTGTTTTTGTCTCTTCTGTCCTGGCTGTATTTTCTCCGTCTGGCTTCACGCTGTCCTTCTCAGATGCCGTCTCTTTGCTTCTGTCCTCCTCCTCATCCTCGATTTTCTGGAACTCTGCATTTAGCGGGCTGGAGAGCATCTTTAACAGTTCTTCTGCTTGAATTCGCTCCTGAGGGACCAAAAATGAGTGAAACCGTGTTGATTTAGATTTCATGCTTCTTAATTAATTATACCAATTATATTAAAGTGCACATTATATTATATATACAATATTTGGGGTATTTCCTGGTGCTGTTCCAGATTAGATAAAAATATCATTTATTTTACTGTAGAAACATCTGACTTAAGCAAACAGTCAAATACACAGAGACAAAGACAGATGGATAGTAAGACAGAAAGATAGACAGACAAGCAGACATGCAGGCAGGCAGATGAAAAGACAGACATTAAGACAGACAGACAGATAGATATTAGGACAGACAGACAAATAGATAGATATTGAGACAGACAGATGGATAGATATTAAGACAGACAGACAGACTGAGATATTGAGACAGACAGACAGACAGATAGATATAAAAAGACAGACAGAAATAGAGACAGACAGATATTAAGACAAATATTAAGACATAGATAGATATTGAGACAGACAGACAAATAGATAGATATTGAGACAGACAGACAGATGGATAGATATTAAGACAGACAGACAGACAGATAGATAGATAGATAGATATTAAGACAGACAGACAGATAGATAGATATTAAAACAGACAGATGGATAGATATTAAGACAGTCAGAAATATGGATAGATGTTAAGACAGACATAAATATTAAGACAGACAGATAAATATTAAGAGACAGACAGACAAATATTAAGACAGGCAGACAGATAGATAGATATAAAACAGACAGACATATGGATAGATATTAAGACAGACAGACAATAAGACAGAAATAGATAGGTAAATAGATAGAAAGACAGATAGACAGACAGTAAGACGAAACAAGACAGACAGAACGATAGACAGACAGAATTAATCATTATTAATAAGACACATGGAAATATATTGATAATCTAGGCCTGTGCCTCAGTGACGTCTCCACACAGCAGTGGAGTTATGTCTTGCCTTTTCGTTATGTCGAGGATCCAGAGTGAACCACAGGGCCACCGCACACCTCTGACCTTTCGTCACGGCCCGGACTCCATGAGGGTTCTCTTTACCAGCACTGAATGCCACGATACGACCACACTGAGGCTTCACCACTGCCTACAGAGAGAGAGAGAGAGAGAGAGAGAGAGAGAGAGAGAGAGAGAGAGAGAGAGAGAGAGAGAGAGAGAGAGAGAGAGAGAGACACACAGGGGAATACAGACAGAGACAGACAGAGACAGACAGACAGAGAGAGAGACAGAGAGAGAGACAGAGAGGGGGGAAGGAGAGAGACAAAGAAAGAGACAGAGAGACAAAGAGCGAGAGAGACCGACAAACAGAGAGACAGACAGAGGCAGAGAGAGAAAGACAGAGGATAAAAATCCTGTTAGCCACTGCATTCACACCTCATTCCTTTCACCGAACACACAACAGCGCCCCACGCTGGTCAACCCACCACTAGATATTAAAATCTTACTGTGATGGTTTTGGCATCAAGTTCTGTGAAGATGAAATCTCCTCCTTCAAAGTCGTCATTCAGGTAAAGAATGGCGCTGAAAGGAAAACGAAGTGTATATTGTTAAAAAAAAAAAAAAAGCGAATCACGTCTGTGTGTTGTGCAGGTTTCGGACGTACCTGTAATCCCGGTGTGTGTATGCTGGCGGCTCTTTAATACACTCGTTGAGTTCGGAGATCAGGAGGCAGTTGTCGACGTGTACAGGGTGGCTCAGGTCTTCTCGGGATTCTTGTTTCTCTGCACAGGAACACGCAGACGCATGATTAAATAACGTAATAATGAGTAACGTTCTTTTTTGTAGCTCCTCCCACATATTTTCTCCAGAATTCAAGACAACTCCAACACTTTCACTTTGTCCTCCATTTTTATTTTTTTGAGGAAGTCTGAGGATCTTTGGTACTGCTGGAAGGCCCACTAGCGACTAAATTGTACCTTTCTGACTTAAGCCTCAAGGTGCTGCTTGTAGTATTTCCAAATAATCCTCCTTCCTCATGATGCCACCTATTTTCTGTAAGCACCAGCCCCTTTCCAGCAATGGTGGATGTACATAATTAACTCTTTCACCCATTCCTTCTTGTTTCCTTGGGGTTCTACTGAAACCTCGGGAGCCAATTTGTGTATCCTGTATGATGCTGTGTCTGTGTGATCCAAGATTTTATATTTGAATACAACCATTTGTATATGGATGCTTGTGGAACTTTTCAGTTATTTGGAAATATGACCCATAATTTATTTTCTGAGAAATCGCTTGGATTTTTCCATGATAAACAGAGGAAAAAGACACTGGCTGTAAAGATAGACCCTTAAAAACAGCCACAATTGTTCTCCTTAACAGATAGATAAATAGATTTTAAGACAGACAGACAGATGGATAGATAAACAGACAGACAGATAAATATTAAGACAGACAGACATTAAGACAGACAGACAGACAGACATTAAGACAGACAGACAGACAGACATTAAGACAAACAGACAGATATTAAGACAGACAGATATTAAGATAGACCCTTAAAAACAGCCACAATTGTTCTCCTTAACAGATAGATAAATAGATTTTAAGACAGCAGACAGATAGATAAAACAGACAGACAGATATTAAGACAGACAGACAGATATTAAGAGACAGACAGATATTAAGACACAGACAGATATTAAGACAGACAGACAGATATTAAGAGACAGACAGATATTAAGACAGACAGACAGATATTAAGAGACAGACAGATATTAAGACACAGACAGATATTAAGACAGAGACAGATAGATATTAAGACAGATAGATATTAAGACAGAGACAGATAGATATTAAGACAGAGACAGATAGATATTAAGACAGATAGATATTAAGACAGACAGACATTAAGACAGACATTAAGACAGACAGACACACACACATTAAGACAGACAGACAGACAGATATTAAGACAGACAGACAGACAGATATTAAGACAGACAGAGACAGATATTAAGACAGACAGACGGATAGATATTAAGACAGACAGATATTAAGACAGACAGACAGATATTAAGACAGAGACAGATAGATATTAACACAGACAGACATTAAGACAGACAGACAGATATTAAGACAGACAGACAGACAGATATTAAGACAGACAGACGGATAGATATTAAGACAGACGGATAGATATTAAGACAGACAGACAGATATTAAGACAGAGAGACAGATAGATATTAAGACAGAGAGACAGATAGATATTAAGACAGAGACAGATAGATATTAAGACAGAGACAGACAGATATTAAGACAGACAGATATTAAGACAGACAGATATTAAGACAGACAGACAGATAGATATTAACAGACAGAGACAGATAACTATTAGGACAGACAGACAGATAACTATTAGGACAGACAGACAGGTAGATATTAAGACAGACAGACAGGTAGATATTAAGACAGACAGACGGGTAGATAGACGGATTCTCCCAATTAACTCGTAATTAGGACAAAGCAGAATATAATAAGTCCGTTTCTGGAATCTTCCGCTGTTTAAAGTGACAGTTATTATATTGCTGTATAAAAAATCTTCTGATGCCGTGAAATAAAGCTGTTTTTAATCTGTTGGAACGCCGACATGAAGGAAGTAGACTCTCTAACTCAAGCAAATGAACAAAACTGAGACTGAATATCTTTAGCTTAGCTGTATGTAAACTTTAGGCTTTAACTGCATTAACTTCTAGCTTTCAGAGTTTGGATCTCGACTTTTATCCGCTCCAGGATGAAGCTCCTCTTACCCTCGATGGCGGAGCGGCAGACCAGGTGCGAGTAGGAGAAGTACAGAGGAGACTGGAGACTAAAGTACGACTCCACCACTCTGCGTACCTTCTCACTGAGGTCGAAAAACAGACGAGCACTCTTCAGAGGCAGCACGCCTTCCTGACCGAGCTGACACACACACACACACACACACACACACACACACACACACACTAGATATAGGACTAAATTAACATGTTCATACACTACATTGCCAAAAGTTTTGGGACACCTGTCTAAATTATTGAATTTGGGTGTTGTTTTTCAGGGGTTGGGCTTGGACCCCAAGTTCCAGTGAAAGGAACTCTTAATGCTTCAGCATACCAAGGCATAAACTGGAACGTCTGCCTTTACCTGCACATGAATGCAATATGGAGTTGTCCCGCCCGTTGCAGCTATAACAGCTTCAACTCTTCTGGGAAGGCTTTCCACAAGGTTTAGGAGTGTGTTTATGGGAATTTTTGACCATTCCTCTAGAAGCTCATTTGTGAGGTCAGGCACTGATGTTGGACGAGAAGGCCTGGCTCATGGCCTCCGCTCTAATTCATCCCAAAGGTGTTCTATGGGGTTGAGGTCAGGACTCTGTGCAGGCCAGTCAAGTTCCTCCACACCAAACTCACTCATCCATGTCTTTATGGACCTTGCTTTGTGCACTGGTGTGCAGTCATGTCGGAACAGGAAGGGGTCATCCCCAAACGGTTCCCACAAAGCTGGGAGCATGAAATTGTCCAAAATGTCTTGGTATGCTGAAGTATTAAGAGTTCCTTTCACTGGAACTAAGGGGCCGAGCCCAGCACCTGAATGCAGTGATTTGGAGGGGTGTCCCAACCTTTGCCAGTTTAGTGACATATTAGACATATCACAAATACCTCATTCCACCAAAAACAATGAAGAATAACTTGATGGTATAGAACTTTTTGGAGAAGCCTTACCTTAAGAGCTTTGAGAATAGTGACCCCCTGGAACATCTCGCTGGGCGAGTGAGGACTCGGCCTTCCCCTGTAGCCGTCGCCTTTCTGTGCTGCTGTCTGTAGAAGAGCAAACAAAAATAAATAAATAAATAAATAAAAATGGCTGTTTTGTTATAAATGGATATACACTTATTCGAATAACTACCCTCTTTTTTATATGGACCACAGAAAGGCTGTGATTGACATTTATTTATATTCTACTGCAAGATAATTTCACTTGATGCATTAAACAGCATTACATATAAATTTCAGTTAAATAAAGCACTGCTTATAGTTATAGTGTCGTGAGATCATCTTCACTTAGAACTTGACTAAGGGTGCGCACACTTGTGCATTATTCTGAGCCATTGTATAGTACAAACAGCCAATCATGTTGCAGTATGCACATAACACCCGTTGAAGCACCTTTCTCTGATAAAATAAGGGGCTAGGGTTAGTACATGTTTGGGGGTGTGTTCAAAGAATTTGCATATTCATAAAACCTGAATACAGAGGAACCTCGGCATGGGAATTGAATTCGTTCTGTAGGTGAGTTCTTAAGGTGAAAATGTGTATTGCGAAATGAATTTTCCCGTAAGAAATAATGTAACTGCAGGTAATCCGTTCCAGCCGCCCAAAAACATGGCCAATATTCCCAATACGAAGCGTATGTAAACTGTACGGCTGCTTACAAAGAACTGACCCGAGTCAAGCATTCCATGTCAAGGCTCCTCACAGGAAGTCGTGCCACCAAGCTTGGGCTAAAAATAGAACAGACCGCCCACGCCACCGATCTGTCCACAAAAAAAAACGCCCGGAAAATCACCTAGCTGTTGAACACATGCTGAAGGCAACGTTGGTATCGTGGGTTGACTCTTTCACAACAGCTTTCACTGACTGAAAAAAAATAATAAATCCCGGACATACACACAACTTAGCCGACGTTCGGTTCCGTTCATATTCGAAAATGCTTCGTATGCCGATGCAAAATGGTGAAAATCCATAAGGGAGAGCATTCATATGCCGAGGCTCCACTCTACCTCGATGAGAGGTAGAAATGTAGGAATTTCTGTTTTGATTTATTTGTTTATGAAACATGAAATGGGGGAAAAAGAGAAAAAAAAAAGTAGTGTGAGGTTTTAAAATCACACTTCAAAACTGAGTATCTGTGAAATTCCCATCCATTCAGATGAATTCGCCTCTGTACAATTCCATCAGCAAAGAATCAAACACTTACGTTTGAAAGCCGGTGTAATTCCCGACACTCGTCGTCGGTGACCACTCCATCCAGCACCACTCTCTGAGAACCGTTCAGAGCTTTGGACGTCATGCTGACCACGGCGCCATCGAACACCAAGCCGCCTTCTGGAGTAGGTGTCGATTTACTGGTTCCTAGAATCAAAAGCTGACTTTTATGGCATTTTACAGATGAGTGCAAAAGTTAGCATCCCCCATAGTCTCTATATGTAGCTCTATTACTATGATTCTTACATGAAAAGAACAACTCACAGAAGATTTTGTATAAATGTAATATTACAACATTACATCTGAGAGGATCTGAGAGTTGACTAGAGGACAGAAATTATATTTGTATCACATTCATAAAGGACAAAGATTTCATTACTTGTTTCTGTACAAACTTTTGCACTTGAAGCCTATTGAGGCCTGCTTACCGTCTTTAACCATCTTGGAGATGTCTGCTGACTCCTTGGTCTTCTCCTCCACTAGTGTCTCGATTTCCTTCATCAGGTTGCCGATCTCTTCGGTGATGCGAGCCGCTCTCTCTCGATCGACCCTGAACGGCACAGACACGCGACACGATCCGAATCCCTGAAGGTACTTATAATGGCTCATAAGAATGGAATAAACACTCATGTGTCATACAGTGCTTTTATAGAGGGGGTGTGAATAAGTGCAAAATGGTTCCTCTTATGTCACAGCAAGTTAACAACCATCTATTAAAGAATAACACATTTTATTGCATTTTTTAAACATTTTTTCTAATTACATTCTTTTTTCTTCTTTCTTCAACTTAAAGAAAAGGTCCTGAATGTGGCTGTGCTATATATATATAAAAAAAAAAAAAAAAAAAATCTGTCACGTCATGACATTTCAGGACATTTCTACACTAAATCAGGCGTGTCATGAGCCCATTTAAAAAATAAAGACATTTAAAAAAATTAACAAAATTTGCATAATTTTTTTTTTGCTTTGCATAATTTGTTTTTGACTTCACCCTTAAAAAAAACCTCAAAAAAGTTTCATAGTATTTTGTTATTATATGTACAAAAATAAATTAGCACCGAAACAAAGGGAATAAATTTAACATTTACTTTTTTTAAGATGAAGAAAAACTTCAACTTCAATAAAAACATCAAATCTACTCCCAGAATTCTTTGATTTTTTTTTTTATTTTAATTTTAGGATTTTCGAGGAACATACCAGGCCATCAGAGAAAAGTGTGTCATAAAGTGACAATACTGATAATCTATCACGAGTACGGCTTTTCCTCTCTGACACTGGAGACTCCTTCCCTTCCCTTCCAGATAACTAAATATTCCTTTACAGAAAAGTCCGTATCAACACTTATGCACGTTTTTTAATATTTTGTTGCTGAGCATCTAAGCTGGTAGTATAAAAATGGCACTTCATATAAACCTGCGCTTATTCGTCAGAGCGGTTGTGCAAATACATTAAAGCAGATTTCATCGTTAGGAAATTAATATCAGATTCATTTCTTACTTTTGCTTGTCCCTGAGTTTCTGAGGCATGATTTCTTCTGGCGTCCATATGTCCTGAAAAGAGAGAGAGAGAGAGAGAGAGAGAGAGAGAGAGAGAGAGAGAGAGAGAGAGTTATATCCAAGTACTAAAACATTACAGGAAAATCTGAACTGCGGCTTTGGGACTCACCGGATCGACAAACGTGACTCCGAATATTTCATCTCCAAAATATAACAGCTCTTTCTCCAGTAAGGACTTCTTGATGTACTGCTCAACAACCTTAAAAAAACCCCAAAAGGTTTGAGTAACAAACATCAATTTATTTCAATCCCCTAAAAAAAAAAGTTTTAAATATTTGAAATTATCTATGTTGGATTCAACAACAATAAAGAAATCTCTTGTGAAAATGCGACGTTCTCTCTTTCTCCATTGTTTTTTTCCCCCAAATGTTCTGTTTCAAATCGTCTGTTGGATCGGACCACACGGGCCAGCCTTCACTCCCCCCGTGCAATGAGCCTTGGCCGTCCATGACCCTGTCTCCGGTTCACCACTGTTCCTTCCTTGGACCACTTTTGATAGATACTGACCACTGCAGACCGGGAACACCCCACAAGAGCTGCAGTTTTGGAGATGTTCTGATCCAGTGGTCTAGCCATCACAATTTGGCCCTTCATCAAACTCGCTCAAATCCTTACGCTTGTCCATTTTTCCTGCTTCTAACACATCAACTTTGAGGACAAAATGTTCACTTGCTGCCTAATATATCCCACCCACTAACAGGTGCCATGATGAGGAGATCATCAGTCTTATTCACTTCACCTCTCACTGCTCACAACGTTATACCTGATCAGTGTACACACTGTAAACAAGCTGTATTTTTATTCTTTTTTGAACTCTCATGATACCCACATGGGTACACAAAAAAACCCAAGATAATGCTTTTCTGTTTCATGTAAAATAAAATCCCAGAAAATCTGATCTCACTGAGCCTCACCACTAAAACTGAACAATACAGTGAGCATGAGCATGAGCATACACTAAAGCTCATTTTAATCTGAGTATTAATCTGGACGATGTGGTGCAATGCTCCGATGATCTGAACGGCCTTTTATACTCGTCTGGGGAATTAAACATAGCTGAGGAATGATCACAAACCGAAGAAGAAAAAGAAGAGGAAGAAGGATTTTGATGTTTGACCCACGAAACGTGAAAAAAAAAAATACCACAACGTGACAAGCAACGTTCATGAATTATGTGCCATAAGTGCTCGAGATGTTCATCTTGCTGTCAATCATTAGATCTGACACGCCTAAACGGTTCCTAAAGAGTTTTAGAGCTTTAAGTTCTAGTGAAGAACTTAAGAATCTACTGATTCAATTATATTGATGCATATCGATAAATTTACTAAACTGTAGCTATGTTGTTTAAATGGATGTGAGTGTACGCATACATAACCAGCTCCTCCTTCTAGAATATTCCACACACAGTACAACAAGTTGGATTTTGTCCTGAAGAAATGAACAAAAGCGTGGCTGTGTAGTGATGCAGCAAGCGAGCACCTCTCTGGCAGCGACAGCAGCAGCTTTATCTTCTCCCAGCACAACTGAGTAATACGCCAAGTTCTGCTTCATCACCTCATCGTCAGGGTGGAAGAGGAGGAAGGTTTTAGCGCATTCGATGGCCTTCTCGTATTGTTCGGCTGGAAAAGAGAAGCATGGGCGCAAGAGTTAACCAACAACAACAACAGAAGAAAAAAAAAATCATACAGGTGTACAGATTGTACGATTTGACTTTGACCAAATTTATGGAAGCTAATCAACATCAAGCAGCGTTTGGACGTGTGCTTACTGGAAAATTTTGAAAAAAAAAAAAGAAAAAAGATGAAAATCAAGGGAGGGATGATGTGAGACTTGATCGTACTGTTATAGTAGGAAAACTGGAGGTAGTTAAAATGTGAAGGCAGGAAGTCTTCGAATGGTTTTTCTCTTCCAGCGGTGGACGCCAGCTCCACAGCGCAGTTCTGCTTGCAGTTCAGATTGTACAGGTAGTGATCTGTAGTGAAACATCAGCCACATAAACTCAATCAGAAACACCATCAAAACACACAAAACCAACATGCGGACGATAAAACGCTGTCGGCTGCCTGCCTGTGATGGACTGGAAGAGGTCAGCGTTGTACTCCATGTAGTTGTATCCGTCGTAGTCGTACTCGCCCTCACACAGCGCACGGCACTCGGCGTCGGCGGTGAAAAACTCCTCGAGCGCCTTCTCGAAGTGTTCGATGGAGTCGGAGAATCCGTCGGCGCTGTATAGCCGCTTCCCTTCCAGAAATTCAGCCTGAAACATGGCATCATACACGAGATTTAAACACAGAGCGAGGTGATCCTGCACATTACACGAATTAACTTCACCGTCTCACCATGTGCGGTCTGGCCTCCAGGTCTTTGAAGTCCGTCTGCTGCACGCCGGCCATCATGCTGTAGTACTCCAGGTTCTGTCTCATCTCCATGTGGTCAGGATTCGCTATGTAGAATGTGTTCGCCGCAGCCACAGCTTTGTCGAGCTTGTTAATCTGTGTATGCAGAGAAATTGGATTTTATTTTAAACCCAGAGTTCTATTAATCATATAGATAACAATAACAAAGACTGTAATTTGATGTATACGTAAATCAACACCAAACAAAAATGGCTTTAAAGACAACAGTGATATGAGAAACTTACAGACATATAATTGTAGTGAGTTTAATTAAAACCTGGGGGGGGGGGACTCCTTTTAAGTTTTAATGACATTCATTTAGGACCTCAATTTTATTTCGATATGTTTGATGCTAATTTATTCTTATTGCAGTGTAAGTATTCAGGTTATTACAAATTAATAACATTCCACAGGTACAGGGTGTAAATCTAGCTAGATGCTAAAAAACCCACGTACTTCCGCATTCGACAGAAATAGTAACCATGGCAACCGCTGCTTCGATTACTATGCTCCTATTAAAAAACCCATAGTAAGCGGTTTGGGACGTACCATGTAATTTTAGCATCTAATGCTAACACTTAACGTCTGAATAGAGGATAAATGCGGGGTTTTTTTAATGCTGTGCCTCACACTTAAGAGCGTAAATGTGTAAAATATTTCAATTCACGACTGAATTGTAATATATATGACTCGAGGGGATCTTCTGGAAGACTTTAAATGTGTCTCGGCATGTACCATTAAACTCCACCTAAGGACGTGGCACCCAAATCTCAGTGTGGGAGGAGGGGTTGGGGTTCAGGCTAGTGATGTGTCGTTCACAAAGGAGTCGAATCTTTGAATCGACTATATATGAGCGTGTGTTTTAGGGAGATTTAGACAATGATCATATTACATTTACCGGGATAAAGTGACATTAATGTTCTGAAATTAATTCTCATGAATCACTAACTCAACAGGGAACAATAAATTTAAATCTACATTACTGCAAGAATTTCTTCTGAATTGTATGCTTATAATTGTAGTTCCTTTGATATTTGTGGTTATCTAAACAGAATGTAAATCTATTTAACGCACAGTAATGTTATTTTGGTCATTAGAACGAGACAAAGTAAGATCTCAGGAAACAATTTAATCGTAAACGATAAGGAAATAGGTGAGTGAGTCGTTTGGGGGCTGAAAAAGTCGAGCTGAACCGAATGATTCGATTCATCGAAAAGACTCGAAAGTACCATCACTATTTTAGGGACGTACAAAGTGACTTTTACTTTAAGAAAAACGATCAAAAACGTGTTTAAGAGTGTTTTTATAGTGAGAAATCATCACAAAACAACACAATTTGTTCTTTACGAATAGACTGCTTAAACTTGCATAATGCAGTCCATGCATCAACAACTTGGGGACTTTTTGAAGAAGCTGAATATTGTTTACCTTAAAATAAGCAACTTGCAAGTAATTATACGGAGTCCTCTTCTTGAACTCGAGCTCCATCTCGTCGCTGATTTTGTGCACAGACGGCTGACCGAGTTTCTCCGCCTCGCACCGGCTCACGCAGTCGGCCCGCTGCAGCACACGCTGGAAAAATCCAAGGTCTTGAACGGGACCGGCGCCGGGAAGCGGAAGGGGCGAGTCGGGCTCGGTGTGCTGGAATGAGGTGAGATTGGCGCAGGATAAGCGGCACTGAGCCTTCACTTGGTGCACCGTGTCCTTGTTCCTCAGGGCGCGCTCCATGTTCAGGATGACCGAGAGCCAGTCCTGCTTGTAGTACGCTTCCACTGCATTGTCGAACAGCAGGTCGTACGGCTCCAAAACACCGCCGAACTCCGTTTCACACGAGCAGGGATCCGAAACGGACAAAACAAGGAAGAGAGCGAGGAGAAACACTCTTGAACACATGATGGACAGCTGCGTAAACGTGGACCAGCAGCGCGCTCAAGCTCTCATCACAGATCTTCCCCAAGCGCTGCAAACTTTTCCTAACGGAGGGGGCGGGGGGAAACGCTATAAAGGGCGGGACTGTGGCTGAAGGGGCGGGGTCTTGTGAACAACATAGACAACGCTACAGTCCATCACCGAGCATTGCCAGGTAAATAAATTATGATATATTAAATAAAGATAAATGTGCAATCTGGGTTGTAGTAAGCTCCATAATTATTAACACTATGTCAAATAAAAAGAAAGTGTGCAGAATGAACTATAAATTTATTTACAACAAATAAGCAAAGCTACAAAGTCAACTTTAAAATTACTTGCACAATCAGGAGAATCCACAAAGTAACAAGTTATTGTATAAAGTACACACAATCCATTTTATTACACTCAAATAATAAAACAAATGGATTACCTTTAAGAAAAATACGTTTTATTAATACGCTTGAGAAAAGTTGACCCCTTCAAAATGGCGGTTCAGTTGACGTGTCTGGTCGTATTCATATTTCCGGTTACATGTGACCACAAAAGTGCCAGACCAAATATTTTAATAATTTATAATACTTAAAAAAACATTATTGTCCGCTCCTGGAAAGTATATCATCTTAAAACAAATATTTTTAGGTTTTAATGACATTCATATAAAATAAAAAGTATTATTATGAGACACCAACATGTTTTTTATATTTAGTCAGGCGTATTAATAGGAGTACTAATAACCGAGCCGAGCACCGGAAACTCGAGCTTACCGAGTTGTTTTTCCGAGTCAGTGCTTTCTATCAGACTTGCTGGTTATGAAACGTGATATCCCTTTAAGTTTAAACCACACTTTTGATTGTATTTTATCTAGAATTAAATATTAATATCAGCAAAATACAAGTGAACATTAGCGTTTCCAAATGGATAAAGCTGTCAGTTTACCGAATCAACCTGAGAAATTATGCACAGGTAAGTGCACATGTTTTTTATTATTATTATTATTATTATTATTATTATTATTATTATAGAAATGTACAGTAACAAAACATATAATACGGCTAATTATTCTATATGTTTAATATAATTAAAGTTTCACTTGCTTAGAGAAGTGAAATGTGAAGATCTATCATCTATGTATTTATTTAATTTATTTTTATTTACTACGATTATAAAGTGCACTTTTTATAAGTAAGGACTTCTAAAACTGATGATGAAGCAGACTCACTGTTACAACCTCAAAGCTGATTTATATGAAGTGTTTATTCCTCCGATTTCCAACAACGATTACAATTTTTTAAATCGTTCCTCTAAATCTCTCACTGAACTTCTTTATCTCTTTCTCTTAAAGCACTCCAGACTGTTACACAGCGCTGACACTGGAGACCTCCATTAGATGTTACATAAACGAATTCCTTACAGAATGAGCTGTTGCTATGGAAACGATTATTAGTATTAGAACATGTGCATTAATATAAACCTGCGGTATAGAAAATTAATCAACATATTCTGACCAATCAGAATCAACAGCCCTGAGGTTCAAAAAATCAATCTGTAACTTTTCATCTATAAATTGTGTAGATTACTATACTAAATTCCTATGCTGAGGTTCCACCGCACTAGAACCCAGGAGCAAAGGTGTGAATATTCACCGGCTATCCACGGTCCCAAACACAGCCAATACAGGGTGCCAAATGGATAAAGATTGGGTTTGGT
Source organism: Hemibagrus guttatus (assembly GCA_033459395.1). Lineage (NCBI taxonomy): Eukaryota > Metazoa > Chordata > Actinopteri > Siluriformes > Bagridae > Hemibagrus > Hemibagrus guttatus. Next base: position 2,444,982 of record JAUCMX010000023.1, on the reverse strand, counting down.
TATAATGCTTAGACATTTCAAATTCATATATTCTGAACCTTCCGAACTTTTTTGAATGTGTTTTATCTCTTAATAATGTCTTTAAAGAAAGCTGTGTTCATTCAGGTCATTTCTTGGCAACGCCCCCAGATCTTGATTACCACCGAACAATCATCATCTGCTGTTACATAAACAATTCAAATAAATGTTACACATTATTATATTACCTAGCACTCTAACCTCCTTGCATTGCCGTGTCACGTTAATATTTCAGCCACGTTGGTGGAATCCAGCAGCAATCCAAATGGCCTGGAGCTGGTGAGCTCATATCACACCAACCGAGTAGGAGACCCCATGGACCTTGTTGCTCTGGCTCAGCAGGTTCAGAAGGTACGCCGTGCACCTTTTCACGCAAAGCCTCGGTTGTTCAACGGCTCCTGATAATCGATTCAGCTTCTTTATTTGCTTTAGGGAGACGAATTCATCCGAGCGAACGCTTGCAACAGGCTGACTGTCATTGCCGAGCAAATACGATACTTGCAGGAGCAAGCCAGAAAGGTTGGGAAATATTTATATATATTTATATAAATCTGTTGAATTCTTAAAGCTGATTGGTCAGAAGGCGTTGATTCGTTTACTAGAACAGCAGCACTGACAGTAGCGCAGGTTTATATCAATGTGTCTGTTCTGATGTTATCATTCTATGTTATCATTTCTATAGCAACAGCTCATTCACAGGGGCGTGTACCAAGGACACGTCATATTAACAATTTAAAGATAAAGTTGTGATGGGAAAGTCTTCCAGATAGAGGAGTTTATGCTTTGTTTCAGTCACATGACAACAAACATGATACTGTAATTTTTTTCTTAAGAAGAGAGAAAGAAATTCTAAACAAACGACTGTTTCTAGCTGTGTGAGAAAAGGAACTAACTCCTTCATGGACAGTGAACATTAAAATATAACTAGAAATGGATAAAAAGTATAATCTGGTGTTCTGTAATGAATAAAAACGTTGCATTGATAAGGAAATTGATCTGAAAAGAGGAATAAAACACTTCACTAATTAACACCGCTTCATCACATTATTGTTCCAGCAAAGTATGTCAGTTTTTTTCTGATACGAACCTGTCACATGTATTAAAATCTGACTACTCATAAAAGGCTTTGTTGTTTCAGGTGTTAGAGGAGGCTAAGAGGGACGCTGACCTGCACCACGCAGCCTGCAATGTCGTAAAGAAGCCAGGAAACGTGTACTACCTGTACGTGCGTGACTCTGGCCAGCGCTACTTCTCTATACTGTCCCCGAAGGTAAAAAAAACGGAATTTCATTTAACAGACATATCGACAAATTAATAAGACATTCTTTAGGCTTAAGAGTCTGTACACAGCGTTACAACACTTCTCCACCGGACAGAGTTCCGAGTCGTGGCCGAGCGGTCGAATCTCAATCGCGTGACTCCATCCATGAAAGTAGGCGGGGCTTCGCTGGAGGTTAAAGAGACATTAAATACAGTGGAATTGTGGCATATGAATGTCCTCCCTTATGAATTTTCACCTTAAGAATTAAATTTTTGCAAGAAATTTGCCTCAGCATAAAAAGCATTTTCAGCATAAGAACAAACCAAACCAAACGCCGGCTAAGTTGCACATCACATAATTTGCACCGTTCAAAACTTGTTTGCGTCAGTGGAAAGTCAAACGAAGCAAGTTTACGAATTTTATGATTTTCAGTCAGTGAAAGCTGTTGTGAAAGAGTCAACCCATGATACCAACGTTGCCTTCAAAAGCTAGGTGATTTTCCGGGCGTTTTTTTTTTTTGTGGACAGATCGGTGGCGTGGGCGGTCTGTTCTATTTTTAGCCCAAGCTTGGTGGCACGACTTCCTGTGAGGAGCCTTGACATGGAATGCCTGGCTTGGATCAGTTCTTTGTAAGCAGCCATACAGTTTACATACGCTTCGTATCGGGAATATTGGCCATGTTTTTGGGCGGCTGGAACGGATTATCTGCATTTACATTATTTCTTATGGGAAATTTTGTTTCACAATACAAATCTCCACCTTAAGAACTCGCCTCCAGAACCAATTAAATTCGTACGCCAACGTTCCACCGCACAAGAACCCTGGAGCAAATGTGTGAATATTCACTGGCCATCCACACGTCCCAAACACAGCCAATACAGGGTGACAATACTTTTGTTGTTGTCATTTAAAAATAGATTTTTTTATTTTTTTTTTGCATTTTCTGTGTCTGAATTAAATCAGATGTGTTTCTGTGCTACTCATTAGGGCTCTACATAGCGCTGTATCCTGTGTAGGAAGCTTACACAGTGAACTGGAAACCATTTTACTCAGACCACAAGGAAGGAAAATGTCAAATCCTGATGGTTTGTTTAATTCATCAGAAAGTAGTAGTAGTAAATCTGTAATAAATTTAGCAGGGGGATGTCAGAAGGCACTGACCAGTGGATAAAGTGCTACTGTAGATTATTATGAAATACAAAAATTCATGACAAGATCTGAACATGTGCATGTCTATATATTACAATATAACCAGCTGTATTTTTTTTTTTAAATAAAGGAATGGGGTTCTAGTTGTCCACACAAGTCCCTCGGGGCTTACAAACTGCAGTACGACATGTCCTGGACCCCGCTGGAAGACGTTGAGAAACGTGAAGCAGAAATCAGCGTCATGGACAAACTCCTGAACAGTCAAACGGCTCTTCCAAGCAGCAAGGGACCGAACTTCGACGGTCTTCCGAACTGACCGGACGCTCTGTGTGTGTGTGTTTTTACGTGCTCAACATAATCTGATAACTGCATAAAATATAAAAAAAACAAAATTAAGATCAATTTAAACACACAAGAAATGATAATGAGCTTATAGTGGTGGAGTCTTGTCATCTGTTTCTGCACTAAAACCTACAGAGAAACTCATTATTGTAATCAGACTGATTCTAACTTCAATATTTAAATTAGTGTGACGTGATGAGGAGATCATTTATACCGTAGCCATGAAGGAAGCCATTTTGGTTTTCTTAGATATGACTGGGATGGATTTGGGTGTGGGAATGTGGAGTACCTGATTCTGATTGGTCAGAAGGGCTTTTCACACTGTGCTTAACCCCAGGTTTTTGCCCTTCTAAACCCCGCTTTTACCCCAGGGGGAGAGGAACGTTTCACACATGTAATGTAGAGGTAGGGGTATGAAACACGGCATTTTCCTGAAGGTTACGAATCTCTGCTCTTTAAAACTGTTTTTAAAATGTTTTAAACTACATCCTTTAGCCATGAGGTGTTAAAAAATTTTTAGATAGATAGATAGATAGAATTTCTTTATTCATCCCGATGGGATATTTACAGTTACAGCTTGTTGCTTAGCAACAGACAGCCAATCAGAAACTGAAGAGAGTGTGAGGACCAGAATGTAACATTTGACAAAAACAGTTCGGTAGAGTCAGACGGCAAAACACTGAACATCACAGAAGTGCATGTACATCGTAGCGAGGGGAAAATACGTGAGTTGAATGTCACCGAACAAACGACTGGTCAACTTCATGACAAAGATAACAAAACCTGCTCAGGTACAGAGCAACAGACCTGAATTATTTGATGATGTTCTAAATATGCAAATAAGAAGGTTAATCCAGGGTTTAGGAATGTACAGTGTGAAATGTCAGATTATGAAGAGCCAGGATTGATAGTATGAGCAGTGTGAAACCTCACACAACAAAACCCAGGATTCCTTTTACCTGGCGTTTACTAGGACACGGGAAATATTTCATGTGTAAAAAGCCTTAGAAAGTGTTAAAATTGGGGTTATGATTTCAGGGCATTGTGTGAAATGTTCTGTAAGGAGATGTTTATTCCGTATTTTCTGGAAGGAGTCTCCAGTGTTAGAGCTTTGTAACACTTTTGTAAGCATGGGGTCACTTTATGTCTTAATTTGTTTGATCTGCCTGAACAGTATAACACTCACTGGAAAACAATAAAAATACAAAGTGTGCAATTATATTTTATTACAGAAATTTTGATTATCCACTTTAGTACACATAATCCTGGACTGTACATAATTGTGTTACATATATAATTCAGTGCAAACGATTGTAACAGTAAGACAAACGTGATAAAAAATTAGCATATTTAATTAAAATTTAACACCCACAGTATCGACGTGTAGCCTCGAGTCATCAGCTTGTGGAGCTGCAGTGTGCCGTTATGTTTTGTAAGTAGGAGTTGACGTGAGGCAGCAGTTCCCAGTTGTCTGTCGCGATGCTCACTTGAACGGCGTCCTCACCCTCTCTGATCGCCAATAAAATGTGAAAAAGCGGTGGAAGGAAAAACAGAACCTTCCATTTGTTCAGTTCCTGTGAAACGATATGACCTTGGAAATTCTTCTTAATCAGATCTGAAAGTGTGTCGCTTCCGGTCTTAAAACAGAACAGGCTCGTCTCTGAAGCGCTGGGTTCCCCTGAGGATGCAGCGTCCCAAATACGATCAAACACATCCTCCTTGTCCCGAAGTGGTGTACCTAGTGGTAAAGGCACAGGGAGAAAAATCTCAGGGAAGGACACTTGAACATCCGGGAGATGAGTGTGCCAAGACTGGCCGTCTTCCGTGGCGAAAATGGCACTCGCTCGTAAAGTCGTCGGGTATGGGTGAATCGGCTTCAGGGTGACGCTGACTTCATGCGGCTTCCTGTCTCTGAAAAGGCAAGGCACGTAGATGTCGTTCACTTGCGCATAGTGCGACGTGTCGACCTCAAAATGCAGGGATATGGTGAAGATCCGATCGAATCGAGGATCCGTGGTGTTCGCGTAAGTTAGGTGGTACCTTAAAGTGATCTCTGAGGCAAAGCCAAGGGTTTTGAATTGCTCTCGGTAAACCTCGTAGATGTCCGTCTCGGTTTGGGCTTCTGCGCTCGGAATTGCATCCTGAGAAGCGTTACTCTTAATGTTTATGAGCCGAAGGACACAACTCTCAGCCTGCAGGATCGTCAAACAACTGCAGAGTTCTTCGCTGGCAGCGATGGAGGACAACGACGACAACGATCGGACTTTGGTCTGTTCTCCTACAGGGGGGTTTGGCGAGGATGCCGGCTAGTTTTTCCCAGGACAAGGGTTTGGGAAGGAGGGTGTAGTAGAACCGAGCATGGTCTTGAATATCAGTGTCCTCGTATTGTCTGGACATGTGCTGCAGGAGATCCGCAAGTTGGATGAACATCTGGTTCAGCGTAGGATGCTGGAGCAAGTTGCGGCATACCGTGAGAATGGCGGTGCCGACGTTCCAGCTCCTCCTTTCGCAAAGGTTGGAATTGACCAGGATGTCAAGAAGGAAGCAGATGGTACTTCTCTGGGCGATCTGACTCTCCTGTGCCACTCGGGCCAAGATTTTAAGATGCCAACCCAAACTCTGAAGGGTCAGTTGCGAAGGAGGCATTTCTACAATGCACCTCTGAAGAGCTTTCAACAACCGGACTGACCAAAGCGAGTCATCTAAGCGCTCCTGTATCCGGTCAGTGAGGTTGATCAGATTCGGTGCAAGGTGACAGTTTCTGGAATACAGCTCGCGTAAGCGGTGGATGAGTTTCTCTGCAAGGTTCTCCATGTGGTTGAAGTGCAGGAGGAAAATGAAAATCGCCCTGAAAGCCGTCACCAACGTTTCCCTGCCTCCATGATTGTCTACTATTTTGAGCAGAGCCTTCACGTGATCGATCAGATACCCCAGACCTTGGCCATCCTCTTCTTCGTTTGCCTCGAGGTGCACCAGGCAGAGAAGGTTGAATCTACAGAGCATCGTTGTGCTGTCATTGAAGATGGTTGGAAAAAGGGATAGAGTGAGATGTGGGGTGACGAGGACGGGCAAACACTCCTCTCCGCTGCTAGAGATGGGTCTGTTCTCGGGAAAGTGAAGAATGCAGTCCATATAAAAGATCTTCTCGGGAATCCTCAGCAGAGGATGCTGTGCCATTCCAACAAGCCTCTTGAGCAGGAAATGCTCATCCTCGGCGGTGAAGAGGCTGTCGGTGAACATTCCTTTCATAAACAGTGTAGCGTGCATCAGCTCAACTTCGGTCGTTCCGAAAAGCCTGAGAAGCTGAGACTTGAATATGGCCGGAGAGATGCCTGGTACCATGGCAACCATCTCGACAAGTCCTCGGAGCAAAGCGGCCTGCGAAGGAGACGTCATCAAATAGGATTCCTCCAGGAGCAAGGTCATTATGGACTTGAGCTCTTTGAAATCCAGCGTCGTCGGCAGCTGGGGAACCTGCGCCACACTGACAGACAGCACGGACTTTGCAGTGTTGGCAGATTTCCAGGCAAATCCTTCATTCCCGGCTAAGACACTCCTGAGCTTAGCGTTATCCACATCTCCTTGGTGGGACAGAATCCGGATCGCGTTCTTGAGCGCCTGAGTATAGAGCATGCAGTACGCCTGATGCAGGACGGTGGTTTCCTGCTGTTTTAAGTGACAAAGAGCCTCTAGCTTTTGGGACATAAGCCCCGGGTGGCAGGTTTCCATCTCTCGAAGACACTCGCAAGCGATGGCTCGGACAGAGTGGAGACTTGGACCGCCCGTGTTATCATTTGTGTCCTGGATCAACATGTACAGGGAGTTCAAATAGTCCTCAGCGACTTTAGTTTGTGTGGACAAGCAGAACGTACAGATCAGAACGTTGGTGATTGCCAGAATGAGGTGACACTTCAGACTGATGGATTTCGGAGGAGTGAACTTGAGAATGGCCACCAGCTCCTGAGCCGTCTCTTCACCTGCCGACGTGGTCGGGCAAAGGACTGTGGGATGCTCGGATAACACAGACAGCAGGAGTATCTAACGTAAAAAGAGGAACAAACCGTTCATAATACTGTATAAAGATCAAAGATTTTAAATAATCAAAAAACAGGTCAGGTAGCAAAAAATCTTTAGTTGACAATTCCTGTCCTTATAATGTGACCAATTCACTGAATATTCTGGAAATCAGGAAATAATGTTTTGGCTAAATTTTAGCTTTATGTTCCATATTATCGGGTTATTGTATCGTACTGTTTTCTCCACTTAACATTCACATTTTTACTACAAACGGCTAAAACATTGTGGAATATCAAAAAAAGTGAATTCTCACGATTTACCTTTATTTATAAAATATATATAAAAGTTATAATATATAATAAAATATGATAAAAGTTGTGTGTGTATATATATATATATATATATATAAATAAAAGTTATAACCTTCTGTATATCATCTAAACCATCAGCTTTTCCTCTTAATCCACTCTATTTTTCCTGACATTTCTGCTCTACTTTGGATTTGTAGTTTTATTTTTAACTTCTTTGACGAATTTTCTGATGATTTTATTTCTGTCTACTGTTTAGTTCCTGAATATGTTACATTTCATTTCCAACCTCCTGGAAGTTAAATATTGTGTATAAATATTATAATATACAATTACTGTAACAATGAATTGATTATATCGCACGAGGTGTAGAAGATATTTCAAATTAATCACTGTGAGGTTTATAAACAGTGGAGGAGAACGCAGGATACAAAAACACGAGACAGACTACAGAGAGCTACATGACTGACAGCTAGTTAACATCAGGATAAGATTACGTCTGGATAAATTACACACAATTTGAATTATTCTACCTTTATCATGTGGAATCTGTTTAACTGAAAACCTAAGGAAAATATACACTGATCAGGCATAACATTATGACCACCTGCCTAATATTGCGCTGGTCCCCCTTTTGCTGACAAAACAGCCCTGACCCATCATGCACTGTGTATTCTGACACCTTTCTATCAGAACCAGCATTAACTTCTTCAGCAATTTGAACAACAGTAGCTCGTCTGTTGGATCGGACCACACGGGCCAGCCTTCGCTCCCCACGTGCATCAATGAGCCTTGGCCGTCCATGACCCTGTCGCCGGTTCACCACTGTTCCTTCCTTGGACCACTTTTGATAGATACTGACCACTGCAGACCGGGAACACCCCACAAGAGTTGCAGTTTTGGAGATGTTCTGATCCAGTGGTCTAGCCATCACAATTTGGCCCTTCATCAAACTCTCTCAAATCCTTACGCTTGTCCATTTTTCCTGCTTCTAACACATCAACTTTGAGGACAAAATGTTCACTTTCTGCCTAATATATCCCACCCACTAACAGGTGCCATGATGAGGAGATCATCAGTGTTATTCACTTCACCTCTTACTGCTCACAATGTTATACCTGATCAGTGTATATTGACAAATTTAATTGTATCTTAATCAATTAGGATTTATTTATAGTTCTACTTATAGTTCACTATAAAATGCACAATAAATGGCAGATTATGAAAATTTTTATTTACTTTTTTTGTACCATTATTTGTTACTTATTTATTGCTAAGAGGTCATTCTCAAAGCGTATACATGAAATCAATACTTTAAACCAAAAAATAAATAGTAGATGCCTGTATTACTAATAAAAATAAATAAATAAATAAACAGAAAAAAAGAGAAAGGGGAAAATGGGAAAAGGAGTTTTTAAGCAAGTATTTATTACATTAATGTTCCTGTTTGAGGTAATATGAAGAAGAAGAAGAAGAAAAAGGAGAAGAAAGAAAGAAGGAAGGATTCAGTTATTGTCAAAAATTAAGAAAGAAAGAAAGAAAGAAAGAAAGAAAGAAAGAAAGAAAGAAATTTCCCTTTGTGTGTTTTTTCTTTTCTTACCTTCTTGTTGTCATTGGTTTTGTCATCCCTCAGTCTGTCAAGAAGTTCAGCTAAAAAAGTCTCGGAGGTGGTGCAGGACAAGAACTGACTCGGGCTCGATAAAAAACAGGAAATTCTCTGATCCCAGGATGTCATGATGACGAGTTAGGTTGTTGTTTGATGATGATGATGATGATGGTGGTGGAGCTGCAGTGAAATAATAAACAATTTGTTCTGTAAATGAGCTGAATGTTTAATCATCGTTCATTTAATCTAAAAGACGCACTGAATGAAAAGTGTGTGAAAATAGTACACAACTCTGTCTTTCTCATACTCTAGTGCAGAAGTGTGTGTGTGTGTGTGTGTGTGTGTCTACACCGACTGAGCCGGAGTGCCTTCACATGCATGAAAAACAAGCTAATAACGCCAGGAAATGCATACTTACACCTGCAAAATGATTCCTAGTCACATTTAGCGAGCTTTCGCTTTAAAATCACACAAGAAATGTTTAATTAGGGGCTGATTTTACACTTTATTTATCCCCCCCACTCCACTCCTCTTCTCCGTCGCCAAAGCTTAGCGCGTCATGTGATCACGGTTCATGTCACGTGACTCGACTCTAGTAATATAACGGTAAATTTTCTGTATCTCTTTATATTTATATAATTGAGATAATATAGTTTTAATAATATGCATATATATAACTATTATTATTATTATAGAGAGAGAAATAAAGCAAAAAAAGAAATAGCAAACGTGCGAATAAATTTTGAAACGACTTTTAATTTAGAATTTAAAGAAGAAGGGGGAAAAAATCCGGGAAAACGCACTACTGCCACCTAGTGGCGATATGGATACAACGCATAGAAAATAAAAAATAATATGCAATTATAAAATAAACAAATCAAATTATTACTATGAGTAGGCGTAGTAATGGCAGTAGTAATTGTAAAATATATTACTGTTGTTGTTGTTGTTGTTATATTCATACAATTATCCAATCAGCCAATCATGTGGCAGTAGTGCTACTTATAAAGTCATGAAGAAGTCAAGAGCTTTAGCTGATATTCACATCAAACATCAAAATAGGGGGGAAAAAAAACATTAATTTCGCTCTATTATCCACTTCATGACTGTTGGTGCCAGGCTGTATGTTTAGAAATGCTAGGATTTTCACTCACAGCAGATTTCCAACCGGTAAAAAGGTCTGTGTGCTCTGAGATGCTTTTCTGCTCAAAAAGAGTGGTTATTTGAGTGACCGTAGCCTTCCTGTCTGTTTATTCTCCTCTGATCTTTCTCAACAGCCACAGAACTGACACACTGGCTATTATTATACTTGTTATTGCTATTATTATAATCTGTGCAATACTTTCCCACTCCCATTAATACCTGTTTGCACTGCCACTGTTTTTTGCACTCTGATTCATGTCCCACTGCATACATCACCCTGTATATACTGTTATATTTTATATTCTAGTTATTTATCTTCTTTATTTCCTCTGTATATTTTTTTTGTATTTTTAGATTGTATAATTTTTACTTCCTTTTGCTGCTGGTCTCTGAGAGCTACTAAAAATTTTTGTTGTATCACTACAATAAAGACTCTTTATCTTTATCTTTACTTACTGAATGGTTTGTTAATTTTCTTGTCAGTCTGTGTAAACACTCAAGACTGATGTTGCACAAATTACCAGTTTCTGGAAAACACTTAAACCAGCATTTTCCCCCTAAACCAGTTGTTTGATGTGTATCTGATTTTATGCCACAAGGTGTTCCTATTAAAGTGGATAGTGCATGGATAATTCTATATACTTATAAACAGAAATGGCACATATCTGTGTATCGGGACGATAACAGCAAAATATGATGGCTCAGATATTGGGGAAAAAAAACATATCAGATATCAGATCCCGTAAACAAACAGCAAAGACTGGAATTAGATTTGGAACAGAGATGTATTTTTTGACCTGGGAATGTTTCCATATCAAAGGAATGATAAAAGGACTGTTTTTTATTTTGTTAGGATTGATTTTATTGTATTTATGTTTACTTCTGTTTGTGTAGCTAATCCCTGACGATCAATATTTGGTCTGAAAAGCTGGTAATGTGTAATGTGTTACTTTATTTAGTGAAACATTTGTTCTGTAACACTTAATTCATTTTTTTTGTGGAACAGTAATGTTTGGAAATCAGAAATTGGACTAAATAAATAAGTGCAGAAATCACAGAATAAACGTCAGAAACCAAAAGAGACTAAAGAAATGTATATTACAGTGTTTAATATAACTAGATTTAAACAGATATTTATAAATAGGTTTTAAAAAAGAGACAGACAGACAGATAGATAAATAGACAGACAGACAGACAGACAGAAAGAAAGACAGACAGACAGACAGACAGACAGATAGACAAACAGACAGATAGACAGATAGATAGATAGATAGATAGATAGATAGACTATCAGTGTAGTACACTTATACTTATGAAGTCCAGTTAATATTTGAATGTAACTTTAAATGGTATAAGTTGTAAATGAACTATACAGTAAAGTATATATATATATATATATATATATATATATATATATATATATATATATATATATATATATATATATACACACATAAATGTTCAGTAAAATGGCGCTGTTCCGCTGAGGTCTCGTTGCCCCTGCTCTTATCGCTGGGAAACCCCGTACACGAGCTGCCAACGCCCGGCGCAGAGAAACAAACCGAGCGGAATACGGTAAGTGGAACCGAAATCCAACCTTTCTTTAATCTGAATTATTTGTTTCTTTAAACGTTTCAGCAACGTCTTTGATCCCGTCCTAAGCTTAACGTCTTAGAAAAATTGTGTCGTGTGTGAGGAAATTGTGAACGACCCGTTTTCGTTTTAACAAAGCATCTCAAATGACATCCGTTAAAAGTTAGCAGCCATGCTAGCGAGTTTCTGGTGAGAAAATGATAGATTTGTATTTATGTATTTTCAAAAAAAAAGTTAAGCTTGTTTACACACTATATCTAATATTTATGTGGTAAACATACAAATATCCTTTGAATTACCTAATATTTAATTGTCCATCAGTGTGACATCATTACATTGGAAGTGAGGAGGCATTTCTCTCTAACGCTAACTAGCTAACAAGCTAAGCTATAGAACGTAACTAGCATTACCGGCTGAATTCCGTGATCTAGCCTCAGTGCTTCATTTAACTACATTTCTTATTTTTGTATTACTGTTTGCTTTAAAGTTTTATTTTATATATAATTTTAGCCAGTGATTCTAATTGATTGTGGCAAAGTTAGGTAGCTAGGCAGGGAAACAAAGTTAGCCACCCAAAATAATCATGATGATGATGCTAACCTTTTTAAACTTAAAGGCTTTCAATGAGGGAAAAAATCTCAACTCTTCGTTTTAAAATCCAAGTTAATTTAGATTATTAAAACAATTATTTAAATATCTAAGACTAAATCATTTGCAACGAGAAATGAGCTTTGAAACATGATCAAAAATTGCTGCCCAGTATCTATTATTATTATTATTACTGTTTATATATTTATTAAAGATTTTATTATAACTTAGATAACCTGGTCCATGCTCCAAAAATATCTATCAAAACATAAAAAAGGTATAATACTTAAAAAAAAAAAAAAAAAAAGAAAATCATATTGTATCATAATTTATGGTTATTTCCTATTTACAGAAATATTTAAATTAATTATTGTACATTTAATTTCACACTTACTGAATTTAGATTGTAAAATTTGATCACTGGCTTCAAAAAAATCTAGACGAATAAAAGTTATAATAATTAAAAAAAAATCAGGATGTTTTGTTTTTCATCCTCGTTCTATTTTTTAGAAATATTTACACCCCTTATTGTTTGTTTATCCTCAAGGTGTGATGATGCGACAGAGAAATATTTCAGTCAATAGTTCAGATAAATAGCATATTTTTTTGTTTTTATTATTTATCGTAGTGTCTTAATTCTTCCATTTTATGTAATACTCAGGATTCGGACACTTTGACGACGTATAACGCTGATGTTTATTACAGAAACAGTCCTGACGTCTTGCTTTATAAATCCAAAAGCAGGTTGTTTGTTACAACAAATGAACACATGGCTTATTTATAAGATTTTAAAATAAAGGAGAGATCAGAAGCAAAGGGTGTAAGTAGACAGATGTGTGTAGGTTCTTCTGAGCTTGTGTGCTTTAACCAAAAGCAATCGTGGCCTGTTAATTTGGCCGTTGTTTCCAAAACAGAGAGAAATAAGGCTGTTTTAGGAAGAGAGCAGTCTTTGATTGAATCTGTCTATCAGAAGCGTGTGTGCTTATGGTTATGTAGCTGACTTGACCCTTGCTAAAAGTCCTCTGTTTCAGTCGTGGCCTTCATCTCGAATCCACTGTGTCCGAATTTCCTCCAGATCTACGTGATCTAGCTTCTGCCCTTTCGACACTTCACAGGAGTTCTCGTAAATTTAATTCATAAGTAAGAGTGTTAAATATGCAAAAAGGATGCAAGTTTCCAGCACTCCCTGATTTTTTACACCGCCGAGGTGGGCTCCTGATAACAATACCCACCCGAGTGACGAGCAACAAAAAGACCTCATTTGGGTGGACTCCACCAAAATAGCGCGAGGAGGTCAAGCCTGACTTCCGCAGAATGCTGGAAGGAAACGGTTGTCCCTCCCTGCCCTGCTCCATCTGTGGTTCTGCATCTGCGCTCTCCTTCTCTCTTCCTAATTAGCGAGGCAAAAGAAAACCCAGCAAAGACCTCGAGCTTCCTCTTATTCAGAATACAGAGCGACAGAATGATGCGCTTTCTCTGCCTCTCTGTGCCTGTTACAGCCTCAGGTCAATTCTCAAGTCTCGTGTTTTTCTTTCTGCAAGTGTGTGTGCACGGTCGCAGCTGAACAGATGACGTTATGCCAGAGCTTAAAGCTGCAGTGACCCACAATAAGGCCAGGTAGGAGGAGCAGCCTGCTCTGTGCTCGGCTTGTTGTTCTGAAGTGAATTTATAATGAAATAGATGCATGGGAAATGATGAAGTACGATTTAACGTGATCTGTCCTACTGTAATGTCTGGTTAAAATACACTGCACACTTATGAGACTTGGTTAAATAATGACCAGCATTATTTTTAGTTAATCGCGTTAGGAGGCATTTCTGTCAAATGCTAACTGGTTGCCAAGCTAAGCTATATTCACATCTCTCCTGTTTTTATCATTATATATTCTTCAGCATGGCCACTTAAATAAGGCTGAGAAATTAAGATTTCAAAGTGTTTTGTAAATATTTAATAATTTATTTATTTCCAATATTCATTCGTTCCACTTGAAGTGTTAAAATATGCCAGAATCCCCCCCCAAATTTACAACCATAAACAGATCGCTTTTTTTTTATTATTGTTATTTATTTAAGGGTTTTCTCCTACGTTCACTTTCATTTTCATTTAGCCATGATTTCCACACGTGAGCTGGGATTTTCCCTAACTCTATGCAAGTTTGATATGACTCAATAAGGTGTATTCCAAACGGTCGACTCTCATATTCTGTCTATCGTTTACTTAAACATGGAAGAAAAACTCATAACAGTCGATTCATACCACCTTGTCGTGTTCAACATGTAATTAAATGTTTACAGAAATGTCACAAAGATAAAACTGGAGTTTGGAAGGTATCAGGGATCATTGGTGCGTCTGGTGAGAGTGCTAAAGTTCTAAAAAATTAATATGAAGCAGAGCTCATTATGTGTATATCAGACAGTTTACTTGTTAGTGTGTTTAACTAGTGTTTAACTAGTAAGTATAAAGTATATATCTACTATCATTTATGAGAACAAGGCTGCTATTGTGTGTAATATCTGCTGTTTCACGTCCACACTCTGCTGTCCCTAATATTTCTGTCCAAAATCATTGGTCATAAAATATTTTCCAAGACGATCTTCATGCAAAGCAAAAGCCCCTGGGGTGAAGTGTTTTATACCCTTGATTAGAGGTTCATGATGCGTGTTTCTCTGATGAAAAGCCTGCACTAGCACAGACCACATTCCTCTGTGAATAGTCTTTCTTTCCTTCCCGCCTCACGTCTTCATCAAGTTTACTGACCAGCGGTCAGTAGTGTGGAATTACAGCTGTTGCTTCTTAACCGTGATAAATTGCCTTCATCAAAGGCTCAGAGAAAACTACATCAGACAAGTAAATACGCAGCAAAAGGATAAGCTAGCATTATGGTAAAGAGTTAAGCTCTGACAGCTTCAGTGCTCCTTGGTGTTGATTCTTCATGCCTCAGTTTATGACATTCTGGACAGGCCATGGCCATTAAAAGATGAAGAGGATCAGCCAAAAGAGCTTTAGATTGATTCTGAGGTCGTCTAAAGCCCTTTCTGGATTTGGGTATGTGTGGTTACGTTTTACCGGTGCTATACGCCGCGACGTTATTTTCACCAGGATCAGCCACGTCTGTTCTCCGTTTTCTTCTGAGCATCTCTACTCAACTCTGCTGGATTTTCGACTACTTGAACTGCATGTTGTGACTGAAGCGTGTAGACAAAAAATAAAACCATGATAAATTAATCCCATCCAGGGTTAAGTGGAAGCAAACCCTTCTTTGTCACCCGCATGTATAGTATGTTATGAGTATTTCCACGAGCAGATCATGTAGTGTTAGCTTAATATTTTTTTAGTTTAATAACAGGAGAATCACTTCGTTTTATCACACTTCAACCAGCGGTTAATGTTCCATTCATGTCCCTTTTATTTCCCTTCGTTAAATGATTGTGATCTAATGTTACTCAGTGCAAATCCTGTTCTGTTTTCCAGATCTTGAATGAGAAGAGTGGACTGTTAAACTAAAACAAAGCACAGTTATGCAGACGATCAAGTGCGTTGTGGTTGGCGATGGAGCCGTTGGTAAAACCTGCCTATTAATCTCCTACACAACTAACAAATTCCCTTCTGAATATGTACCAACGGTGAGTATCTCTCTCACTCTCCCTCTCTCTCTCTCTCTTACTTTCGCCATCTTTTTATTTCTGTCTCTCTCTTTCTTACTTTCTCCATTTTTTTATTTGTCTCTCTCTTTCTTACTTTCTCCATCTTTTTATTTCTGTCTCTCTCTTTCTTACTTTCTCCATCTTTTTATTTCTGTCTCTCTCTTTCTTACTTTCTCCCTCTTTTTATTTCTGTCTCTCGCACACACACACACACTTACCTTCTTTCTTTTTGTCATTTCTCTCTCGCCCTCTCTCTATCATCTTCCTCTTTTTGTTATTTCTGTCTCTGTCTCTCTCTCTGTGTCTCTCTCTGTCTCTCTCGCTCTGAAATGTTTCTATACAAAGCTTAAAAGCGTCATTGATTTTATTTTTATATTTTGTGAGGTTACGTGAGATTTATACAGTCTTTTTTTTTAATATCTTCTGAAGGAAACAATGTCATAACATTACATGACATTTCTGGTGTGTGTATGTTTATTTATATATATATATATATATATATATATATATATATATATATATATATATATATATATATATATATATATATATATAAATAAATATATATATATAAAATAAATAAATAAATAATATATGTGCGTGTGTAATGTGGATGTTTTCAGGTCTTCGATAACTATGCAGTTACGGTTATGATTGGAGGAGAGCCCTACACCCTGGGACTGTTTGACACTGCAGGTACAGAACATTCAGATGATTAAAAATAAATCATGTTGTCTGATGAGACGCTGATTCATACAGGACGGGGAGGAACGCCGGTGTTGCTTAGCGCAGGACTGCTAGTCTTCATTGTTGTAGGAATAACAACGCTGTGCATCACTACATTCTAGGCGTTCTCATGGAAGGTGGTTTGAGCTCTGACAGTTTTCCGGACGCGTGTAAATGGACCGGCAGGTCCGTTATTGAGTCGTCTCATCCCTCAACTTCCTTTCGTACTTCCTTTCTTATGTTTGTGTGCGTAAAGTATGTGGTAGTCTCTTGCCGGCTTGTGTAGTCAGGATTCTGATTCATTCTGTTTTCAGTAGGTAAATCTGTGTGGCGTAAGAGTGGGCCAATTTTGACAAAAATATCATATCGTTCCTAAAGTCATTTATTTCTGATACACAATGTTTCACAGTACTAACTTTCAGCAGTACGTCACTGAGGTTCTTTAAGTTGTGATAAAAGATTATTATTATTAGTAAGCAGATTTATCACTTATCCTGAACATATGTTGGCGCTCAATGATTAGTTATTTTATTTATTTAGTTATTTTAACCAGCACTATTGATTTGCTGTAAGTTTGTTAGCAAACCTTTATGCCGGGTTGCATACCGTGTATCATGGGAAGGTTTTCAAGGGTCATTGTACGATATTTGTCACATCACCCATCCCTAACTGCTGTGTGTGCGCATGTCGTGTCTGGACATTTTAGCGATGAAATGTTCCCCGTATTTTGGAATAACATTCACTTTCACACCATGTCACACAATGTGTCACGAAGACAGAAATTATAAAGTCTCTAGGGCTGTGATTGGAGAATGTGTTTGTGACGCATCCTTTTGTCTTTGTCCCTTGACGGTATAAATATAAGGGGAGAAAATGTCTAGATTAATTTCTAGTTTTCTGTCAGGGAAGTGTTCTGGTAATTTAGTTAGTGGTGAATAGAGGGCTTGAGGAACAGGTGCACATTGTTTGGTATTCGTCCAGATGAAAGGTCAAATAAAACATGAGCACACGCTCATGATGTTTCTGAGGTTCGCCACATGCAGAATATTTTGTGCATTCAGTATCTACAGCACTACAGCTCTGTCCTGTGGCTCATGACTTAGTTACTTCTCAAATAAAAGAGAAGTAAAAAAAAAAAAGTGATGCAAATGATTCGCTTCCTGTCTCTTGAGTCAATTCAGTGTTGAATCACTTTCTCTCTGCAGTTAAACTGTGGTAGAGTTCAACTAGACCCCAGGATTTTTAAAAGTCATGTACATGTGTAGTTGCAGTAACTTCCATCTTGGCTGCAGTTCATGTACTCTGTCTAGATTTAACCCTGTTTCACCTTCTTCCTACAGGTCAGGAAGATTATGATCGATTACGACCTCTGAGTTACCCCCAAACAGATGTTTTCTTAGTCTGTTTCTCTGTCGTTTCCCCTTCTTCATTTGAAAACGTCAAAGAAAAGGTTGGTCTTGCACTCAACAAGATTCGTCTTCATCCTCCTTGTCTGTCTTGTCTCTCATGTAAGAACATCTGTCTCCTCAGTGGGTACCGGAGATCACCCACCATTGTCCAAAGACCCCCTTCCTGCTTGTGGGGACGCAGATCGATCTGAGAGACGACCCGTCCACCATCGAGAAGCTTGCGAAGAACAAACAGAAGCCGATCACTCCGGAGACGGCCGAGAAGCTGGCCAGAGACCTGAAGGCCGTCAAGTACGTGGAGTGCTCCGCTCTCACGCAGGTAATCCAGATCGCTCAGTTACTTGGTCACTTTCAAACATGTTAAAATTGTTAGGATTTCAGCCGACTGTACAATTGAAAGAAATGCAGTGCGTGGATGAATAAGCACACGTTCGTAGATTTTTGGATGTTTGTCACATTTGTGCAGATTATTGCTTTATTAGTTTTGAATTAAGACTTAAGTGTAAATTATTCATTGATGAATTCATTACGACTTCTGCTGTGTGGTAATTTGGCAAGGAACAAGTGGAAGAATTTGTACAGAGGCTCAGAGACACAGTTGGTTCATTTCATTGAGGTGTTTTTTGACATGTTACTTCATTTATAGTGCTGAGATTTCTCTCTGAGCTTTTTCTCCAGGTTCAGGTTGCTGGCTATGTTGGCATAACATGTATGTTCGATTATTCAGAGGTGTACAAATCAGTAGCTTAAAAAAAAGAAAAAAAAAGCTGTTTGTGTCCAGCAATGTAGAAATTCTAAACTTTGCATAAATATAGCTGCAAGTTGTGATTTTCGGGGGCCAAGCACGGCAACCGCAGTCGCCACCAATACTTTTTTGATAGTCGCTCATTGCTAATCTTCTGAAATGCTTGCTAAATCCTGATTGGCTGATGACAGGCTTGTATTTTTGTTTTAAATGTTTAAAATTCACTTGGTAGATTTGCACTACAGCAGATTTCAGCTTGATCAAACTTGCAGTTCTTGAGTGACAGTTGTATGCATTTAACGCGGCTTCCTGTCAGTGACCACGCCCCCAAATGTTCAGAACATTATTGCGAACAGGACAAACAAGCCCGTTCTAGCCGAACAAGCTTCAACCCATATTTGTTCATATTCTTATTAGTGATTAGTGATCAAAGATTGTAAGGATGGACCAAATATGTGCAGTGTATTATTAGCGAGCATTTAGTGTTTAAACAAATCAAACTAAAGATGCTTTTCGTCTTTTAAACACGATGCGAGAACAGAGCGCAAGTTCTCATAGCTGAAACCTCGTTCGTGTCTGCATTAATTTTCCTAGCTGACTAACTTAATTTAGACAAATCTAAAAGAAGGGAGGATAAATGATCTCGAGCTCTGTTTAAGACGTGTTAAAACGGAAAATAGTTGCAAATTCACAAGCTCCTCCGGCAATGGTGCAAGAGCTTTTGACGCACGTTCCTCCCCCTTTGACACCGCCTCCGATTTCATTTACATTCTGTGCTCCTGCGGTTCTTTGGGTTTCCTTCCTCGTTGCAGAGGAGACTTGCATCTAACTGCCGCAGTAATCTAGCACTATTCTTGTATCTGTCTTCACTGTTCTTCTGGGGTTTTTTTTCTTAACATCTGTTTGCTGTAACTGCTAACCTTGCTGCTTCTTCTTTTCCCTTCTTCCTCTGTCTTTGTAGAGAGGTCTGAAGAATGTATTTGACGAAGCTATCCTAGCTGCTCTCGAACCGCCCGAAACGCAGCGAAAACGGAAGTGCTGTATATTCTAAACTCTCGTTTTCTCTTTCTTTATTACGCCTAACTTCTGCCCCAGATGTTTGCTGCTTCCTAGTTTACCTCTTTCTCCTGATTGCTAACAAAAGATACTTTCTTGCTTCATATTAATGAAGTGTTTTGTTTTTTTCCACCTCTCTCTCTCTCTCTCTCTTTTGCAATCATGTATCTTTAAGATTTCTTCCTTTTGTTGTTTTTTTTTTCATCTCTTCTGTTAAATGGAGGTTTTGTCCTCTCCAATTGTGGAGAGTTATTACTACTACCATTTTTTTTTGGTTTGCTGTCATTTTTTCCCCCCCCCCCCAACTTAAACCTATAACACCGATGACAGCACACGTCAGTTGTCGCTTTCTGATTTCTATTTTTTTTTTCCACTGTCCGAGAGAGTGGGCGGAGCCAAAGAGGTACACTGATCAAGCAGCTCAACACATTGCGCTCAAGTCTATCTTTTTCCTCTTCATTTCTTATTTCGATGTATTATTTTATACTGCAATCATTGTATCATAGGAATTAAATTCTGAACATAATATTAAGGCTACACCTTGCAATCAGGTGCCATTGATGAGGTGCACCGTCTTGGAATTGACTTCTAATCTTGTGAAATGATTTGTGTCATTAATAAAGGTCAGCTAAAATCGCCATCTTGACTGTGTCGTCAATTCACATGCCGTACGGGACACAACACAGGTTTTTGTTCATTTTCTGCGTGAGCTCACTTTTTTGTATCTGATGAGACAGCAAGCTTTTGTCTTTCGTAGCTGTGTGTCATGCTGTGATAGTAATCCCTTTTTTTATTTTGTTTTAGTTATTAAAATGTAGATGTTTTACCGCTCACAGAAGCGGATCATCAAGTCATCTGTTACTTGTAGAACCGTTCACAAATGCTAGGGTGTGTTGATATGAGATAAAGGAAGTTCCAGGTGTTCAGTGGGGTTGTAACAGAGTCAGAGCTCTGTGCAGGACACTCGAGGTCTTCTACTCCAAACTTAACACACCAGGTCATGGAGCTGGCTTTGTGTAGACTGGAATTTGGTTCCGATGAGGGGAAATTGTAACAGACTTCAGTTAAGTTGCCTTTATTTGTCACACATACATTACAGCACAGTGAAATTCTTTTCTTCGCATATCCCATCCTTGGGGGTTGGGGACAGAGCGCAGGGTGGGTTTTTTATATATAAAAAGGAGTAGGTTGCTATGAATAATAATTAAAAAAAAAAGTCACAGCATTTAATCATGAAACCGTGCTTGTCTAAGCTGCTGATTTATTTATTTATTGTCTGTTTTCCATCATGGCCCTGTTCCACCAGCATTGCCTTCTACCACTCCTCACAGATCATGTTTTATTTTAGAGCTCATGAGCTGCTGTACCGGTGTCCTGCATTGCTTTCTCCCTTTCCTCACAGATCATGTTTTATTGTAATGGTCATGAGTTTTATTTTAGCCACTGTTTCCTTCATATATATATATATATATATATATATATATATATATATATATATATATATATATATATATATATATATATATTATGTTTGTGTGTAATTATAATTTTCTCCTGTTTTGTATTTTTTTCATCTCCATGACCAGCCCTTATGTGTCTCTGAGCTCTGTTTAGTATGTCTAAATTCAATCCAAACCAACCACTCTATGCAAATTGTGATCTTAAGGAAAAGATTGATTTTTTTTTTTTTAAAACCTCTGCATTAACTCCTTAAAGATGGAATCCCTCAAGCATGTAAAACTCCGTCAATTTATTTGTTTGCATCAAAATCCAGTGTTTCTTTCACATTATTGCAGCGCCGTCTGCTTTATTCCCTCATTTTTAATTTTTTTTTGTCTGCGTCAGTGTTGACCCACATTGAGTCTCCATTTCTTCCCTGCTTTGTGTCCACAGAAAGGCCTAAAGAATGTATTTGACGAGGCGATTTTGGCAGCCCTGGAGCCCCCTGAGCCCAAGAAGAAGCGTAAATGCGTGCTGCTATGAGTGCCCTTTTCTTTCTTTGCTAAGGCTGGCCAACAGCTTTATACTCTTAAAAAGCAATGCCTAAAAAAAAAAAAGAAGTGAGTTAAATTTTTTTTTGCTCTGCAATAAATATAATCGAAAGAATACCCTGCAGACACAAACACACACAAACACACACACACACACAGGGCTCGGATCTGTTTTTCGAGCTCCCTATCATCACAGACTAATTTAGATTTACATTGTAAGCGTGTTATTTCACAGCAACCCGTAGAGATGTGGATGTTTGGTCATTTAACCAAGTTTTTAACGGCTAATTGCTCACTGATGTGTGAGGTGGGAACGGTTACTGGCATAAGAGGCATACGCTAGTAGCTTTGCGAATCCTCCTGTGTAGTTGGAGTTAAACCTCTACTTTTACACTAGAACGACACCAGAAGTGCTTGAGAAAAAAGAAAATACAAAAAAAAAAAAAAACCTCTTTCTTTGCCAATATTCCCACGTCGTAAGCGGATTGAAAGAGTAACCATGTAAATAAGAGCGGATTATAATAAAGGACTTGTCGCACAGAACCGGGTTTTCTCACACAGGGAACTTTTAACAGTGTTAGCAGAACAAGCGGCGTGTCCCACTGCATCGCCAGGGACCACAGAAGCATTTTGTTTTGTTTTTTTTTTTGTTTTTTTTTCCTTAGAAAACTTGTAATGCATGGAGGTAAGCGCCTCTGGTTTCCTTTACATAGGTTAACTACTTCTTTAATAATAATGTAAGCTGACAACATGTTGTAGTCTCCACTTGTTTTTACCCAAATCTTCTTTTTCCTTCCCCTACCCCTTCCTTTATTTCCCCCCCTAATTTGTTGTCACTCTTCTTTTTCATCACTTGTGGGCCGGATCCCAGCGAAACACTGATCCACCTGTCGTTTAATGAGCGACACAAAAAATAGTGATAATGGATCAAATCAAGCCTCCAGTTTCCCCCCTCAATGACACCATGTTTACTAGTGTAGGAGTTGCCCAGGTGGATCAAGGTTGATCTGATTTCCTGTCGTTTATCACCTGTTTTTTTTTTTTGTTGTTGTTGTTTCAGTGCAAGACCAAATGCTATGTATGAAGTCTGTCCTTTGTACTGTATATGCATTCTTTTAAAGATTATTAAACTTATACCTTAATTGCCTTTACATTGTTTATTTCTATCTGTCTGATGGACACGGTCCGAATCAGAGCCTTGTTTGTTTGCTTATTTATTTACTCCACCCCTTTTTTTCCAGACCATTTTTAATCACAACGATAATAGAGGATAGTTAACGATAAGATCTTATAAAATAAAGAAGGGTGTAAGTGGAGGAATGAATATTGAGGTATTTTTGAGACTAGTAATTGTATTAGCAGTTGCTTTTTTCTGTGAATGGATGCACAAATTGTGACCGTCTGCCATTTTTCAAAAGAAAAGCAAAGCCCATTTGCATGTCTTATGAGTTATGGCATCATATTGTATTGAAACATCAATAGCAGTTACTCTGTTCGGTATTTCACTTCTCCATCATTCAATTTGTTTGCATTTCAGTGCTCTGGACAGAAACCTGTCAGTCACAGCAGGTGTTTGCTGTAGGGCATGTCTGTATTTGGAAGTGAAAGACACTCCTTATTCTGATTGGTTTAATTAATGTTAATAAACAATTTATTTTGTATTTCAAAATGGTGTTTTCTCCAGAATTTATGCTTTAATGGAATAGACTGGTGAAGGATTTAGACAGGTCATCTGTATTCTTGGTAAAGGAAATTTTACTCGGATTCTCCCCAGTAAATGATTTTATTGGGTTTTTTTGTGATGCGTCAGTTCAGACGTCATTTCCTTTATTCTGGCATTGCACTTGTGGTGTTCAAATTTGTACAGATTTATTATACACTGCCCAGGCATAACATTATGACCATCTGCCTAATATTGTGTTGGTCCTCCTTTTGCTGCCAAAACAGCCCTGACCCATCCATGCACTGTGTATTCTGACGCCTTTCTATCAGAACCAGCGTTAATTTCTTCAGCAATTTGAGCAACAGTAGCTCATCTTTTGGATCGGATCACACGGGCCAGCCTTCGCTCCCCACGTGCATCAATGAGCCTTGGCCGCTCATGACCCTGTCTCCGGTTCACCACTGTTCCTTCCTTGGACCACTTTTGATAGATACTGACCACTGCAGACCAGGAACACCCCACAAGAGCTGCAGTTTTGGAGATGTTCTGATCCAGTGGTCTAGCCATCACAATTTGTCCCTTCGTCAAACTCACTCAAATCCTTACACTTGTCCATTTTTCCTGCTTCTAACACATCAACTTTGAGGACAAAATGTTCACTTGCTGCCTAATATATCCCACCCACTAACAGGCGCCATGATGAGGAGATCATCAGTCTTATTCACTTCACCTCTCACTGCTCACAATGTTATACCTGATCGCGGTATATTGATAATATTGAGCCCATTTATTTTTTTACTATCTGTTTACAAAAAGTTTAATTGCCTCATAATAAAATTCCCTCCTTAAGCAAAGCAAAAGAATATTATATTATCAATTTAATTTTTGTTTGTTCAGCCATTGTTTTTGATTCTTGAGCAAAAGATTAAGAAATAGCAAGACTGCTTTTCATTCAGTTAACTAGAACTGGAAATAAACCCACCACATCGTATGGCTGGCAGCAGAGGGCGCTGTGTGATATGACCTCAGGATTTGCCTGAACAGTCAGCCATGAAAGAGGCCTGGTTGTTTTGTGTCCCCTGATTAGAGCACACCTTCTTTTATGAATTTGGAATATTTGTACATTTTGCAAAAACTAGCCCTGGCTTCTATTCATTTAATGTAATTTTTGTGTGGGTTTTATTTAAAAAAAAAAAAAAAATTCTTTGCTGAATATATGTTTAAATGGTCATCTTGGACACTTACCCAAGCGTGCGACGTGTTTGCGTTAACGCCGGCCATTCAAAACGGCGAGCAGACTCGAGCTATGTAACATGCTGATCGATGTCGGTGTCGGTACGGACTGTAAGATTGTATTCGAACATGATGGATGACGAGGGATACTTTGGGGCATTACCACAGTTCTAGATCAACACTGCTTTCCTGAGGTGTTGATAGATCGCTGGTCATCGTAGAGGAGAATGCGCGTCGTCCCTTTTACCTTGTTTTTCTTCTCGGGTTTGAATTATAATGGTCTAGAATGGTTTTTGTGGGGGATTTTTTTTCATTTTGGGGGTGAACTGGGGTGTGAAAAGTGCTGGTCTGAGCTGGTGTTGTTGATGCATAAATTGTTTAAATCAAAAAAATCAATATTTATTTTTTTAGATGTCATTACTTGTACTAAAGAATCAATGGGTTGTTCATGTGTAGGAGTACAAAAAACAAAAGTTTGCATGTTAAATATGTCTAAAAATGATAGAACGTCTAGCTTGTGAAGGTAATTATTGAGGTAAAAGATCCTACCCTCCATTAGAAATAAATTAGGGGATTTGGTGTAAAAAAATGACCAGATATCAGCATGAAAGAGTTAAGAGTTAAACTCATCTCCTTCCACAGGAAAAAGCAAAACTGTGATAAATGTGGAGTAATGATGAGGTGGAACTTCTTCTTAAGGTTCCTTGGAGCACCACATTAGGGTCTAGCAATAAAACAACGTGAAGCTCATTTCACGTTATAAAAAAAACACACGAGTCCTGATACAATCATAATACGTCATAATGAGCAGAAGGAGAAACGTAAGTTTTTCCTCATAAAAATGTCTCCACCTCCACCAGAGCTTCAGTGAGTCAAACCTCTGTTGGGGGGAAATCCTATATACAGAAGGAAAGTAAAGCCCCTCGAGACACATACCTGGGGTTAAGCTACACCAGTGGGGGCTTGGGACGTATTGAACTGACTGTACAGGGTTCCTTTACACATTCCTCGAGTGTCTTGGATGATATCTGTCAGCAAGCACGTGCTCTAAGTAGCCGCAGAAAGCGATTAATTATGGCGCATGTGGTATGGCTGGTATTCTTTTGTGGGTTTTTTTTTTTTTTTTTAACTATGTGTGGGCGACCACCTGCATGAGAGTCCTGGTTATCAGCATCAATATCACAATACAGGCTGCTCCCACTGACAGCTCAGCCAGGATGATGGGCACGCATGAAGTCAGGTTTCCACGATCCGGCTGTGGAGCCGGCCGCCAGCTGTGCTATCATTCGCAGCTGTGCTATCACTCTTTCTCCAAGCTTGTAAGCATCGTAGTTCACCATGCGACGTTTACAAGTTTTATTGACCGATGTAGACGTTTTTGAGAATCAAATGCTTATGCGATGCTTATGGTGCACAGAATGATTATTTTAGTCTGTCAAATTCTCAATTATGATTGGTCAGGTGGTTTCATTAAAAAGAGTTGATCAAAAAGTTGTATTAATGCTAAGTTCTAAGACGTTATCATTACTGTAGTAACAGCAGATCCCTCAGGCGCTTGTTGGACAGACAGGTTTGTTGATCTGGTGAAGTTTGTTTAACATTTTTCAATTAGTCTCCCGTGTTAGAGGGCTTACAAAAGGGAGGACTTTATGGTTTTTTTTGGTGACATTTCAAGCTACTAATGTTTTATTGACGTTCCACAACTTGAAAAGTAACTCTAAATGGATAAAAAGTATGACATAATGTTATGGAATGTGGTGGCTTAGTGGTGAAGGTGCTGGACTACTGATCAGAAGGTTGCGAGTTTGAATCCCAGGTCCATCATGCTACCACTGCTGGGCCCTTGAGCAAGGCCCTTAACGCTCAGGTGTATAAAATGAGATAAATTGTAAGTTGCTCTGGATAAGGGTGTGTGCCAAATGCTGTAAAATTAATCATTATTTATTGCTGGTGTTAATGGAAATGGACAAACTTATGAGTGGTAATGGTAACTCCGCTTCATCACACCACTCCAAGAAACTGGGAAACAAATACTACCTCTTTCCCCCCGCATCACTCTCAATTAACGCAGCTGTTTGCGCACTACATTTAAATCCTCAGCGGTGTGATTTACAGCAGGATTGATACTGTCCAGATCTACCGCTTTCATTGCACATACTCGATTAACAAATTCTCCCAGTTCCCAAAAGTGTTATTTCAATGGTGCATCAATAAGATAGAACAAGCCATTACTCATCTAATGTAGACTGAAGGATTGTCCATGTGGCTGCTCTGGACTTTTTTCAGGCCTTAATGTTAGCCGCCGTAGAGCTGACTCAAATCCAAAACAAACACTTTGACGCTCGTTTCTACTGCGAGCAGCGTGATCTCTCCCTCAGCATGACATTTTTCTTGATCACAGTTAATCACCCTTGTTTTAACCTGGCACCTCTTGGGAAGCCCAATTAGGACCAAAAGGCCAAACCTGGGGCACTGAAGCAATTACAGAATG
The DNA here is from genome assembly GCA_033459395.1 of Hemibagrus guttatus. Taxonomy (NCBI): domain Eukaryota; kingdom Metazoa; phylum Chordata; class Actinopteri; order Siluriformes; family Bagridae; genus Hemibagrus; species Hemibagrus guttatus. The sequence continues at coordinate 2,417,999 of JAUCMX010000023.1, read as the reverse complement.
CTAGATAAGTCTAAATATTGCTAGCGGAGGGAAACCCGGTTTGAGCTAAATGGTGCTGTCAGTGGTGTGTCAGGAGTAAGTCAGCGCAGTGGGAGATGAAGTGTAGATAAGCCCCTCGTGCTTTGGAAAAGAGCTAAGGGAAGCATCTGATACCGTACGCCAGTCAAAGCCAAACATGCTCAGGATTGTTGAAAAGCGAGCCTGTGGAGTGAGACAGCTATGCCGCGATGAAATATCGCAAAGTCATAAATCAAAAAGCCCACATCTCGCAGGCCCTCCTCTCCTCCCGCCCTTCGGCCATCTGCTCCATGGCAACGTGTGAAGCCTGAACTCGGGAAGGTGCATACCTACCGTAGCTGCATTGTAGGAACACGCATGCTGTCGTTACACTGGATCGGTTAAAGGAATGCGTTGTGTTCTGCTTTCGCTTCTTCACACATGACACCCACAGCAGTCATCTGTATATACTTACTTTTATAACGTGCATGCTCTTTTTTTTAAGCGGATTTAGCGTTTTGCTTTGAATCTTTATCTGGACCTATTTTCTGACCCGGAACACCACACCAGCACTTTGTGCAAAGCTGAAACATCTTAAAGACATTAAATTTCTCATTCGTTTGGCCCTCCATGAGATGCTCGAGTTTCTTTTGAGCTTTTTGGCACACCCTGCTCTTTTAAACTAATGCAGAAGAAATCTGCTAGCGCAAGGTAATTAAATATTAACGCGAGTCTGCTTTTCCATCATGCGCATGCATCATAAGACTGTTTAATGTTATCCTCTGATGTACTGTTAATATCACGAATGGGATTTTCCTTTCAAATCATTTTCAATGGGTGTGATGGTAAGAAAAGCAGACAGAGCCACAGGGCCTGCTCAGTGCATTTCTCACCCTGTCATTAAGTGGCCGTGTGCCAGCTTTGTCGTGAGCTCAAGCGCCCTCAGCATTACAGCCATGTTTAACAGCAAGGAAGCCAACAGTGACGAGTGCCATGTTTCACCGTGGCTTATTATGACAATATTTTTCGCTTACGATTTTAGGATACATGAGTTTCATCCACGGGCCGTCTCCTCTGGTGTGGGTTTCGAATCCTGACAGGTGTTCAAGGTGTCCGTGTTGACCAAGACGGTCGAGCATCCGTAACGCCAACGCAGTCCAAACTAATGATGCCAGCTAGCATGGACTGATGGTACAGGTGGCTGGAGAATTCCTGGGTGAAGGATTTGTGTTCTCTTTATTACATCTTTCTCTTGGATAACAATTTTGTTATATTCTCCACACCTGTGTTCTCAATCTCCGGGCATGGTATTGGTTCGTACAGGTCGCATTCCACCTTCACAGATTTACAGTTGCACCTGAAAGAACACTGGTTCTACTACTTTGATCTGTAGAACCTTTTCGGCTCCTGGTCTACTCAGGGTCCAAATAACCTCCACCTCCAACTACCATCCTCTTGATTACCCCTTTCTCTTAGATTACAATTATGTAATATTCTTTATCGCTGTATTCTCATCACAGGGCATGATATTGGGTTATACAGACAGCATCCCACCTTTTAATGATTTACAGCAGCACTGAGTGGAACTTTCAGGGCATCCAGTTGTGGACAGTTTTGGACCCCCTTGGGTTTTTTGTCTTCTCAGGGCCCAAAGAACCCATCTGACCTCTCATCACTATTCTGATTTATGCCCCTCTTTGTATCAAACCTGGGCAAGGTATTGGGTTTTACAAGTCACATACTTTTACGCTATATAGATTTACGAGGGCACTGATAGGAACTTGGACAGGTTTCATGGGTTCTAATCAAGGACAATTTTTGGATACTGCTCAGCTTCCTGTTGACAATGGGCACTCACCATCTACCACTATACCTTATTCTCCATTTGGATTTTAAAAAATTCTTCAGATGATCAGATTTTGATCACATCACTGATTATTTACAGGGTTGAATTTAAGGAGCTTTGAGTCTCCTGACACAATGGACAGTTTTCCATCTCACTTTACATGCCCATCCTGTATTAACTCTAAATTTCTACTGTTGTTCACACCTGTGTTTTCAATCACAGGATGTATTGGTTTACACAGGTCTCATGCCACCTTTGAGGGCACCTATTGGAACTATGGCTCCCCAGACAGAACACTTTGTTCTGTAGAACCTTGTTGGACTTCCTGAGTACTCAAATCCCTAGGAATTATCACCTCCTACCTGCATTCCCTTACTTTCTTACACACTTCTTTAGGAGAACAGGTTCGTAAGGTTCCCGTAATCACACCTGTCTTCTCAATGGCTTGTACAGGTCACATCCCACCTTTACACAAGTACAGGGACACACAAAGTCCCCTGGTACCCCGACCAGTTGTTGGTCTTCCTGTGTCCTCGTGGCCCTAAGACTCCGTCTCACCTCTTCCCACCCCCTCCTTTTCCAGCACTCTTCCAGATTTGACAGTTGCATCACTATTCAGATATGTGGATTCAAATTTAGCTTCCACGGCATAAGCACATGGATTGGAAAAGGCTTCATATATCAATTCTTGATGGATGAGCCATTGTGGAAGCATTCTTGTGGTTCGTGCTGAAACAATACTACACATTGAGGGGCTGCCGTAGCAAAATCCGGGGGCTCGCCTCGACTTGAAATTCCGCAACGATTCTTTGAGACGCCCACGATGGCATGTTTTTCAAAAAAGAATGGGAATAGGGAAGTGTGAAAAGGGAATTCAGGCTCACGCTCTCTTATTCAAACTACCACTTTCTGCCACGTTCCTGAGAGGCTGCAAACCGAGGTCTTTTAGTTTTGCATTCTTTACCACAGAAACAGAAACTCCACACCGGCACTCGCCTGGGAATAAATCCAACAGGATGGGGTTGTCAAGAAGCGAAGGATTAAAAGTATTGTTTGCTACGTACATGCACAGGCTTCTCTAGTCACTTTTCATAATACGATATGGATGCTGTGTCTCTGGGGGACTTTAATAAGCTTGTCCTGGAATTTTAAAAATGCCTCAGTGTATGCACTTGCTTGTGTCACTCGAGTAAGACTTCCACTCACCTGCAAAAGGTAGGCAGATTTCGCAGAGGAGATGCACCTTGTCGACCTTTTACCACAAATCGAGCGTCTTCGCTCGTTGAGGTCCTTGCTATCAAGTCACGTATTTGGAGGGCCTTGCTCATGTGTTGCACAACCTGGTGCTTTTTGCGATGGGGGAAAAATGGATGGAGGAGGGTGGAGTGGGGGAGTAATGCAACTGTCATCACAAACAAGAAACATCTGTCTCATTTGTGTAACTTGTTTTCTTTTAATATGAGAAGTATGTTGGTGGAGATCTGTGAGTTTCGAGGCAAGCCTTGAAGGACAGACCAGAACAGTCCCCCCCTCCTTTGTGCAATTCAGCCTATAAACCATGATTTGTCAAATGAGACACCAAACTTGAAGTGGAACTCTTCAAATTGCAAAGTATCGTATACGTATTTGAATGGTCTACGAAAACAGCCACGTTAAAGTCTTACAGTCTCGCCTAATTACAGAAAGCTTTCATTTCCGAAAACAAAGTCATATAAAAAGTAGCTGAAAGGCTAAAGCCCCTGATCTCGAAGACCCTTTATTGAACTGTACCTTGATAATCATGTTATGTCTCAGGAAAAGCCTCTACAAATATTAAATTACTGTGTGGTATTTCTGTCCGAGGCGGTAACAGGACCATTCTGGATTGTATTACCGTCCCTTCGCTTCTATACACTTCTATGCAACACATACTCTCTCTCTCATTCTCTCTCTCTCTCTCTCTCTCTCTCTCTCTCTCTCTCTCTCTCTCTCTCTTTCACCCGTTTATAGATGATACCTAATAGTGTCTTTCTTTCTTTTTCTTATTCCATCTTGAGGAAAAGTAATCGCCGTTATCATTGTCGGTACATCTTTGAGTAACGACGAATTTGCTGTATGTCTCCAACTAAACAAAAAAGACCTGAATATATCAGTGCTTAAAAAAGGGGGGAGGGGGAATCCACAGGATGTGCTGGTATTACGAGGATTTTGTGGCCACAGTGATGCCCCTCGTTTTAATTTTGCCTACCGAAATATCAGACAACTGCCTCCTCTTTCAAACTGCCCCCATCCTCTGAGTGTAATCCCGAGCTTATTGGAGCCAGACCTTTGAGAAAACCTGCTGTAGGGCTATAAAAGAAGTTCTGGAGACCATGGGCTCTTCAGATGCTGATTGAGCTGGAAAGAGTATATGAGATGTAATTGCGGATGAGTTTTTTTTATATATTCATCTCAGGGCTGCTAAATAAATGAAACCTGAAAGTCGTAAGGAATCGACTTCCACTTTTACCACAGCGCAGTTTTAGAATTACATCAGACACGCTTAAGTAGAAAGCTGATATCTAAGTACTTGGCAGTGTCGTCCTGTCTCTTCTGTTCAATCACAATGAAATACCTTCATCTTGTCCTCAAGTGATCTGTGTACATATCCTAAGCTTGGAGATCAAGTCATCATTTCTAACCACCGTCTTTTATTTATTTTATTTATTTAATCTCCTCATGACTCATGTCCGACGTGGCAACGAGCTCATTTAAAAACTGCCTACTTATAAAAAGCTTCATTGGGGCAACAGCTGAGCCAGTGGTGATGTTGAGGTGAGGGTTGAACCATCTTTAGTATTTTAGAGCACCAAACCACACGTACGTGATGGCCAACATCCCTCATTCCTGTTACATAGTTTCCATAAATATTTATTGTTCTTGGTATGACGGATGCAGTCCAGGCCGTGTCACCAGGCAGCTGAGGGTACAAGCTGGACATGTCACGCTCTGACCTTTTATCTCTTATTCAAGCTCTAAAAGTATGACTACCAGTGTCATCACTTTATAATTGTATTGATGAGATCGTGTTTAGATGGAAACAATCATTTAGTAACGTTAGCAGGAAGTGTGGAAGTCTGTCTCTGTTGTATGTGTGTATTATGTTATTCAGTTGCAGAAAAAGGTAAATCTGCGGTGGCTGAGAAGTGCAAAACAAAATAATAAATCCAAAAATACAAAGACGAATCAGACAAAGAGGAAAAGGTAGGTATAGTCTGCGAATGGAATCCTTACCTCTGATTGGACGAGACATCTTTCACTTAAGATATAGAGGAAGTAGGAGATTGTGAATCTAACTTTATTTCTCGTACATGTGTGGAGTTCTGCCTTCACTTTAAACCACTTTTTTCCCGATAGTGCAACTTTATATCTTTTAAAGAAAATAACAAACATATATATATATCTTTTATAAGTAAATGGAGTCCATTCAGCGCTACTTTGAGGAAGGACGTTCACGTGGCGTGATTTTGGATATACCGATAGCGTATCATGGCGTAAAGATTAGTTTGCGATCTCTAAAAACACACCTGAAGAACGCAGGTATGTTTGGAAGATCAAACTATTCCAGATTAAAGGATGTAAGGAATGTGAAGAAACACAGCAGCTCTCGTTCTCTCGTCTTTCAAAAGGCATATATTTCATTGAAACGTACATTCATATGCAGTATAGTCCTCTTCAGTGTATAAAGTCTTTTACAGAGCTATGGTTCTTTAGAAGCGTGCTGTATAGCAAAGAAGGTTGTACTACAGAAAAAAAAAAAGTGGAATTATATATCGTTTTTCTTGTCTTTTCATTCTTTTTGTACACGGTCATAAATAGTTCAATCACTCTGCTTCACGTTTATGGGAAGAGGGAATGCTCTGAGATTTATTTATTTATTTTTTTAATCTTTGCGGTATGTGCGTCTGGAGATGAAAAGTGCTGGAGTCACTGCAACGGTATCCATGGTCCGACCTTGCACAGCGAAGATTTGGAAACACGGTCACAGATCTGTGCCGGCAAACTAACTAATGACTGGATTTTTATACACAGTTTGCGCAGGTCTGCCTTCTGACTAACACAACAAGGATTTTCCTGTTTTTTTTTCCCTATCAAAGAGGAGAAACTCCTTAATACTCCTTAATATAAATTTATATATATATAAGATATATATAAATTTATTGAAAAGACCAACACTGTACATTACGTGAGTGATTTTTTTTTAAAGCAGCATAAAAATGTCCATCTCTATCTAGAATGCTGTTGACAAATGAAAAAAAATAATATAGATGTACACCTGGACTGCATCTCAGTCTCTTAGATAATTCCCTTGATGTCCGTGACTCCAGATAAGATCCTAAAGCAGCATCGATAGCGGGAGGGGGAAGTCTCCTCGTCTCCTTCAACCACCTCAATGTTCACTTGTCAATCTGACCCTCCTCCACACTTATACCACTCCCACTGGAGCTAGTCACAATACAAAACAAAACAAAAAAAAATCACTCTGATTCCAATAAGTTAGAAAGCAATACAAAAATAAGAAAGTAACCACAAAAAAATGGAGAGAAAAATACTCTCAAGTGGGACTTGAAATAAAAAAGAACTCTATTTGCCCCTAAAATTGTGTCCCATGTATGACATGTTCTTTTATAACTGGATGAATCTGTGAATATCTTCTTCCCATCTTCCCTTTTTTTCTTTTTCTTTTATTCTATTTGGAGTCAGAAGGAAAGAGGGAGTTTTTTTTTTTTTCCATTTAGTTCAGTGGAGGGAAAGCGAAGGGAGGGGTTTTTGAAGGAGAGCATCACCGACACGTGTGCATCTCCACCATCTTGCGGCACTGTTTGCACTTGACGTAGCAGCACCAGTGGAATTTGCAGCTGCACCGGTCCACCACCTCCACCTCCTGCGTGTGGAAGCCACGCCCACAGCACATGAGCTCGCAGCCGTCGATGGCTTTCGAGGTCTTGTTGCAGAAGCGGCCCACCGTTCCCAACATGCCCGGCGTCCTCGGGTCGTGCTCGCAGAAGTCGGGACTCGGGTCCAGGTAGACCAGGTCCTCGTCCGTGTGCGGTTTGAACTGCGAGTTGCGCGGCACCAGAACTCGGGTGGTGCCCACCTTGCGCTGCTCCACCTCGGTGGCGCCGTCAAACTTCTCCTTGATCACGTTGCCAACCTTGCGGAAGGGAGGCATGGCTTTCCAGCAGGTCTTCACCTCGCACGAGCCGGAAACACCGTGGCACTTGCAGTCTATTCGCATGTGGTTCAGAATCGCCTGAGGAAGAGAAGGTTGTGGTTATTTTTTTCCTGGTTGCAAATTATTTTTTATTTTTCATAAATATCGCAAGTATAACATCTCCTTTAGTTTGAGAGAGGATGCACACGGATATCTGCTTGGAAAAAATAAAAGTGAGACAAATCTAACATCGTAATAAAGCTGCCTCTCCACTTTTCCATCATTTTTGCACTTATTATTCTCACATCAGTTATAACATCTAAAATCAATAATTCTCCATGTTACCAATTTATAAACTACGTTAATTTAACTCTTTTCACACTTCCTTTCATGCTTCTGTTTTTATCGTGTCCATGTTGATGATTGAGTGTCTTTGTCATGTCTCACTCCACAGTGGAGGTTAATATGAAGCTCATATGAAAGTAGACACTCAGGACTTTAAGGATTTGTAGTGTTTCAGAAGGATTTCTGTTTTTCCCTAGTCTACTAGGGGCGATATATATTTATAGAAAAGTTCAAAAAACAAAAAAGGTTACTTCTTTCCACACCAATGTTTGTATCTTCAAAGTAAATGTTGATATCAAACCCATTTCTGCTTTCTGAGATGCTCCAAGTGTTTGTTCATCTAAAAAGCAGCTCGAATTGATCTTCAACCAGTAAAATTCTGTGTAAGGTTATCCAACAGAGGGAAAAACACAACCGAGTCCTGACTCACAGCCCGAACATCATTCATTAGTTTAAACTGATTGAAAACGTCCCATAAGACAACTTCCATTCTGCTGGTGGACTTGTTAAAAGGGTTCATCTGTAATCTGTATACTAGCTTGCTAGTTAACCAACTCTTTCATGCTGGTGAATGAACTTGTCTGGAATCTTAATCGTGTCGAAAAAACAGAAAATCTTCCCATGTTCAGATCAGGGGTTTATCTCAACCTTGAAGTCTTCGTTATATCTCGTTATGGCAGATAAATACAGAACAGCCAGATTACTTCTGCAGCTTATTAGCATGATTCACACACTATTACTGCATGTGTATGTGCCTTCAGAATTACTAATGATGCTGGAATGGTGTCCAATTAAGCATCCGTGGGCCTCACCTTCCGCCCTGCCTCGTTATTATGGAGGTTCATTAAAGCTCGGCTGGACGATTGCCCTTTTCCTCTTTCCCTGGCATCTACGAAGGACTGGGAGAAAGCGACTCCGTAGGCGATGTTGTCTGAGCACCCTGACCACTGGAACCCTAGAGAGAGGGAAATATTGGAAAAGCTTTTCTTCACATTCTCTCGTGAATCTTCATTAATCTTCATGACGAGTGTTTTTATATTTTATGTATCTAGAATGAACTTTTGTCCTTTTGATTAATCAGCAGATGTTAAAGGCGTTCCCTTTATCGCTCATCGTACCCTGAGGGCTCACGCCGTGCACGTTCCGGTCGCAGCCGCACTTCTCCAGCTCCCCGCTGCTGCACGCCCTGGTCACCGCGTACGCAACGCTCGCCGCAGAGAGCGCATAGACAAATGCTGCCTCCCTCGTGCCTGTCAAAGATAAAACAAAAAATGACGTAATTGCACGATGCAGGGAGATATCCCGGATACACTCGTTTCCTGATACTGAATGACGAACGTACCTTGCGTCACCACCTTCCCGAAGACAGGCATGGAGTCCAGCGTGGAGCAGTTCCACCGCCGGTTACGGAACTGGTACTGGCACTCGTCGATGGCGAGCTGAGCTCCCCGGCGTACGGCGTCCATCACCTCCACATTGCGCTTGCAGATCTGCACCTGCCTCTGGATCAGACCTCGCAGCTTCTCACACGTCTCCTCGTCGGAGATGCTTCCCACCGACGAGAGCTTGGCCAGATACCTGGAGAGAAAGGAACGGAAGTGAGATCGACTAGCTCAGAAAAGCAGACGGATGATGACAGAATGGTGCTGATCGGATACTGGTTAATCCTGATTGGAGTCTAATGTAAAAAATGTCGGTATACATGGCTATCTATCAGGTAATGGTAAAAGTTTTGTTGAGGAAAAACGCTTTTCTTAAGAGACTACAAACTAGATGTGTTAGGAGAATATTTACTGAGTTGCTATCTGACACTCTAGAAGTAAATAAATAAATAAATAATCATTCAGCTATTCCACTATTCTGTTTATCATGGAATCAGAGGAAAGTATTTAAATATATTTGTTTCTTTCTTTTTTTTTTTTTTTTCCTTCAGGTGTATTTGCATAAATTTGCATTTGCACTTTTCTTTTTTTTCCCCTTCTTTTAAAAAAAAAAAACTTGCTAGCTGTCTGATTTGCCTTTAATAATCATATCATTCAAAATGACAAGTTACCTTTTTCAAATATTAGGCCGAAATGACAAGTAGACGCATACAAAATGGAACAACTAATAAAACAAGACTTTACGTTTTCTACAGTGACCTTAAACGTTAATTACTCGTTAATTACTAATTAGGTAACATTCCAGTTCTAGCTAGTTGGCTTACGCTAATATTTGTGTGCTTGTAAGGTAGATGTATAACAGGAATTTCAATATTTCACTAGAAGATAAAATCTGTTGATGTAGTTACTTAACAGCAGTTAAATTGTACTTTAATATGAGTCATGTGACTTTAAGATCGTGGACTCAAACATGGATTGGGGAAAAGTTTGTTTTCTAGAAAGTGAAGAAAGTGTTTGATCTTAGAGGTGAATCATGGATGCTTCATGTTTAGCCTTAATTACTTTTTCTACATGTTTATTTTTTACATGAATTTAAAGAAAACCCTCTAAAACATAACCTAAAATTTTGAAATAAAGGCAAAAAAATGCAAATCTAGCCTCAAGGAAGTAAAAAAAAACTGAATTTATTAAATACACCACAAACAAGTTTTTTTTCACGTGATGTAAAATTATAGAATTCACATTCAAACACTTTGGCCAGGTTCCAAGCTGCATACCGTTGCGTGATATCTGCAGAATTCTGCCCTCAGCATTCCCATGAGCAAAATCCGAAAACAACAAATCACCGAACAAAAAAAAAAATCTTTCAAAAAAACTGACCAAACAGATCGTCCCAGCATCATTCCACAGGTTCAGCGACCCGTCGTGGCTGTCTGTTTGTTTTAAGCATCTGGTAAGCACAAACAGTATAAACATAAACACAGCACAGTGGAACAGCTGAGAAGTTCCTGGAGAGCTTATTGGAGAGCCGTGCAGACGGGTCCGAGGAGAAGGAGGAGGTGGGGATGAGGGGCACTGAGAGGCAGCTAACTACAACTTTATCTTTTGCTCTCACCACGGGGGCAGACGGGTCACGGACACAGTGACATGAGAAAGGAAGAAGCCTGTTGTGGCTATGCTCAGACTCACGCTGGCTTCCAGGTCTCTCTTAAGAGCACCTTATAAAAATAGGTCGTTTCACGAGCTCGTCACAAACACACTTAGAACTTCACATCCAAACAAGTGTCTGCTCTGGGAACCGCGATGTCTGGGGATCAAACAAACGGCCGGAGAAGGAGCTCCGTAAACGTAAAAGCAGTTTAATGACCGGATTGATCGAGCAGGCTTTTATAAACCTGAGGGAATGTTGGGATATCCCCTGGGCTGGTCACATAACAACAAATCTAAGCTATTGACAAGAACTAATTTTGTAGGCCAGGAACAGGACAGACACCTTCTCATTCCTGAAGCACTCATCTCACCACTCAGCTCGACTGATAACCTCCTTTTCACCATCCTCATCCTCCTCCTCCTCCTCATCGTCTATCTCATCCACATTCAGCCAAGTGGGCTGACATCACTGAGCAGACCAAGCTGAATCCTTCCTGATCTTATCCGTACTCAGACATTGTAGCACTTTATATATATATATATATATATATATATATATATATATATATATATATATATATATATATATATGTATATAAAATATATATTTATACACGTTCTCTACAAACGGCAAACCTTTTCTCGCCATGTGATGTTTCCCACCACCACAAAAGCTTCACATGGTCATTGTTGCTCTTCGTCTGCATGCGATTATAATTAGAATACGGACCGAAACAAAAAAAAAAAAAAAAAATCAAAGCTGAGAATATCGGTACCAGCTGCTGGTATGATGCTAGCGTTCATAACAAAAATCTTTCAGAAGCAAAACACCTGATAAACAACACGCAAGAGCTTTCTTCATGTGGGAACACTTGGAGACCTTGAGAGCAGGAGGTCTTTGTTTGCGTTGCTTTCTTTCGTTCCCTCTTCTTCCTTTGGCCTTTGTTTTTACGAACGCGTACCTTCTACACGCTAGGGTTAACAAAACACGGAGATAGAGAGTGTGGGATTTGATCTGAGGAGTTTTTTTCTCACACGAGAGCTAGGCTTTAGGTTTGTGTTGAATTCCCTGGCTTGGGCCCCTGAGCACGAATTAACACCAGATACAAGACGTAAATCTAATCTTAAAGACTTATTCTACCAGACGTTTCGGAACAACTCGCCTAGCTAGCAAGGTTTACATCTCCTCTCTTAAAGAGAGAAAAAAAATCAGTGTGAGTAACCAGATCTAAACAGATCACTTGCCAGATAAAGACGCTTGCGACAAATTGGAGAGGAAAGCAAATCCCCCACGTCGCCTGTGTTTACACCAATATTTGCTATTTACATATTTCTCGGTTCTGCATTACACACTGCTCATGGCAGCATGCTGAAAGGCGTGTTTATCCAGAATCGTTTCACAATCCTCCAGGACGTTTCTGTTCACCACTTCAACCGTTTCTTTCTCGCACCATACAGAAGCCATTAAAGTCAAATCTGTCTGAACAGCTCAGGTTCAGGGTCAGGTTTATACGGCGGCTCTCTGAGGGGGGGATGATAAAGACGTGATCATGACTCGAGGTGCTGGGGCAATAATGGAATTACAAATCCTTATGCTTTAAAAGTACACACACACACACACAGGTATTTCTGGATTATGAGCCTGGAACTGGTCACGTCACAGACGTTCCTACTGTCAAATCCGAGAAAGTCATCGATTTTTCTGAAAATGGATCGCAAATTTCAATGTCATGTGATTCATTATCCATGCATGCATGCTTGAAATCACACAGACTGTGGGGAATGTGGTAGCTTAGTGGTAAAGGTGTTGGACTGATTAGAAGGTTGTGAGTTTGAGTCCCAGGTCCACTGAGCTGCCACTGCTGGGCCCCTGAGCAAGGCTCTTAACCCTCAATTGCTCAGTTGTATAAAAATGAGATAAATTGTAAGTCGCTCTGGATAAGGGCGTCTATCAAATGCCGTAAATGTAAACTAGTCCAGCATCATCTCTACACATCTCCTTTTAACTCTAGAGGGCAGTCTTTTCTCAGTTTCTCCCTCCAGCGTTGCCTGGACAGCGTTAATCGTCTTCCTTTCTAATCCATACAGATCTGATCCGTATCCGATCCACTTCGTTGTACAGTAGCGTCAGAGGCTTAAGTAAGGACCTTTATAAAGCTTGAAGGAAAAACCTGGAATAAAATGGACGTGGCGCGAGAAGGAAGTGCGTGGCTTTGTACTGGAGGCACTCTTTTGGCGCAAGAAATACTCAAGTCTTTGAGGGCCATACTTTTACACAGCTTACTCAGTGACTCAGAATATTCTTAACTGCTTAAACCTGCACAGTTAGCAGACTGCTGTAATGCAAATTGACCAAATCCCCACAGATCTCTGTAAAGAGTGTTAGAAAAGATCTTTTTCTTGTGGACAGAGTCTCATTCCTGAAGCTCAGCTGGCCTTCTCGTGCGTTCAGCGAGATAAAACTCAGATCCCGACAAGCGACGACGGATTGATGAGAAGCACAAGGAACACACATCGAACGTAGAGAGAGAGAGAGAGAGAGAGAGAGGGGGAAATTAGCACGATCGTGAGGCTTCCTTCCAACCGGACCGTTTTATTTCCGTGTAGAAATCATGGCAAGAGAAGAAGACTAGCAAACGTCAGGGTGTTTTTTTTCTCTCTACCATTTTCTACTTCTTTTTCACACGTTATAAAGTCCACATGTTTTTTGTTTCTCTTTGAATAAGCCCAGAGAGGATCACCTGGGCGTGTGTAAGAACGCTGCCTTCACAGCTTCATTGACCTGTTGTCACTGGTGTTATTTGTGTTAGCGGCGTTAGGCGCCAGGATATATTTTGCATTAGTGGTTTCTTCTCGTGTTGCTCATCAGCTGTGGACTATTTATTGACTGTCGCTCGGCTAAACCTTTGTTCTTTCCATCGCAGGTGGTGTGACATTCGCTCGAGCGTGACCCCCCCCCCCCCCCCCCCCCCCCCCCCACACACACACACAAAATAAATAAATAAATAAAAACAAGCAGCAGGTTTCTTTTTCACCTCAAAATATATTATATAAAAAGGCAGCGAGAACTTAATGCTTATTGGAAATGAAAAAATCTGGGGGGGCGTGTCTTGTAAGGAGCAGCTTGTTATCAATAAACTTGAAAATGGCTTCAATCATGGTGGCTTGGTGGTTAGCACATTTGCCTTACACCTCCAGGGTTGGGGGTTCGATTCCTGCCTCCGCCGTGTGTGTGGAGTTTGCATGTTCTCCCCGTGCCTCGGAGGTTTCCTCCCCCGGTCCAAAGACATGCATTATAGGTCGATTGGCATCTCTAAATTGTCCGTAGTGTGTGATTGCGTGAGTGAGTGTGTGTGTGTGCCCTGCGATGGGTTGGCACTCCGTCCAGGGTATATCCTGCCTTGATGCCCAATGACGCCTGAGATAGGCACAGGCTCCCCGTGACCCGAGAATAGATCAGATAAGCGGTAGACAATGAATGAATGAATGGCTTCAATCTGAGTAATAAAAAAAAACTGAGTTTAAAGGTTATTCATTTGAAAGAAGGAGAAGTTTATATGAGGTCACTGTAAAGAAACACACTTCTCAGAAATGTCTCTTTCTCAGACATTTGCATGTAAGAAGCTATTTCAGAACCGTCAAATAGTTGAAAAAGCAAAAGTGTAATTGTTACCATTATAGCTTTAGTATGCAGAAAGAGGTGTCTAGTGCATATATTTTTTTTCTTAAAAAATTCATCCAATTATGTAACTTAGATTTAAATCTACAGTGACGTGTGTGCCATAAGGCACTTTTCTGCTGAGAATCTTTTTGTTAATAAAAATGACAAATTTTTAGGCACCTGAAATCAGCTGATTTAGATTTTTTTTTGTATTTTAACCAGATTTTTCAGTTTTATCTACTTTTTTTTATTTTTATTTTCATATGAATAAAATATCAACCTTTTTTTCTTCTGAGAATCATGAGCTTTCATATCCTTTTTAATTTTTTATTTGATTTTTTTAAATAAAAATGACACATTTTTAGGCACCTGTAAGCATCTGATTTTGATCTTTTGGTATTTTAACTGAATTTTTTAAATTTTTTATTTATTTTATTTTTTCAGATGAATAAGATTTCAACCTTTTTTCTGCTGAGAATCATGATCTTCCATATCCTTTCATTTTTCTTTAATGACAAATTTTTAGGCACCTGAAATCAGCTGATTTTGCTCTTTTTGTATTTTAACTGAATTTTTAAATTGTATTTCCTTTTTAATTTTTTTTTTTTCAGAAATAAAATATCAACCTTTTTTCTGCTGAGAGTCATTCTCTTTCATATCCTTTCATTTTAATTTTTTATTTAAAATGACAAATTTGTAGGCACCTAAAAGCAGCTGATTTTGATCTTTTTGTATTTTAATTGAATTTTTTTAATTTTATCTCCTTTTTTATTTATTTATTTTTTCAGATGTATAAAATATCAACCTTTTTCTGCTGAGAATCATGATCTTTCATATCTAAAAGCAGCAGATTTCGATCTTTTTGTATTTTAACTGCATTTTTTAAATTTTATTTCCTTTTTTGATTTTTTTGGATGAATTAAATATCAACCTTTTTTTTCTGCTGACAATTATGATCTTTCATATCCTTTAATTTTTTTTAAATGACAAATTTTTTTTGAAATCAGAATCAAATAAATTTTTTTATTTAATTTCCTTTTCTGATTTTTTTTAGATTAATAAAATAACTTTTTTTCTGCTGAGAATCAGAACCTTTCATATCCTTTCATTTTTTTTTAATAAAAATGACAAATTTGTAGGCACCTGAAAGCAGTTAATTTTCATCTTTTTGTATTTTAAACAAATGTTTACATTTTATTTCCTTATTTATTTATTTATTTATTTATTATTTTTTACATTTTATTTAGATGAATAAACTATCAACCTTATTTTATTTTTAAAAATTGTAGACAAATTTTTCACCACCTGAAAGCAGCTGATATTTTTGTATTTTATCCGAATTTAAAATTTTTATCTTTTATCTTTTTTTATTTTTATCTTTTTCAGATTAATAAAATATCAACCTTTTTTTTGACAGCATCATGACACACGCCAGGTCTTGTGATATTTTCGTCCTGTCACTCAGCTCTGGATTAGCGGTACGGAAGATTAGAAGGAGGAAACATGGAGTTAAGTCACTTTTCCATCAGAATGAAAAATACCATAAGTCCATCATAAGCTTGAGAACGCTGTAAATATACCTCCTTATATAAACCTTCTCTTTGATGTGGTAGAACCTCTTTAATCCGATGCTCAGCGGTGTGTACACGCAGCCGGGCTGGAAGTCAGCATCTTTATATCTATTAATGATTAAACCCATTAACCTGCCATCTCTTCACTAATGACTGAGCTCGTTAAACTGATGCTGCCTTATTAACAATTAATCCCATTAAAAGAAAGTGAGCTGAAGTCACACTGATGACGGTCAAAAGCTTTCTGTTTAACAAAAGGAACTAAAACATAGCACTTGTGTCAATTTACAAGGATCATGAACATGCACCGTTATCGATTATAATACAACAATTATAATCAAATAATTCATATTTTTATTTTAATGGATGTATAAACGCGTAGCTCTGACACTTCTCCTTCTCTATGTAATCATTCATCAATTGCCACTAAACACAGATTTTGATCAAAGACAGTCACGTGGCGAGGGTCAAAGGACACTGAATCTGAATCGTATTGGCGTTCCATATCATCAAATATCGAACCGGTGCAGTAAGGATCAAGATACAGATCCGCATCGTATCACATCACAGCATCGAAACGGTGCAGTAAGAATCAAGATACAGAATCGTAGTGTATCACATCAGCATCGTTAAATATTCACTGACTATCCACTGGCACGGCGATGGAAATATTTTTTTCTGCCTCTAATTTTTGCATTAAACAAAATGAAATGCAATTTAATGTACCGCACAAAATAAAAAAATAAAAACAAACTCGTATTAAATGCAGATAAAAAATACTTTTTAAATTTAAAAATTTTTTTTTTATTGTTTTATTTTTATTATTATTATTATTATTATTATTATTATTATTATTATTATTATTATTATTGTTAAAAATGAGAAATAAATAAATAAATTAAATAATTAAACAAACAAACCAACAGATAGATACATAGACAGATAAATAAATAAATAAATAAATAAATAAATAAATAAATACATACATAGATACATACATACATACATACAGACTAGTAATAATCCATCGGAGGAACAATACCCTCTGGATTGTTTTGCTTTTCTGCTTAGTTACTGCGACGACATAAACTCCAGCGATCTGCTGCATGGCTCGATGTTGTTTTATTATTCCTAAATCTATTTTATGAACAAATGAGAGAAAAGGCATTTGTGCACAGCTAACTCTGCTCCTGAGTAAAAGTCCAGCAGTTATGTCAATGACCCACGTGCAGGTAAATAAGCATCACTGCTCTGTTTAGAAACGTTTACAGCAGGTATTATTGAGCTTTTGTTTTTTGGACTGTTTACATACTTGTTTCATATTCTTTGAAACTTGAAGCTGCCATTATAAATGACATCTGTAAATAGCTTTTATCCCTTTCATTCAGGATCCAACCACGGTTTAAGCCACAGCTTAAGGCAAACTCGCATTGACAGCTCTCTCTCTCTTTCACACACACACACACACACACCTTTTTTCTTCTTCTTTTTTTTCCCTTCTTTAATTTTTGTCAGCTTTGCCAAGCGTGATGTGAAGCTGCCTGCTTCTACCTGCTCCCCGGGGCTCCCGTTCAAATCGTTCTGTCAAAATAATCATATTTCTGCAGACAGGTAAAGAGGTTTTTTTTTTTTTTGCCTTATCCTCTCGTGGGCTGCAAGCCCGAGCATGTCTGAGAGCTTCTCCTGTCACCACGCCTAGAGCTCAGGTCCCAAAACACGGGAAAAAATACCGACTGACGGGCACGAAGGAGGCTTCAGGGAGAAAATTTGCGGTGATAAATATCAATCAGCCGCTTCTAAAAACCTGTTCTGTATCGTCTCTGCTGAGAATAAGCTGCACTCCCACCACAAAAGGTTCCAGGATCTCGTCCACGTTCTCTGAACTGTCAGAAACTTTCACTGCGGCTGTAGGAACATTAACGGGGACATTATTAAAAGAACCCTAATTTGAAGAACATGATTTTACAATTATACAGTGCTTTAAAAAAATACACTGCTAGGTTTGAAAATGAAGGCAGTTTCACCTGAAGCTGATTTAGGAACCATTTCTTCACTCATAAGGTTCATAGAAGAGCTGTAAAGGTTCCTGAGAGTGAAACTCTTCAGTTCAAGGTTTTCCAGGAACCTTTTGTTTTCTGATTTTTTAGCTAAATCTCTCTGTCTCTCTCTCTCTCTCTCTCTCTCTCTCTCTCTCTCTCTCTCACACACACACACACACACACACACACACACACAAGTCAAAAACCTTTTCATGGTTCTTCTAGATTGTTTCAGCTGTGAAATTGTTCCTGAAGACCAACACAGAGCCCCAACGTGTACTGTAAAGTGGAACCGTCCTTTCCTG